>CM067317.1:11559995-11957534 GCA_034231615.1 Meghimatium bilineatum
GCTCATGTCCTTTGACCCAATACCATTATGTGATATATGCATGTGTGTGCAAGCTGTTGTTGTGTTCCATGTAATATGTTCCATTTTTTCTGGCCCTGGATGGAGAAGTATTTTCCTGATGTCATCCAGAGCTGGACATTCAAAAAGGTGGTGGTCAACAGTTTCAAATGGATGAGTGCACAGCCGGTACCCTGGAGTGTGTTGTGATTGTATTCTGTTCAGGTGATTGTTTAGCTGTACATGTTGTGTGCGCAGTTGGAAGATGATACTCTGGTCTTTGCTTCCCAAGATGTTGCTGTTGTCTTTAGGATTTGAGCTGGTCATATATTTATAGATTTCCCTCACAGTGTTTCCAATGTCCCATCTATTCATCCGATTTCTTTTTTTTTCCCAGAGATTTCAACATAATTTGTAACTGTGTGCAATGTTGTTTGTATATATTGCTGTTCTTATTGTGCTGCCTTCTTTGCTAGTCTGTCTGTCTTGTCATTTCCACGTGTGTTTGAGTGGCCAGGAACTCACTGCATAACAATGCTGACTTCATAAGTTGTAATCAACTTGTTGGCATGGTGATATTTTTCAACTAGCTCAGACTTAGTGTCCATCACATTCTAGTGCCACATAAAGTGATCATCACATTCTAGTGCTACACAAAGTGTAGAAAAAAAATAAAATAAAATGAAACACTTTAAATCTGAAAAAAACTGTGCATGGCCAGTGACATTTAAAATTAACCCAATATGGCAATGCCGTTCTCAACCTGCGTAAATGTATTTATATTTTCGCCATTAAATAATTGCTACATTAAAAAAAATAATGTTATTCCTATAAAAATTACTAGTGTTTTTGTTAATTGCCACTATTTGATTTACATGTATCAATGTTTTCTGCAGGTTTGACTTCCACCACCATCCCAATGTATTTAGCAGAATGCGCTCCAACATACGCCAGAGGAAGTTTAGTATCAACAAACATTGCAATGGTGGCATTCGGGCAGTTCGTGGCCAACGTCGTGGACGGTATATTTGGATCAGATACGCAGAATGGTTGGCGGTAGGTATTATACAACTAAATAAACACATACGTGATAAATTATTAAACGTTTTAACCTGCATTATCAAGGTAATGATCTCATTGTTACTTTCTGTCCACATTGCCAGGAAGTACATTCAAGAATAAATGTAAATATTGCTGTGTAATATAGAAAATAAATATATGTATATATAAATGAATATACATTTATCGCTTGTGTATTGCTGGTCCTAAATAGGGAGTAAAGAATAATAACACTGCTTACGTTCCATGCATGTCTTAAGAGGCGATTAAGGAGGTTTTGAGGTGGAGTTGATCGTCATATGCCATATAGGGATAATGCTGTCCAAGGACATTTGCAGCCAGAATAGCCATCTTATTAGCCACCAGCGAACTCATAGTTAAGGACATAATTGTAACTGCATTTCAAAAGTGGATGTAGCAAGTGGTGATCATCACTTATGATTAACGAACAACAAGGGTCAAAGTGACCCAGAAAGCATGCTGATGTCGGATTTATCAGAGTAAAATGCACATATATTCCAGTCAAGCTATAAACCATGACAAAACGGTTTTCCTTCTTCGAACTATATCCTGCTAATCTTCAGGTGTTTTAGAACGAACACATAAGAGATATAACTTGATATTAATATAATAAAATATTATAACATATTAATTCACATATATATATGTGTGGGCATGTGTGTACGTTTTTACCTAACCAGTGCCCATGAAAGCAGACGTAATTCGTTGTTCCATCCTAAAAAATAGCAAGTGCTCTCTTTACTGTTATCACTAAGTCAGCAGTTTATAACGTTGGTCAAATCCCCCACATAAACCTGAAAAAAGGGAGAGGGAGACCATGAATAAATATTTTAAAATTGTGTTCTCATGACCTGTCATGGATGGGGGGCCATAGGATGTTAACCACATGAGCCAAAAATAGCATAATGTATGCGGATAAATAGCAACATACCTTTGAACAAATAACATAATGTCTATGAATAAATAGGTAGATGTATGTGGATAAATAGCAATATGTCTGTGGATAAATAGCAATATTTCTGTGGATAAATAGCAATATGTCTGTGGATAAATAGCAATATGTCTGTGGATAAATAGCAATATTTCTGTGGATAAATAGCAATATGTCTGTGGATAATTCTTAAAAAAAACTTTGGTCATCTGTAAAGAGAATATGTTACTTATTTTAGGCACCAGAGGGGTTGACGTGGAGGAGAATGTATCTCAAAGGGTGACCAGGCTAAATAAGGCCGAGAACCCCTCCTAAAGTGACCACAATCTGAGCCCGCCCAAACTGGGATCCACTTGCTTCTCCAATGTTCTTGTCAATGTAATTAATGATGCTTTCTCTCCTGGATCCATGTCGAGAGAGCTCACGTTTTGTTCTTTGGCTATCTTCTTAAAGCTAGAAGTGATTGCTGATTTCTAGCTTGATGGTGCATGGTTTGATTCCTAGTTGATCTTGGTGGTGCATGGTTTGCTTCCTAGTTGAGCTTGATGGTGCATGGTTTGCTTCCTAGTTGAGCTTGATGGTGCATGGTTTGCTTCCTAGTTGAGCATGATTTCCTTCAGTCATAAACATCTAGAAGGATTACTGCACGTCTAATAGGACACACCACAGCGCACGATAGTACAAACGGGCCTGTAAATCCTTGTATAATCTGTGTAAGACTCTTTGTGTCACAGATTCGAGTCACGCGAGTCACAGTCATCAACGCCATGTATCGTAGATTATATTTCCTATATCACAACGATACTAGTATCGTCTAGAACGATGGACCATAATGGAGAGGATGATGCCAGGGAGATAAACAAGAGTCAGATAAAAAGATGGAAGTAGGACATCAAAGGCCACCTGAAAATGACAGTAGTAGAAGCAGGAGACAAGTTAAAGATCGAGTGAGGTTTCGAACGGCTGTGATGACTGTTACATCCTGTTCAGGGTATGATGATGATACCTGATGATACCTGATGATACCTGATGATACCTGATGATACCTGATGATACCTGATGATACCTGATAATGAGAAAGATGGCTGCTATTATCCGTAGAATGGTACAATCTCGGGAAAAGGATACCAAATCACATATATATGAATGTAAAGGCAGCATACTTGATGTTAAGCTTATCCAGAATCCAGTGCTGTTGGTTATAGAAATCAATCTAAAACTGTAGGTCCAATGATTCAGAACGGTGTGAAAATTCATTTAGTAAGTGCCAGTATTGAGCGGATTGAAGGTGTGTGGGAGTATTGTTTGCAAATATACTAGTTTAAGCCAGGTTTAAATAGTCTTTGTATAGATGCGTTTATATAGCTTTGTACAGTACCAATGAATAGTTATTTTCATTTTGACCAACAATGTTACTTAGGGAAGTATAAAAGTAATTTTTGTCCATGTTGAGAACCTCTTTGAAAATTACTGCAGTAATTGTGTAGTGATTTTTTGCAATATTTCGCTGTCTCTTTTGTGCAATATTTCGCTGTCTCTTTTGTGCAATATGTCGCTGTCTCTTTTGTGCAATATTTCGCTGTCTCTGTTGATTATTTTGCGGAGAGTTTCTGTTGTGTGATCTACTTTTCGTTTTTTATCTGCCTTCCAAATGATAGTTTGTCTAAGAAGTTTTCATCCAGTACATGGCCGATGTCATTCCAGTGTCTGCTTCTTATTCTTATTCTTCTGCGTCAATTCTTAAACTGTTGCAGATTAATATAATGTAATCCAAAGAACGGAATGAGTTGTGCCATGGTTTTCAGAAATGCAACGATACATGCGCAGTTCGGACTAATACATCCGACTTCAGCATGGCTTCTAGGTCACTGACCCTATATGGAATGTGACAGTTAACGTCCCATAATAGCATCATGAATCACCTGTGTTGCTATTCTGTGATCCTATTTCAAACCCCCTAGCGTTCATAAGACATTTCATATTTCATAAGACATTTCATATTTCATAAGACATTTCATATTTCATAAGACATTTCATATTTCATAAGACATGTGTCTTATGAAACTGACACATTTTTTTGTTTCTTTCCTCATTGTATTGCTTGTTACCAATATCACTACCAATAGATAATGTTTGAACTATTACAGCTTCATGCTGGGTCTTGGAGCAGTGCCATCCTCTGTTCAGTTTCTTGGTTTTCTCTTCATGCCCGAGTCTCCAAGATGGCTAGTAAGTGCAGGCAGAGAGGAGAAAGCGCGGAGAGTTCTTCAGTCTATGAGAGGGGCTTTGGACATTGAAGAGGAGTATGATACAATAAAACAAACGTGCACAGAGCTTCAACGGGAGGAACAAACTAGAGGTACAGTTGAAATAACTCCCGGAGCAAACACTATATAGAAAGACTAGATGTTGATTTCACAAAGATTAATTGAACATATCTTTTTTCTTTAATTCTACTGTCTGAATCTTAGTCTAAAGCTTTATTTATCTTAAAGCATATTATATTATTATATTATATTATATTATATTATATTATATTATATTATATTATATTATATTATATTATATTATATATTATATTATATTATTATATTATATTATATTATATTATATTATATTATATTATATTATATTATATTATATTATATTATATTATATTATATTATATTTAATTATATTATATTATATTATATTTATATATTATTATATTATATTATATTATATTATATTATATTATATTATATTATATTATATTATATTATATTATATTATATTATATTATATTATATTATATAATTATATATATATTATATTATATTATATTATATTATATTATATTAATATTATATTATATTATATTATATTATATTATATTATATTATATTATATTATATTATATTATATTATATTATATATTATATTATATTATATTATATTATATTATATTATATTATATTATATTATATTATATTATATTATATTATATTATATTATTTATATTATATATATTATATTATATTATATTATATTATATTATATTATATTATATTATATTATATTATATTATATTATATTATATTATATTATATTATATTATATTATATTATATTATATTATATTATATTATATTATATTATATTATATTATATTATATTATATTATATTATATTATATTATATTATATTATATTATATTATATTATATTATATTATATTATATTATATTATATTATATTATATTATATATATTATATTATATTATATTATATTATAATTATATTATATTATATTATATTATTATTATATTATATTATATTATATTATATTATATTATATTTATATTATATTATATTATATAATATTATATTATATTATATTATATTATATTATATTATATTATATTATATTATATTATATTATATTATATTATATTATATTATATATTATATTATATTATATTATATTATATTATATTATTATATTATATTATATTATATTTATATTATATATATTATATTATATTATATATATATATTATATATATACGGGCGTATATATATATATATATATATGTCGTATATTGAAATTTATGTATGTAACATGACGTATCTTGAATGTATAATATATGTATATAATATGACGTCTTGATAAAGAGCGCCTCTATAGTGGCCAAAGTATCGGGAATGAATCCTGCCAAGGCACATGTGCGTCAGGACCGTTCAGCAAACACTGGCCAACTACTGAAAGTATTTATATTGCATAGAAAAAATCACAACTGAAAAATTATTTTTGGTTAATGGGTTAAGGATACATCCTGTATATGATGTACTAACAATTTATATATATATATATATATATATATATATATATATATATATATATATATATATATATATATATATGTATGTATGTATTTGGTGTATATTTCATATGTATGTATTTGGCGTATATTTTATATGTATGTATTTGGCGTATATTTTATATGTATGTCATCATCATCATCATCAGGTGCCATGCCGGGTGGCGTAGGCGGTCATGGCTCTCTCCACAGCTCTCTGTCCACAGTATTATGTATCAAAGTCGTTGTTGTTTCTTTGCCGTGCCAGGTTGTCAAACTGTCTAATATTTTCTCACGTTGTCGCCCTCTGTCTCTGGTGCCTTCAATCTTGCCTGTTGTGATTATGTTCTCTAAACCTGCCTGTCTCATGAAGTGGCCAAAAAAAGAAGATTGCCTTTTTCTTATATTTTTGATTAAGGTCCGTTTCGCATTTAACTCTTAACACCTCTACATTAGTTTTTCTGGCAGTCCATGGTATTCTCTGCATTCTTCTGTAGAACCACATCTCTGTTGCCTCCAATCTCCCACTTTCCTGTATGTTTATTGTCCAAGACTCGCACCCATATGTTAGTATAGGGGTTATGTATTTGTATATGTATTGTATATGTATATGTATATATATGTATATGTATTATATGTATGTATTTGGCGTATATTTTATATGTATATATTTGGTGTATATTTCATATGTATGTATTTGGCGTATATTTTATATGTATATATTTGGTGTATATTTCATATGTATGTATTTGGCGTATATTTTATATGTATATATTTGGTGTATATTTCATATGTATGTATTTGGTGTATATTTTTAACAAATGCAAATCTTGAAATTGTGAACTTTTTTAACGTATATTTAGAACTATTGTCTGTATTTCTCATATTTGTTGAACTAGTATATGTATTAGACAGAGTTTTGGAACATATATGTATTTGACGTATTTGTTGAACTTATATATGTTATATATGCATTTAACGTATATTTTGAACTTGTGTAGTTTGCGTATATTTTATACTTCTGTATAAAGTTTACTTACGTATACTTTGAACGTCTATTATTTAAGAGTTCATAAGACTACATGTGTTTCAGGTCGCACACCAATTATCATTCAGATGCTGCAGGTTCCGTCAGTCCGGCGCTCACTTCTGGTTGGTTGCAGTCTTCAGGTCATACAGCAAGTGGCGGGCATTAATACTGTGATGTAGGTATATTCAAGCACGACATTACATCATAGGTCACAGATCTAGGCTGATAAGAGAATATGGGAGAAAGTGAAATATAAATTACAGATATTTGTGAATAACTTCAGTGGGAATTCAGGAATACCCGACCTCCATTATTTTTGATGATAAAAAAAACTCATATAATTAAATTTGACTCACGCGATAAAGAAGAGCATACCACGCAATAAGGGGCACAACTTAATAACCAACTAATGATAACTACAGTCGATTCCCGTTATAGCGCATAAGTATATAATACATATCTAATAATACTTCAAAATCCTTAAGTCCACATAAGACGAATGTGTCGGGTTCCTCGCGTAAATTAAACGGCGAAACAACGCAATTCCATTCTCTTGACTACATCATGCTGGAAATCTAGTAGGACTATTGTCCTACTACATTACTATGTAGTAGTTGTCCTACTACAGGACTATATGTCATACTACAGGACTATATGTCCTACTACAAGATAGATCAAGTGAGAGTTTGAGAATGAACACTGAAGAAGAAAAAATACACCCCATCAAATTACGTTATGCTTTATTGTACACAGTTATATATTTAAAAAGTTTGTTATTTCATACATATTTCCTTGGTACAGATCAATATGTTATATTGGGAGCCTACAGCTGCGAAACATGGACAATAAATAAACTACAGCCAAGAGAATAGAGGCTTTCGAAATGACGTTCTATAGAAGAGTCCCGAGAGTACCATGGTCAGCAAGGAGGACCAACCAAGACGTGCCAAGAAAAATCAACGGTCAAGAAGGCTGACTTTTAAACACCATACTAAGAAGGGAATTGGGTTTTTTTCGACCATGTGAAGAGACGCGATCGCATGGAAAGATAAGAGTGTTGTTGGAAGGGGCGATATAATGCAGAAGAGGCAAAGATCGACCAGGACGTTGTTGTACAAGAGATTTCTAGGAATGCATGCACATGTGGCTTGAGGAGGCGGACAACTTTCCAGGGACCGAGCGGATTTCATGAGATTCATCATCACCATCATCATCATCGTCATCATCATCATCACCATCATCATCATCGTCCATCATCATCATCATCATCATCATCACCATCATCATCATCACCATCATCATCATCATCACCATCATCATCATCGTCATCATCATCATCATCATCATCATCACCATCATCATCATCACCATCATCATCATCATCGTCATCATCATCATCATCATCATCATCATCATCATCATCGTCATCATCATCATCATCATCATCATCATCATCATGATCATCATTCTGAATAGGATGTAGCAGTCATCAGTCTACCGAAATCTCTGTCGATTCTGAGCCAGTCTTCCTGCTTCTAATACTGTCATGTTCAGGTAGTCATTGATGGCTTGCGTCCACCATCTCCGTGGTCTGCTTCTTATTCGTCTCCATGGTATCATCCCATCCATTTTAGTATCTAAGCTGTCATGACGTTTGTCATAGTTAGAATAGTGTTGTTTTCTGGAAAGAACCATGTTGTTTAGCTAGTTTTCTTTTACATTACTTTTTCTCAGGATTGCTACATTTGTTATCTTTTTGATCCATGATATTCTCATGATTTATCTGTAACATTTTGTTTCAAATGCAGCTATTTTATTTTCATTTTTCACTAAGTTGGTAATTGTCCAGGATCAGCATCCATATATTGCCAGTAGGAATATGCAAGCTCTTAGGATGTTAGTTTTATTGTTTTGCACCAGCTCAGCCATATGTTTCTTCATTTGTATCTGTTTCTTTGGCACAATACCTAACCTCATTCTGACTTCAGCAAACCGGGAGAGAGAGAGAGAGAGAGAGAGAGAGATGGATAGGGGGAGAACGTTTGAAGAATGAAGGAAGATAACTGAAATCCAGGGACTTGCCAATTTCTATACACGTTATTTGAAGCGTAAGAAAGTCTCGACGCCCATTTCCGTAGCCATTAACTGGAGAATTGAAAGGTCAGAGTTCGCAGCGAAATTTAGCTTAGACGCCGCACTACTGCAATAAGAATGCGCTCATTTATTTATTGCTAGGTGGATAGTATCATATCTACTTATTGCTAGGTGGATAGTATCATATCTACTTATTGCTAGGTGGATAGTATCATATCTACTTATTGCTAGGTGGATAGTATCATATCTACTTATTGCTAGGTGGATAGTATCATATCTACTTATTGCTAGGTGGATAGTATCGTATCTACTTATTGCTAGATGGATGGTATCACATCTACATATTGCTAGATGGATGGTATCATATCTACTTATTGCTAGGTGTATCGTATCTACTTATTGCTAGATGGATGGTATCATATCTACTTATTACTAGATGGATGGTATCATATCTACTTATTACTAGATGTATGGTATCATATCTACTTATTACTAGATGGATGGTATCATATCTACTTATTACTAGATGGATGGTATCATATCTACATATTGCTATATGGATGGTATCACATCTAATTATTGCTAGGTGGATAGTATCATATCTACTTATTACTAGATGGATGGTATCATATCTACTTATTACTAGATGGATGGTATCATATCTACTTATTGCTAGGGGGATAATATCATATCTCATTTTTTACAAAAACTCCAAGTAGTTAAAAATGTCTTTGTTTCTCCCTCTCCCTACGCCTCTATTTTTCAAAGTAATCTGAAAATGTCTGGGATGAGATATGTTCTTAGATTACATCAATCATTTTTGCCAATTTGTGACCACTTACCTCAATTCCCTGCACCTGTAATGGACCCTTATTGTGCAAACCTCCCCTCCCCCCCCCTCAAAACAAAAGTGCACAACTGGTACGTTATTTGTTTCACATTCCTAGAAAAATCTTTCACATAAATTCAAATATATTAATTGATTTATTTTATTATAAGTACTGTTGTAACATTTGTCATCCATCGCCCCTCTCCCTCTGATCTACAACTGTTAATTGGTATCAGACTCCCCCCCCCCCCCGTAAATGTATTGGCGATAATGTATGGACATCCCCCTTTGCTCAGGTCACGATTAACGATTAGTACAATGGAACCTCATTATAACAACGTAAGACCGTCACAATATGTATGTAATAACAGAACTTCGCTATATTCAGTAGAAACAATATAGAATAAATATGATTGGGGACTTTGAAAAGTGTTGTTATATAGGGAAAATTGTTATAAAAGGATGCGTTACAAAGGGATTTTACTGCTCCTACGAACACTTTAAAGTGTTATATAGGAAATATTGTTATAAAAGGATGTGCTATAGAGGGATTTTACTGCTATTACGAACACTTTAAAGTATTGACATTAATAGTCTTATTTTTTTATCTACAATTCTTGTGTTATTCCGCAGATTGTTCTTAAATTAATTCAATTCGAAGATCGATGTATAAGTTCCCGTATTTTCTCCTGAAGATATCTCTCGGCATATAACAATCGAGTATGTCTACTCACTTGTAAATCTTACAGTGTATCACTATCCTATGGCTAAATAGATGTAACTCTTGTAAGGAGAGTGTGGTGATATCTTCAAGGAAGCTAAGTTATATTAATTATAATCTATGGCGTTAAGGAACATTGAAATCATCGTTTGCTGAGTGGATTACGTGAGTTGCAACCTGTATTATTTGCTATAGTTACGATATAACGAAAATGGAATTCTTTTGATAGCAAGGTGTCTCACAAAAATACACGTAATTCTCTTTAGGAAAAAATATCCATAACATCCTTATATTGAGCTTAAGAGCTTGCTAGAGCAAACATGGTCCAGCTCTTAACCATCTAGTCAGAAATTGGGTTGGACTTTACGGACCAGTTTCAAAAATTAATGAATGTTCGTGCGGGTCGTCGTAAGTAAGTAACGTGATTATGGTATAGTTATATACGTCATGACGAGCGTGTAAGCTGGCACGTATTTTCAAAAATAAATCACAGTCTATATATATATATATATATATATATAATTTGTAGCTCCGTAACTCAGAGTTGTGTCTGCCAAGTATAGAAATCTAAACGACTTGAACAGTTCCGATGAAATTTGACACGATGCCTCATTAGGTAATAAGTTTGCCCGCAGTTCATATTAGAAATCTTACAAGTTATCTTGTAGTCCAGCAAAGCTGACCAATGATCTGATTGGTTAACCCTTTACCTATGATTGTTGCACAAAGGTAAAATAAGCAAATGGTGAGATTAGACCTATAAATAATATTGTTGTATTTCGATCGATGTTTATTCTGCTTTAATAGATTAACTATAATTTATCTTTTCCGTTTTGCTACTATCGTGTATACATTTCACAACGAAGCCTTTAAATAATATTGTTTGCATTTGTCCTTCTATCTGTTCTTAAAACAAAACCTATCGACCGTCAAATTCTCCGGTAAACGATGTTGCTATGAGAATATACAATATTTATAAAACTACAATTTTTCAATGTCTTTCGAGTGTCTGAAATAGCTCATTTTGTACGAGCTCTAAGTATTTTATGAGACGGACTAGTAGAAGGATCATTCAATAGACTTTGCACTAAGGCGAAAGCCGAAGTCTCCTGGATATGAAAGAAAGCTGGGGGGGGGGGACTAATATGTAGAAAAGGAAACAAATCAAAGTCATCGCTACATTATAAAAAATATTTGCATTTATTCTATTTTTCTTTTTTGTTTTATTCTTGCCCGGGTAACGCAGGGTATTACCTCTTGTAAATTATTATTGTTTATTGACATAAAAATTGTTGTAATATGTTTTTCAGGAACATGCAATTTTGCAGAATATTTGTTTCTGTTAAAATCGGCATATACTGCAATAGAATTTCAGAGATAGATACGACAAAAACAGTGCTCTACACACTGAGACAGTTACAATCTTACATGTGTGAATTCAATTGATGACAGCGTGTTAAATGAGAGGAATTAGTTGTATTTAATACAATCATGAACGATATAGCAAGCTATTAGTCGCCAACATAATTCACATCTGTTTACTTATGAACAGATTCACATCTGTTTACTTATGAACAGATTCACATCTGTTTACTTATGAACAGATTCACATCTGTTTACTTATGAACAGATTCACATCTGTTTACTTATGAACAGATTCACATCTGTTTACTTATGAACAGATTCACATCTGTTTACTTATGAACAGATTCACATCTGTTTACTTATGAACAGATTCACATCTGTTTACTTATGAACAGATTTACATCTGTTTACTTATGAACAGATTCACATCTGTTTACTTATGAACAGATTCACATCTGTTTACTTATGAACAGATTCACATATGTTTACTTATGAACAGATTTACATCTGTTTACTTATGAACGTGAGACATATTATTAGTGCTTCTGTTGACAGAAATTTGAATATGACGTCACTGCAACTGTGTGATCGCTGGGTGTATAAAGATCGATATGTAACACATCTGCACTTTATAAACCGAACTATACTAAATTACCAGAACTTGTATATGTATCCTGACGAAGACGGATGTGTCGGGCCATTGGCGCAAATAAAACGGCGACACAACGCATTTCCATTCTCTGGACTACATCCTTCTGGAAATCTATTAGGACCATGGTCCTGATACAAGATATCCAGTGGGAGTTTGAGAATGAACGCTGAAGAAGAAGAAGTATATGTATGTATGTTCCAGTTGATTGTTTAGAATAATTTTAAACTCTATGTTATACTCTATTTTATACTCTATTTTATACTCTATTTTGAAATGATGTTTAGAGTTTATATTTGTTTTACCCAGAAATATCATAAGTTAGTTTACTTTTCACTATTGTTTGCTGCTAATCTTCACAATTACGTTCTGTAAATAAAATGAAAATGCAATCGAGAATATACCAATTAGAGATGCGGTGTACTGTAATACAATATACAATTCGCTGACCTAATAAATAAAACGCACTACTTTTCTGAGAAATAAGTTTTGTGATTTCGCACTTTTCCATATTTCTCAATTTGAAATGCTTAAAATGTATGTTTACATTCTATTACTTTAGATTTTCACATGATCTAGTTCATTAATAGAGCGATTATATAAGCTTAACAATTACAAATAACGCATAAAAGAAGCAAATGGAAATTATGAGTTTACTGATGACCAGTGTCATCCATTTATAAGTGTTTTATTTCAGTCACACAACTTTTAAATAATAATTGGTTATGTTTCTCCACGGTTATGACTTTTTTGATACCCATCTTTCACTTTATAATTATGTGGATCTGATAGAGTAGTTACTAAACCAATTGTCTTGTATTTATCGTCCGTGGTATCGAAATCAGACCGTCTATTTATCTATACACTGTGGAATCTGTTTGCCTTGCGGCGTCAGAGGTAGAAGAATTTTCTGGGGATGGTCTTCTTGTGTGTTTTTGTAAGCTTGTTCCTATGGTTTCCATGATTTCTGTGATCAATATTTTACATGGTATTTTACTCTGACTTTATAACTGTGAGGTCTGCATCATGACCATCTGTGGCATGCTACCTGTTGGTAGTCTGGAAGTGTGTGAAAACCACTTGATCTGTTGTCTCTTGATGCGTTTCAATACTGGTATTGTTTTGGTTAACTGTCTGATGTAATCGTTTCTAATTCTATATCTTAATAACAATCGGAGTTTCTTCGTAGACATTTCTGCTGTCACTATTTTTCTTTTGTCTTGTGCTGTCATTATCCAGGTTTGGCACTGGTAGCACAGTGAAGGGATAATAATAGTCGTGTATAATGCAACTTTAGTGTCTACATTTTTTTCCATAAAAATACACGTCATCTGTCCTAGGAACTAGAATGTTTCGTTGCATCTATGTTGTATCTCTTTACTGTTTTCCCTTCACTCGATATAATGCTTCCTAACTAATTGAACTCCTTTACCTGTTTAGATGTTGGTTATAGATGGAGATAGTGATATTTCTCGTTGTCTTTGCTATGGCATTTATTTCATTCTTTTCAATATTAATCTTCAGGTTGAATTTTTGACATTTGTGTGGAATCTGTTCATATGTGCTTACAATTTACCTTCTGATGTCGCTATAAGTACTTGGTCGTCTGAAAAGTGCAGTTGGCTCAATATGTAGTTCATGTTATCTTCTTTGTTGGTACTTGTTAGTTTACATATGTGGTCGATATATGTTAGAAAAAGTAGGGGGGGGGGGAGGAAGATGACACACCCCTGGTGAACTACTGTGTAAATTTTGAATTTATTGGATACTCCTGTATTTTGACCGGATAGTGAGATAATCAAATGTATGATTTTGAGCTCTTTGAATTATTGCTTTAAGCGACGGACACGTGCTCTATGAGGTGCTCTTGTCATAGACTTGCTACTCTGTTGCGAGAAATATTGTACAAGTAAATCAGTCCTCTAAGCCTGTTATGACCTTTATGACCATATATTTTCCAGGATCCCTATGCTGTATAAGAACATGAAGTAAAAAATAAAATACAAACAATTCGCTGAAAGTGTCAGATGACTCCATTGTGTAGGAGTGATCAACGCAATTCCACCTACTTTGTGCGATATCTATGCACGAGTGCACACGTTGACTCCCGATGTCTGGGCTCTAGGCAGAGTCAAATTGAAAACAACACAATGTATGCATTAATAAAAATGTTCAATTTATCTATTTCTGTAATTCAACTTAGCTTTCTGTCCATCCATTAAGAAAAAGTGTGAGATCTTGTGCAATTAATTGCTGCGTCTTTTTAGCTGCTCACTGCGGCTAAATGGTGAAGTTGTCTTGTCGTTATGCGGTTGCCAGTGCGAAACTGGCTGTGACGTATGCCTTTTAACAATTAACATATGCCTTTTTATGGGTTACTGGGATTTATCGCTTGCTTTCAGGAATTAGATTCTCTGATGGATATTCTCAGTTTGTTGCTCTTTTGAGAAAGTTAGATTCTATATGAAGGAACTCAAATCCATTGCAATCATTCCTCTGTGCTTTTTTAAACCACTTCTTGGTCAGAGATTATCTCTACAATGAAACCTATTGATGGCATACAACTCTCCACGCTTACACTTTTCTGAACATGTTCATTGCAATGCTATTATTGTCTTATTTTTCGTTTGCGTTCGTTCTCAAACGCCTGCTGATTAGTAGGGTGCATTCTGCAAAAGGGAGTTCATTATGTCATGGTTTACAGCTTTGCTGCGATATTTGGGCCTTTTAGCTTGATACATCCGACCTGCACATAGCTTCTGGATCATTTTGATCCTAAATGGAATAGAACAGTCAACCTCACCACATAAGCTCTCGTTTCTTACAACATGCATGAATAGTAAACAGTGGTAAAATTCTTTGCTCCACTTTCTGACTACAGCATAACAGGGACAATTATTGCTTAAATGTAGAATGTAGAAACTTGAATTCACTCAGTTCCAGGTTTGTAATTATCATCACATCAGTTCTAGCGTTACAATTTCTATTGTTACCTTATCATAGCAACCATTATACACATATGTATAAATGCTCGTGTATATAATTGTATGTCGTGTATATCTATCTATATCTTGTATATCTATCTATATCTTGTATATCTATCTATATCGTGTATATCTATCTATATCTTGTATATCTATCTATATCTTGTATATCTATCTATATCTTGTATATATCTATCTATATCTTGTATATATCTATCTATATCTTGTATATCTATCTATATCTTGTATATCTATCTATATCTTGTATATCTATCTATATCTTGTATATATCTATCTATATCTTGTATATCTATCTATATCTTGTATATCTATCTATATCTTGTATATATCTATCTATATCTTGTATATATCTATCTATATCTTGTATATCTATCTATATCTTGTATATCTATCTATATCTTGTATATATCTATCTATATCTTGTATATCTATCTATATCTTGTATATCTATCTATATCTTGTATATATCTATCTATATCTTGTATATCTATCTATATCTTGTATATCTATCTATATCTTGTATATATCTATCTATATCTTGTATATCTATCTATATCTTGTATATCTATCTATATCTTGTATATCTATCTATATCTTGTATATCTATCTATATCTTGTATATCTATCTATATCTTGTATATATCTATCTATATCTTGTATATCTATCTATATCTTATATATCTATCTATATCTTGTATATCTATCTATATCTTGTATATCTATCTATATCTTGTATATATCTATCTATATCTTGTATATCTATCTATATCTTGTATATCTATCTATATCTTGTATATCTATCTATATCTTGTACATATCTATGTCTTCGTAGGTATTACTCAGCTACCATCATTCGCATGTCTGGAGTCAAGAGTGATGAAGCCGCCATTTGGTTGTCAGCCATAACTGCTTCTGTCAATTTTCTATTCACCCTTGTTGGCCTTTACTTAGTGGAGAGGATTGGAAGGCGGCCCTTGACTTTGGGTAGTCTTATGGGTGCCATTGTCAGTTTAGCTTGGTTAGCCGTAGGGTTCCATCTATCAGCTTTGAATACACCTCCAATAGATATGGTAGAACCAGTCTCTGCAGCGTCGGTGTGTTCCAGATACAGGTACGATCATGTGATGATTGTTACAGTGATAACATGTCGATAATAATATTAACGAGGAATCATTATGTTTATTAATTATATAGCACTTTAATCCACTTAACATTATAATAATAGCGTTGGTTTGATTAAACATCTGTGCTTTGATCCTAAAATCGTATGTTGAAATATATATTGATGTCCAAAACATAATTATATAAAGTCCGTATTAGTCGTTGCGACATGACGTTAGTGATTGGCGTTTTCAGCGTTTCCTGTTGTAATAACTGAACTGTGTTAATGCAACTTGAGATAAAGTACTGAAGATAGAATTTCCAAACCTGTCAATCCTGGTCTCTCTAATCTTCAAATTACATAAAGATAGTGACATGTGAGATGAAATGCTTGAGGAAAGCTGCCCGGGTCACCAGACTTGATAGATTATGGAATGAATATATCAGGGAAAGAATAGGTATAATATCTTGTACAGATTAAATAGAGAGAGATAACAGATCAAGTGGTTTGGCCACATTATGAGAATGCACCACGAAAAGTTGCCCGTACAAGCATATAACCAAATGAGATCAGGGTACAAAGCCAGAGGAAGACCACGGAAAAGATGGATAGAAAACGTCAGGGAGATCCTGTACAGACACGGTCATAGCATTACCGAGGCCACACATCTGCCTTTAGAACGCAAGCTCGAGTTTCAATCACCCCTACGCTTAACGACAAGAGTGGATCACAAACCATCTGGGGAAAGGCAATAAACAAATAGATAGAATTTCAAGCTGGGGATTGTGTACAAATTTGGCAACATACATTAAGATTAGGAACACCTTTATATTATCACAAACAAAGGTTATCAATAACTTTATAGAGAGCGCACATTATGATTATCAATAACTTTATATTAAAAACTACTAAGATTAACAATAATTTTATATTATGAAATACCAAGATTATCAATAACGTTATATTATCACACATTACGTTTATCAATAACGTTATATTATCACACACCAATCCACTTTAATTCCACATTAGATCCACATTTGAATTTGGGATAAATGCAATTTAATAACCCCTGCTCCAGTGAGATCGCATACCTCACTAAAATTATCAATACCGTTATATTAACAACAATAAGGGTTAGTTTTATTATATTAACACATTAAGCTTAATATTAACTTCATATTAATATACAATAAAATTACCAATAAATTTATATTAAATACGTTCTAAAAACTCTAAAATCAATAACTTTATATGAACACGCAATATAATCAATAATTTTATATTTGTACTACGGTCTCAATTTTCGTTATATGTACACAGAACGTGCAACGACTGCAGAATAGACCTGAACTGCGGTTACTGCTATGTTGATCTTCCAGAAGTAGTGATAAATTCATCCTGCCTGCCTACGAGCTACGATAATCCTTGGATGTCAACGGTAGGCAGATGCAATAGCAGCACCTTACCTGCATCTGTTACCTGGGCTTATGATTATTGCCCGACACCATACTCCTGGATGCCAATGGTTGGACTAGTGTTATATCTCATATCATTTGCCCCAGGTTGGTACTTTAAGAAATATATTTACCTCATATATATTACATTGTGAGATCGATTGTGACAAATTTGTGAAGGGATGAGAGAATGAGCAATGTACAAAATAAAGAACAGTAAAATATATATATATTTTTTACACCTTTCAGGTGTGTTGAAAAGTACAACCTTCATCTGCCACCATTCAGTAGTATTGAAGAATACAATCTTCATCTGTCAACTTTCAGGTGGTTTGAAGAATACAATCTTAATCTGTCACCTTTCAGGTGCGTTGAATAATACAATCTTTATCTTTCACCTTTCAGGTGTATTGAGGTATACCCTCTTCCTTTTTCACCTTTGGTGCATTGAATAATACAATCTTCACCGTTCACCATTCAGGTGCATTGAAGAATACAACCTTCATCTGTCACCTTTCAGGGGTATTGAGGAATACAATCTTCAACTTTCACCTTCCAGGTGTATTGAAGAATACAACATTCATCTGTCACTGTTCAGGTGTATTGAAGAATACAATCTTCATATGTTACCGTTCATTGACTGAGTAGGTCTCTGTTGCAGAGTCGATAGTGAGACGCATGTCTACAAGCAGGAATTTGGTCAATGTCAACATCCGCTCTGCGGAGGCTTCACTAACCTATTGCGTGTCACTAACGAAGGCCCCTTTGTTCTTTTTATTGGCTGACGATAAGTGAGTAATCTCTCCTAGGAAGTCTCAATATATCAATGTTTTCTGCCACAGTTCTGCCGAAGGATTGACAGAAAAGGCTTCCGCAGAGAGAATGTTTACATTGACTAGAGAGAATGCTTACATTGACTAGAGAGAATGTTTACATTGACTAGAGAGAATGTTTACATTGACTAGAGAGAATGTTTACATTGACTAGAGAGAATGTTTACATTGACCAGAGAGAATGTTTACATTGACTAGAGAGAATGTTTACATTGACTAGACAGATGTCAATGTAGCCAATAATGGCGTGAACTGACAAAACGAGACCGTTGGAAGTATAGATTGTATAGATATATATAGTATAGATTGTATAGATATATATAGTATATATTGTATATATACATATAGCATAGATTGTATAGATATATAAAGTATAGATTGTATATATACATATAGTATAGATTGTATAGATACATATATTATAGATTGTATAGATATTAGTATAAATTGTATAGATATATATAGTATCAGTCAGTCAGTTCCTCTTTTGCCAAGTTTGGCACATAGGGCGGATGTCATAGTTCTCAATGCCTGTTGGTCAGTTGCCAAGGATTGCAGGTCTTGTGTATTTATGCCTGTTGATTTTAATTCATTCATAAATGTTCTTCTGAGCATTGTTTTTGGTCTTCCCTGTTTTATTTTTTCCGTCTGGTGTCCACATAAAGGCTTGTCGTGGGATTCTGTCTTCCTTCATTCTAAGTATGTGGCCGATGAATGTCCAGCGGCGTTTTCTGATGATGTTCGTCACATATTCTTGTTTTGTCTCGTCTCTTAGTATGTCGTTTGATTTGACTTATTTGCAATTAGTATTTGTGATTTTCCTGAGGCATCTATTCTCGAAGGAAATTAACTTCTTATCCATTATTGCGGTAGATTTCCAACTTTCACATCCAAATGTCAATTATGGAATCACACTTGCATTGAATAGTCGCAGTTTGATGTGTTTACTTGCGATCTTCGATCTCCAGATGTTAAAGGCTTTAGAGCCGAGAGCGATTCGAGTCTTGATTTCTGAGTTGGTATCCCCGCCTGCTATTATATTGCTTCCCAAATATACGAAATTTGAAATGTTGTCTAGTATATTATCATCTAATTTAATTGATTCTGTCAGGCCGGTAAAGTTCATGATTTTCGGTTTATATATATATATATATATATATATATATATATATATATATATATATATATATATATATATATATATATATATATATATATATATATATATATATATATATATATATATATAGTATCTATTTTATAGATATATTATGGCAGCATAAGATATTTATATATACGACAGTATAAATATATATTTATATATATGTTGTTGGAGACGGCCATGAACAAAATGAAAAGGTCAAACAACTGTGACCGTGGATAGCTTAGAATTTATAAAGTGACGGTATAGATAATTTATATAAACATAGGCCTACTGTGTGTTCGTCCATCACAACTGATGATGGCCTTTTATTGCATCCATTTTAGAAAATTCAGTTAGAATTATGATAATGTGTAAAAGTTCGTAGATGGCTAATGAGCCCTATTTGAGCTTTAAATGTTCCTGTATAGTTCGGACATGGAATGACGACTGTAAGCGGAATTTGATCAATCCCTGACTTTCTAGCTATTCTCCACTGTTGGGATGCAACATTTCTCATCTTTTCACAAGATGATGACTCTGCTTAGCTGTAGAGCGCCATATAGATCTATTTTGTACAGGTTCTTCCCATGTTTTTTTGGTCTATTTCAAACGATTTCAGTGAGGTCTTTAACAAGTCCATGTTGCGCTTCTTTTGGCCACCTTGTGATCGTTTACCCCTCTCCAACTTATTAAACGTTTACCCCTCTCCAACTTATTAAACGTTTACCCTTCTCCAACTTATTAAACGTTTACCCTTCTCCAGCTACAGACATCCGTACAGTAGAATTGGTAAAATGCTGAATGTATTAATTACCACCACCGAAGTAGAATGTGTTAAGCTGATTGTATCAGTAGCCCTTTGCCTGTATAATTTCGACATCCTACCCTAGCCTTTGTCCCTCTACTTTTTTTAATCGGGGAATTCCAAACTCCTTTAATTAAGCTTTCCAAAAGAGTCTCTTCAGGGCATACTTTTTTTCTCCAAAAACTTTCTATAAGAGAAGCAGTTTTCTTGCCAATGTAGTATAAAATTTCCATGTGTTTGAGCCGTAATTGTCTACTGAGAATATTATCATCAAACACATAACCCCTCAGAGTGGTAGAGGACACGCTTTCTCAACATCACAACGATTCTGCAATGCCTCTCTGTTCTCAGTGCCTTGATTGAGTGTTCTTAGTGCCTAGCTTGAGTGTTCTCTGTGCCTTGCTTGAGTATTCTCAGTGCCTTGCTTGAGTGTTCTCAGTGCCTTGCTTGAGTATTCTCAGTGCCTTGCTTGAGTGTTCTCAGTGCCTAGCTTGAGTGTTCTCAGTGCCTAGCTTGAGTGTTCTCAGTGCCTAGCTTGAGTGTTCTCAGTGCCTTGCTTGAGTGTTCTCAGTGCCTTGCTTGAGTGTTCTCAGTGCCTTGCTTGAGTATTCTCAGTGCCTTGCTTGAGTGTGATGAGACTGAATTCTGTTCAGTCTATGATATTCTGAATGAATATTTTCCTTTTTTCCTACTCTAATTCTTCTACCCTCAACTGTCACTTTGAAGAACCGCACCGAGAATATGCTAGCTAAAATGAAAGCTAAAATTCTAGCATGTGTCGCAGAGAGAGGAGCAAGAAAAATAGCAACACTATTGCCTGCCAGGAATGTCGTTGGAGGCGATTAAGTAGGTAATGGCGTGCAGTTGTACGCCCCATCCCATGGAGGGTCAAAGTAACCCACAAGTCATAGTGAAGTCGGAAAATTCAAACCGAAAGGCGCATATAGCCTACCTAAGCTGTAAACCAAAACTCAACGCATACCCTTCTCAAGACTGCTATCCTACTAACCTGCAGGAGTTTGAGAACGAACGCAGAAGAAGGAGAAACCTGTAATTTAGCTTCGTTGCTGTAGGTGCCTGCAAATATTTTTATTTCTTCTAACTATGATATAGTTATTGCAATTTTTTATTGTCATTTCTGCAGCACTGATACACCAAATACATAAAAATACATCCAATACATCGATCATTCATCTTCTTCATTAAGTGGCTTCTCCGCAACGGACCTCCAACACCCTCTGTCTCTTGCTTTGATGGCGAACTCTGCTTGACTGTAACCTGTCCATCTGGTGATGTTTCTCTCTCAGTTGTATCTTTCCCTACCTCTTGCTCGCTTCCTCTTGCATTACACTCAAGTAAGGTCTTCAGCAATATGTCATGTCTTTTAATATGCACAGAAGACTTAATTTTTTAAATCTTTATTTTCTTTAATTATTTTTAGAACGAAGTGTTGTTCGAATCTTTTTGTTTATTTTGTTCTCTTTCCATGAAGTTTTCCATATGCTTCAATATATCCACATATCAACGGCATCAATTCTGTCTTCTATTTGTTTTTCATTCTAGTCAGAAATTAGAACACTGTAAATGAGAGGATGTACACAATCATATTTCCAATACTCGGTATCAAATCTGTTATATTATTGTTGTTTTCAATCCTCCGTATCAAATCTGTTATATTATTGTTATTTCCTATCCTCGGTATCAAATCTATTATATTATTGTTGTTTTCAATCCTCCGTATCAAATCTGTTATATTATTGTTATTTCCGATCCTCGGTATGAAATCTATTATATTATTTTTGTTTTCAATCCTCCGTATCAAATCTGTTATATTATTATTGTTTCCAGTCCTCCGAATCAAATCTATTATATTATTATTATTTCCAATCATCGGTACCAAATATGTTATATTATTGGTATTTTTGTACATGTCATTATACAATACTGTACGTTCTTGTAACAAAATGTTGCTTCTGCAGGAATGGGACCCATGCCTTGGACTATTAATTCAGAGATTTATCCTCTGTGGGCCCGGAGTACTGGAAATGCTGCATCAACATTTATGAACTGGACTTTTAACCTTATAGTGTCTATGTCTTTCATTAGTCTGACTGAAACACTGGGCAGATATGGTGAGACGTTGGTTCTTCATAGATTATATCAGCCATTATCATCGATTATATCAGCAACTATCATCTATTATATCAGCAACTATCATAGATTATATCAGCAACTATCATCTATTATATCAGCAACTATCATAGATTATATCAGCAACTATCATAGATTATATCAGCAACTATCATAGATTATATCAGCAACTATCATAGATTATATCAGCAACTATCATAGATTATATCAGCAACTATCATAGATTATAACAGTGAGGACAATGTTCTGTAAATTACATGTCACATCAAGAAAGAGAGAAGAGAGAGAGAGAGAGAGAGAGAGAGAGAGAGAGAAAGAGAAAGAGGTCTACATTAGTTACAACTTTTAAGAAGTTTTATTTCCCTACTAGAGCATATGGTTGTCAGAATTGACCGATGACATTCGTAATGGGAAGAATATATTAGCATTTGTGATGAATGCTATAGAAAAATCTTAGGAAGTTCATGGACAAAAAGATGATAAGAACAACTCCAGATACACTAACATAGAGGAAAATATACTCATCACAACCATACAAAAATTGGAAGACATCATTTTTTTTGGAAATATAAAAATGACAAAACAACATTTTTTTTGGAAATATAAAAATGGCAAGACAAAATGTTTTGATAATATAACATTTGCAAGACAAAATGGAAGAAGGCTTACCCATGACGAAGTTTTAGGAAACGAAATAGAAGCTATCCAAGACGTCTGTGGACACATCGTATACCTTTTGAAGAGCCATGCCGTAGACTATTGTCCTTTTCTGTAGGAAGCATGACACTTTCACTATGTACATACGGAGATGTTTAAAGAGGAACATTGAGGACAAAATGCAGAAAAATGACACATTCTATAAAAAAGGTGTTCATTATGAAACATTTAGATCGATTGTTCTTATTCAAAGATATAAATAGAAAGAAGAAATAAACTGTACGAACGTATAGGCAAAGAAAAGAGCAAATCTGAACTCGTCAATGTAATCAGGAAAGATGACAGCCGTAGGCAGATGTATGTCCGACATATGAAACAAACAGTTGTGAAGATTATGAGTGTTCGTGTATCGTAACATCTCATCGGGGCGAGAATTGATAATTGCTTCTTTAGTTATCTTAACGAATTACATCGGCCTGTAAGTAGCCGGGGCTCGAAATGAAAGCAAAGATCAACACTGTTTACTCCGGGAATATGTACGGGAAGTAAATCAGGTTCGTTCTTGCGGCACCGATTCGCCTTGCAACTCAAATATGCAAGTTTTCCGTACTTGGCCAATCACATCCCCCCAAAAAAGATGTGATCTTGTCAAGACATTCCACCTGCGACCCCAAGTCAATGAAAACTGACCAATCGAAACAAGGACTATTGCAATAACAACAACGAACATCCCATTCTTACATTCTTATTGACGTATCCCCAAGACCACAAATATAGAACATAAGTATTCGAACTCCAAGGACCAGTAAACATAAATAACATAGAGACAGAGCAATTTTGCTTCAAATAATAGCTTGTTCAAGTAGGAAGCATATGGATAAATGAGTGCATGTCGTAAGAGGCGACTAAGGAGGTATATAATATAAAGTTCACAATATAAAGTGAACTAGAAGCCATTTTGAAGTCGAATGGGCCAGACCCAAAGGCGTAGATTTCACAGAAAACCTATAAACCATGACACAATACATTCTGTTGCTACATGCTGCAGGAGCTCGAGAAGACAGGCAGAAGAAGAAAAAGAGATGTTGTTTGTTTGTTTTGCGTTCGCTCCATTGTAACCAGCATGGATATCCATGCGGTTTCCGCCGGGAGCGTGTTTACATTGTGCTACCGTTATGCACCTTGTAGGCCTAGAACATCCGATTTCGGCATGCCTTGACAATTCGGGTTGGCTACCCTAGCCTGTGACAGCCTCCCTATCTGTTGCCAGGCACGCGTGTGTGTGACTCTTCGCCCAGAAGTTTTTGCTCAAGTCTGTCTCGCACGAGGTGTTCCACTGTCTATAAACTTGCCTCGTGTAATTGGACGTGCTGTGCCTGTGCCCATCAGGTACAGAACCCTTTCTCATCCGTGAGCCTGGTTCCTTAGGAGGAAGAACTCACCAGAAGAGTTGGAACCTGGCTCTTTCGCCTTCTTAGCCGAGGTGTCGTTCACCGACATTGTGCACCCCTCGTCCAAGTTCGAGTCTCACACCACGCGCTTGAGAGCAAGGCGTTCTCGAGCTGAGCGACCTTGTCCCAATAGCTCCTGAGCCCATCAGGTACTGAACCCTTTCTCTCTGCAGGTGTGTTTACGGTATAGGAACACCTGACAGAAGAGTTGGGTCTGGGCTAAATCGTTGTCTCTTTTGTGCCTGATCCCATTAGGTACGGAACCCTTTCTCTCTGCAAGTGTACTTCCGGTATAGGAAAGCTTGACAGTAGAGATGGGCCAGGAGTGCCATCTTTGTCCCTTTTTGCCTGAGCCTATCTGGTATTGCAAACCTTTCTCTTCGCGAGTATGTTTCCGGTATAGGGAGACTCGACAATGGAGTTAGGCCAGGTCTTTTTGCTTTGCTAGACGCCCATTATTGGGTATGGGTCTCTGCCTATAAGGAAAACAGGTAACTAGAAGCTTGTCTCGAGCTAACAGTGCTTGTATTTATCATTTCCTTAATCGTTTTCACTTTCTATTTGCAGTTGGCGCTGCCCTCTAGCGCTGTTCTGCCCTTTCACTTTTTTCATTGTACTCAGTATGAAATCTTTCTGTCTTTCGCCATGCATCCACCTTTAAATGCTTTGTTTTTTCATTGGCCGCCCCTCCAATGTTTGGACTGGACTAACTAGCTTCACAGTATGTCGACAGTGTCGCTGTATGTGTGGTTGCTGGTGGTGTCGGAGATATTGTCTGTCCTTTATGCAGTCAAATCTCTTTCCATCTGCTACCTCCACATTTTTGGACACGATCCCCAAATGATTTGGCCAGAATCAGCTCGGGCTGCTGTTTCTGTTTCCAGGGTGCACCGCGAGGAGGTACATTTGGGAACTTGGTTATCTGCTAACCCTGGGTCCGCCGAGAGCAGTGCGTTCCCTTTGCACCCCGAAAAAGAGATGTAGAAGTTATATTTCAAATGACTAGAAACTTTAAGCAATGCTGTTATTTAGTGTATAGGACCTGACTGCAAAACCGATTTACCTGTCTACGTAATTTATCTTGGCTTACTATATTTATCCGAGTTTACCATTGATCACTTGGCATATACTTCTTCTTCTTTGTTTTTGTTGGCTCTCTGTGAAAGTTCATGCGGTCTCCTCCGGGAAGCGTGAGGTACATTGTGCTGCTGGTTTACATCATAGCTGCGTTATTTGTATATCGGAAGGCCCAGCACATCCATTTTCGTCATGCTTTTAATTCGGGCAATGGGCTTCCCTAGTTTGTGACACACTTCCTATCTATCGCCAAGCGATGGGCGTGTATCGGCTCTACGGCGTGATGGTTTTTTCACCCACTGAGTCCTAGCAGTTTTCAGGCCAAAACATGTCCCTGTGCAACAGTCTTCATCGAGAAGGTAATCAGTAAGTTAGACTTGGGTCGACTACGTCAATTTCGCACGAGGTGTTCCTCTGCCAGTGTGCTCGTTTCGCGTAATTAGATGTACTATACCTGTGTCCATCGGGTACTGAACCCTTTCACTCCGCGATCATGATACCGTTATAAGAAAACCTCCACGGTAGATTTGGGTCCCGGTTCGTTCGCCCTCTTATCCCAAACGGCATACACTTACACCGTGAATACTTCTTGCAAGCTTGAGTCTCTACACGTTATTTAGTAACACTAGAGACTTGTAACTTGTTCTCCAGTTGAGCAGAAATTTTATTCCGATTTCCGTTTAACGTTTTCCTGTTCCGTTTGCACGTAGCGCTGCTATCAGACTCTGTGCTGCCAATTATACTCCATATGCTATCTTTTCGACTCTCACTATTCGTTTTAGCATCTATCCACTTCGTAAAAATTGCATTGGACCCCCCTCTAATGCTCGAGCTGGTCCGTCTTGCTTCACTGTGCGTTTACAGTGATGATGTATGTGTTGACTCAGAGGTGTCGGAGGTGCTTCTATTTTTGTAACCAATTCACATTCCATCTGCAGACTCCACATTAACGGACACGATACCAAAAGTGTTTGCCAGAACCAATACGAGCCGCTGTACATCAGTTACCAGGGTGTAACACTAGGAGGTACATTTAGGTTCTTGGTTATTTGTTAACCTTGGGTCCGCCGAGCAATGCAGTACACATCACACCGCACTTGGCGTATAAATTGTGTCGCATGCCAATGAAAAGAATGGGTCAAAGTTCAACCTGCTGGTAAAACCAGTTGAATTATCTTAATTAATATAGAGGAATCCTTGTTTGAAGAAAGAAACATTTAAAAGGCACAATTAATATAATAATGTAATCTAATGATTTAATATAATGATATAATCCAATAATTTAATCTAATGATTAAATCTAATGAATTCACATGCTTATTTCTGTCTACAGGAACGTTCTGGCTTTATGCATGTTTAGCCTTTGCTGGCGCTATCTTACTGGCCCTTATATTACCCGAGACAAAAGGAAGGACACTGGAAGAGGTCGAAGGACTATTTGCAAGGTATTAATAATTAGTCCTTTATTGACATTAAAATATGTAATTGGTACTGCCCACTCTGATTTAGCTTTGATGTGGTCTCACACGGGTAATAGAAAACGAGGAAGACCAAGAGAGACCTTATGTAAAACTATTACAAGAGTACCGTTCACCATTGGTATCAGAAACAAAGAAGACCTAAGACAAATTGCAATAAAACACGAGACATGGAAATATATCATAGCCGCCATTTGTGACCCTAGAGGAATAACTAACTAACTTTGATTTGCTGCAGGCATCCCCTATTCTAGACACAGCATGATTGTACGTACACACACTATCATCATAATCATCATCATCATTTTCCTCTTGTGCCAAGTTTGGCACATAGGGGAAATGTCATATCTCTCCATGCTTGTCGTTTGTTTGTTGCGTTCGCTTCAATGTAATCACCATGGATGTTCTTGAGATTTCCGCCGGATGCGTGGTTACGTTGTGTCAACGTTATGCTTTCGGGTGGGATACCCTAGCCTGTGACAGTCTTCCTATCTTTTCGCCAGGAAGCGAATGTGTACTGACTCTACGCCGAGACGGTTTGTTCTTCACGTCTATCTTGCACGAGGAGTTCCTCAGCCGGTAAACTGCTTCGTGCAATTAAACGACTTGTGCCGTGCCCATCGGGTACTGAACCTTTTCTCATCCTCAAGCCTGGTTCCGGTTTAGGAAGAACTTGACAGAAGAGTTGGGCTCGGGCTCGTTCGTCCTCTTAACCGAAGCGCTGCACTCCATCGTCTCCACCATCACACTATACACAGTCTGATTTACCGTCGGTTCAGAAAGCAATGGCAACCTACTGAACGTATTTATATTGTCTAGAAAATCACCACAGCCAAAAAATGCTGGGTTGATAGCTACGTCCTGGATAGGATATGCTACCAATTTTTATTTTTTTTGTACACACTCTATACATAGCTTGATTGAGCCATTAATGGCATCGTTAATTTCAGCTATGGTTCGGAGGTGTTAGAGTGTGCTGGTGGTTAAGCGGTGGAAGAGCTCCATGATAATGAAAGCATCATATGTTATCTTGTTATCGTAGTATCATTAGAACAACATCGTGAAATAGATCGTGAAATAGATCGTAAAATAGATTGTGAAATAGATCGTGAAATAGATTGTGAAATAGATCGTGAAATAGATTGTGAAATAGATTGTGAAATAGATCGTGAAATAGATTGTGAAATAGATCGTGAAATAGATTGTGAAATAGATCGTGAAATAGATTGTATAATAGAAAATAAAATCTTTCCTGTAAAAATAAGGTATACTTCCAAAGAAGATGAACGAAAGAGATCAAAGATCACATGAACATGGCAAACAAATCAAGAAGATTGACTTTTGATAGGCAGGAGTTTCGACAGGTCGTGCTGACTGTTACAACTTGTCCAAGATATACTACCTGACGTTGCTATTTATACAGAAGTTACACTCACCTCCAGCTCTGTGGTGGCGTGATAAAGTGCTCGTCTGTGATGTCCAAGGTACTGGGCTAAAATACCTACTGCAGGTAATTGTGCCTCCAATCAGTTTAGAAAGTAATGACAAACTACTGAACGTATTTATATTTCCTATAAAACAACCATAGCCAAAAAGTGCATGTGTTTTACGGTTATGGGTGTTTCGTGGGCCGGATTTAGACTTGATAAGGCCTTAAGCTTTCCGGACGTGCGGCATTGGGACAAATAATGCTGATATATATATATATATATATGCCAATTATTCAGGAAAGTGGGGGGGGGGGGGAGGGACCCTGAGCTATAGCTGAGTAGCTTATACGTAAATTCTGTACTGGTTGTTCTGTTAATTTCATTTGAGATCATATGTTAATAAATGCAACTCAACCCCCGTTATCGTCTCTTACGACTTGCATGAAGGGTGACAGTGTTGCTCCCGTCTCACTTCCTGAAAACATGCCGGTAAAGATTGAAATATGCTGACATTTCTGTTATATGTCTTTGCCAGGTCGTGGTTCACAAGCTCCTGGTTCGCCAACTCTTCAGACCCGATCCAGTCAATCAACCCACAAACTGTTCAGTACGTGCATATAAGGGGACTTAACCGGGATGGACGACAATCCGAGTTGGATTCTCCTGAATAGAACAGAAATGTCCCTATTATACCTTAACTGTTGTAATAACCATACACAGGAATGTGTTGTTTTTGTAACCAAAAATATAGGATACGTGTCTTACTTAGGTAGTTTATGTGCATTTGTAATTATTTCTACCCTTCTCTTGTTGCATACAATATACTTGTAGTTTTAAAAAAATCACTACAGTCATAAAAAAGCTGGGTTGATGGCTACGTCTAGAAAAAAGTACTCTACCAATCACAAGATATACATGTCTCCAGTGTCCAGATATAACTGGATGCTGGAAATGAAAAGTTTGGGGTAACACAAGACAGATGAAAAACATAAACAGATATAGGTACAAGTTTTACCATTATTTATAAATAAAACGTACTAACAACGAAATATCGCATTAGATGACGTTTCGACTAAAAAACGTTCATTTTTAATATGTCTTCAACAATCGTCATACCATATGTGTTTTCTTACGTTAAGTTTATTGCTTTTTTGCCAATATTTCATTCGGATGAAGGCTTTTTGGTCAAACATTGATCTATCACTAAGTATCGTTGTTAGTGTGCTTTATTTATAAATATTGTTAACACTTGTATCTATTTCCGTTCATTTTTATCTTATAATAATTCATATTAGCTCAATAATGATGTCTTGTTTAATTGGTATAAATTAAATATGATGTGTAGATTTACGTGATGTTTGTATAATTGCATAATCTGGGATAATTCACCATCAAATGTCGAGAGTTAATGATTGGCTACACCAGAGAAATGTTGGCCACATGAATTTTCAACATGAATGCCCATCGACGTCTGCCTACACTTCAACATGAAAGCCCATCGACGTCTGACTATACTTCAGTATGAATGCCCATCGACGTCTGACTATACTACAGTATGAAAGCCCATCGACGTCTTACTATACTTCAGTATGAAAGCCCATCGACGTCTGACTATACTTCAGTATGAAAGCCCATCGACGTCTGACTATACTTCAGTATGAAAGCCCATCGACGTCTGACTATACTACAGTATGAAAGTCCATCGACGTCTGACTATACTTCAGTATGACTAAGGTTTTATGACTAAGATTCTGCCAAAGAGTTGTCCATAAATGACGTCAAAAAAACGGGAGGGAGTAATAGCTAAATAACTAATTGACTAACTAACTAACTAACGGAGATAGTCAAAAGCATATTTAAGAAGACTGGATTTGAAACTAGCCAGGTGGTTTTGTGTTGTAGACGACCATAGGCTGTTTGATCAAAAGTAGTCAATAACATACCAGCAGATGGTTGTAAACGTGCACCCTGATTGGATAAAACAGCTTGTATGTGAGTGGATACAACCGCTTGTATATGCTTGGATACAACCGCTTGTATATGATTGGCTACAACCGACTGTATATGATTGGATACAACAACTTGTATGTGATTGGATACAACCACTTATATATGATTGGATACCACTGCTTGTATATGATTGGATACAACCGCTTGTATATGATTGGATAAAACCGCTTGTATATGATTGGATACAGCCGTTTGTATATGATTGGATACAACCACTTATATATGATTGGATACAACCACTTATATATGATTGGATACCACTGCTTGTATATGATTGGATACAACCGCTTGTATATGATTGGATAAAACCGCTTGTATATGATTGGATACAACCGCTTGTATATGATTGGATACAACCACTTATATATGATTGGATACCACTGCTTGTATATGATTGGATACAACCGCTTGTATATGATTGGATACAACTGCCTGTATATGATTGGATACAACCGCTTGTATATGATTGGATATAACTGCTTGTATATGATTGGATACAACCGCTTGTATATGATTGGATACAACCGCTTGTATATGATTGGATACAACCGCTTGTATATGATTGGATACACCCACTTATATATGATTGGATACCACTGCTTGTATATGATTGGATACAACCGCTTGTATATGATTGGATACCACCGCTTGTATATGATTGGATACAACCACTTGTATATGATTGGATATAACTGCTTGTATATGATTGGATACAACAACTTGTATATGATTGGATATAACCACTTTTATATGATTGGATACAACTGCTTGTATATGATTGGATACAACCGCTTGTATATGATTGTATACAACCACTTGTATATGATTGGTTACAACCGCTTGTATATGATTGTATACCACTGCTTGTATATGATTGGATACAACCACTTTTATATAATTGGATACAACTGCTTGTATATGATTGGATACAACCACTTTTATATGATTGGATACAACTGCTTGTATATGATTGGATACAACCACTTGTATATGATTGAATACAACAGCTTGTATGTGATTGGATACAACAGCTTGTATGTAATTGGATACAACATTTGTATGTGATTGGATACAACAGATTGAATGTGATTGAATACAAATTTGTGGGACATGACATCTATACACACACGATGACACCCCCCTAAGTAGGGTTCGTCCCAAAGCACTGAATATCGTTGGAAGTCGGAGTCTTCCGCGTATGAAAGTAATCTCTGAAACACCTCCTCATTCAGATTACACCTAGAAAACAAGAGCTTGATCGCTCACAATTCAAGTTAACTGAAACAACCAAAGCAATAACTATGATACCGTTCCATTGTAATTCTTTTAGAATACGCAAGGGACGTAACAATTAAATTGTTTACTTTGCGACCGTTATGCTAAGTACCGATTCTTACATTAAAATTGTTTTAACCTAGAAAAGTATTTATATGTCGGTGAGGTAATGATGGGTAAAGAAATATACCTAAGGTGTGCACTATCTATCAAGTAAGTGCGTGCAACTGGGCATGCCAGTTAATGGCACGAATTAGGTACTCGGAATTAGTACACACACGTAGGACTGGGAACTTACAATTTACAATCAAGAGTGTGTTTAATCAGCACACCACGTGAATTAGCAAAATGGATATCTTTCATCGTCTGCTGGGTGAGGAGGGTACAATGCACATATGGCTTTTTCCGAAGTGAATTGACCCCGATTCGCAACCAGTAACAGAATCTAACAGGATAATTGAGCAGTGCATTTGTCTAATGAGAAAAATGTGTTTTAATTAAAATGTATACACACCAACAGAATTCGAATAGATAATTGTTTATGTGCTTAGAAAGTATGTACGTATGTAGCTAATTTATGAACGATGTGTATGTAATTATGCGATTGTGTGAACCGCATGTTTTTTGTTACAATGTCGACTGTGCCAAATTATATGGGGAAAAAAGTGTTAAAAAGTTGTCAACAAACAGTAGCAATGTGATGTCTGTTGCGGTTTTATGTTTTACAAAGAGACTGACGGTGTTATTTTCGATTCAATGATGCATTTTAAAAAAGACACTGTTTCTTTTTGGGTAGATCACATGAAAATGTGTGGGGACAGAAGGGAATCAACCCAGCCACAAAAACACAAATCTATCAGGACATTGTGATCACTATTTTCCTATACACATGTGAGACGTGGACTGTGTACATCAGACACGCCACAGTGTTACATGACATCCGTACAATAGTATCCGCAAACTTCTCAACAAAAAGAGTTAATATAAAATACATGATGATAAGTCATTAATGAAGCCAATATAACAAGTATTTCTGCAATGCCGAACAAGGTCAACCTAAGATTGACTGGAGATGGTGTACATATGCCGGACTATCGCATTTCAACACAACTGGTTTTTGAGGGTTTTCTTAAGAAAAATGAACTGGCTTATGGATAGAGAAAAACATTTCAAATATTCTTTCGAAGTGTGTCTGAAGATCTTACACAGTGACGCCATATTCTAGGAACCCGTTGATCAGAATGGCTCACTGTACAATACCAGCAAAGGAGACCGCACGGCCGAGAAGCATACAATTTTAGAGGCATAAACCAAGCGACTGACCGAAAGGACAGAAAACAAACAGATGTCCAACTTTTGACTATTCGTGTCGCAAATGTAGCAGGGACTTATTTTATGCCACAATTAAACTTTTCAGACATCACACACACACGAACGATGCAATAACACAAGTGTGAAACTATTGTCATCCATCACCGTCTGCAATAGACTTATTTTAGTATATATTTACTTCAACTGGATATGTACATCGGCATTCATCTAAGAATGCTGTGCTTTTTCATGTTGAACTACTGATCAATGAGCGACTGTATCATAGATGATTCTGGTTGTTCCACAATTTCTCTGTTTGTTTCCTGTCATATGTATGTAATAATTTTTGTATTTTCCTCTTCCTGTCAATCTACAGTACTCACGACCATGTGTACGTCCATAGTTCTTACTGTCTGTTTTTTGTTGTATTTTTAAATTTTGTTTTCATTTTTGTTTTGATAAAGGCCTTTTGGTCGACACGTCGATTTGTGTGTGTGTTTGTGTATGTGTGTGTGTGTTATTGTGTGTGTCTTGAGTGATTAGCAAAACTTCATTACCCCGTTCCTGGATTTACCTGTTTAACTAATGAGCCTGTATTAACTCCTAGTACACCACAAGAACGTTAGATAGGTGCAGAAGATGACTCTAGTTTTTACCGTGCGTATACTGAATAGCTCTTTCCAGTTTATCAGTTATATGGTCTTGTAATAAGACATATGTAGAAAGCATTTAGTAAGAGTTACAGTATTTACACTTGTTAGCTAGGGCGGGTGTCATGTTACATTTATATGTATTTTAGAATGCTTGGCGTAAAGACGTAAGTACGTGTTAGAGAGTCATCTAATGTTTATACGTCTAATTGGAGTACATGTTCATAAGACCTAAGTAGGTGTTGGAAAGTTACCCAATTTTTATATGTTTAATTTGAAGTACTTGTTCAAATGATTACTTGTTAGGGCGTTATCTAATATGTATGTCTAATTGGTAGTGCTTGTCACAAAGACTTGAGTACTTGTTAGTTAAAGAAATATTAATTGTGTATTTCTAACTGTAACTGTCTGTATCCATGGACATCTAGATATACAAACGAATATGAAACGGGATTGTGGAACGTCACAGACAGAGTCGATCTTTATCAAACATAGTTGAGATTTCATGTACAATATTTGTCAAATTCTTCTCCAGAATAGCCATGCGTCATGACCTCACACATGACCTCACCATGGCCTCACACATTGCCAATCCTCTTTATTGGTGCCATGGATCACTGTCGATTCTTTTGATTGATGCGATTGATCACTGTCGATTCTTTTGATTGATGCGATTGATCACTGTCGATTCTCTTGATTGATGCGATTGATCACTGTCAATTCTCTTGATTGATGCGATTGATCACTGTCGATTCTTTTGATTGATGCGATTGATCACTGTCAATTCTCTTGATTGATGCGATTGATCACTGTCGATTCTCTTGATTGATGCGATTGATCACTGTCGATTCTCTTGATTGATGCGATTGATCACTGTCGATTCTCTTGATTGATGCGATTTATCACTGTCAATCTTCTTGATTGATGCGATGAATCATTGGTCACTTTACATGTACTTTGTGTCACCAGACAAACAAATGTCAGATATATCAAGATAAGTAATCTTGCATGGGAACAGCGTGGGAAGAACTATCCTGGAGAAGTACTTGTCTTTTAGCTTATACTTGTGAGAATTGGGCCAACACAAGAAATCCTGAAAGAAATTCCCCTTAAATGTGATGCCTTTTCGTGTCCATATGTCTGGGTGTATGTGGTGTATCTCATGCGTAGTGACTATGTAAATATCACGTGTGTTTGTATGTTAAATTTGTTATCACTACATTTGAGAGGCATTAATACTACGACATTTTGTTATAAACGATTATTTTAATAGCAGTGCAGAAACGTGAAACTCGCCAATAGATGATTTATCAACAGAATCAAAACAATATTTTTTTATGTCATGTATTCGATTATTTCGAAATACATTTCGATAGTATTCGGTGTCAGGCAAAGTGCATACATAGTAAACTGCGAAAAACACAGCAATAATCAAAATCATCGCATATAAATTATCAACAAAAGAAAGCTTACTTTGATTCTGCTGGTAATGTTTTTGTTAGCTGGAGTCACAGCAACGATAGTGTAGCACCCGTAAGGTATCTGACATAATATTACATTACAATTTATATAGGTGTCTTATTTGTAAATTGATAACACTGGTTTTACGAATCAATACAAATTCGAGATTTCGAGCAGATGGTTGTATCAAACACAAAATACAAAATATAATGAGTAGACATCAGAAATGTACAATAAATACTGAACGATTAATATTCATGGTTGAATTAATGAAAGATTGGAAAGAAAATGGTATGAAATAAAGAATATACATGTAAAATGAGAAGAAAGAATAGAGAGTGAGGAGGATAACTGCAGTCTTATAACACTGGACATAGCGATTGCCAAAGTGGTCAAGCTACTTGATTTATTGTCATAAAGTTAAGTGTTTGTAATCGGACAACAAATGTCTGTTTTACGAATTTGTTCCTTCGCAAATACCTGGCAACTATGTCGTGAGATGTCGGGATACATTCTCTAATGCATACTCCCGCCAATCAGCTTTCTGGATGTTAATGACGTTTGTAATAAGCTGTTTGATGATAGATATACAAGGTGAACCGCTTTTCTTTATGTTTTTCTATAAAATACATGGCTGATATTGTAAATTCTTGGAAATCTTTGCATCATTATATGGGGAATTTTTTCAGAAAAAGATGTGTACTTTTACGTCATAACTACGTTTTTTTTTCATTTTCATACCTTTTTAACATAAAATAGAATTAAAGTTTAATTTATGAATATACAGATGCGGCACACAATGTATAAACAACTTGTTTGCTAAAACATGGAGATATGGCGATACATGTTTTCTAAATAATTTATCTCTTTATTTTTCCAGCCCCTGCTAAGGATACTCTTATTTTTCTAGTTTCATTAATTTAGAATTTACTTATCGGCACCCAAGTTGTTAAGGTATTTATTTGTCTTTCTATTGTTACTTTTAAGTAGCTTATATTTTAATATATTGTTAAAAAAAGAAATGCAACATTTTTTGGGTGTTACCTTTATAAAATATATTCACTTTTAGGACATCATTCATCCTAACGACGGTGTCCACCTGGTCATTAACTTCTTGTGGTTACCTGAATTGTACTCATGTTATTATTCGTGAGGTCATGAAAGGGTTCAAGGATAAAACAACGTTTTAGACAATAACTCGTGACAGGTTCATGAGAATCCTTTGATACTTACTGAAAACAAAACTCTCTGACCATATTATTGAATGTCTATAAAAGAGTGACTGTCCTCGAATAAATTCAGTTGAAAATTCAATGCGCAAGTATGATTAATCTCTGTACAGAACAGCGATACATCACCAATGGACGCTTACAGACTGGACAATCACACAGTGATAAGAAGCACCATTATTCGCCTTTGGAAGCAATTTCAACAAACTGACTTAGTGGCAGACCGACCGCGCAGTAGAAGACCCAGAGTAATAACTCCTGCCACAGACCGCTACATACGGCAGCATCACATCAGGAATCGATGTGCATTTGGATCCTCCACAGTTCAGTTAATGCCAGTAGCTCGTCGAATTTCAGATAAAACGGTCAGGAACCAGCTGCACGACGCTGGTCTTTGGGCTAGAATACCCTGCAGAGGTCCTGTTCTTATGGACCGGCATAGACAGAACCGACTGCAATAGGCGTGAAATGCTGGGAATGACTGGAGATGGGTTTGGTTTAGTTAACGTCTGAAATTTTCTTTATGCCAAGGTTGAAACAATAGTTTAGTAAATTAAAGTTTAGGTGCACTTTTAAAATAAATTTGTGTTTATTTCTCTGAACAGTATATGCACGCCACATTTCAGCGATATTTGTTAACTTTGACAAGCTTCACATCAATACATTTATTTACGTTATAATTGTGAATAGTGTAGGTTATATTACCGGTCTCTAAAGGGTACACTTTTATTATTCATATGTATCTGATACTGAATTATTCAGAAAGACTTTAATGAGTAACTTACATGGAGTTTTTAAAGTAGTTGTATACAGATTATTTATACCAATGTTCTTAAATTTGAATATTACTGTATCACTTCATTACTCGTCGTATGCTCCTGCAACGTCGAGAAAGGCAATAATTGTTCCCTTATAAATTTAGAAACTACCTAATTTTGGCTATATATGTATTAAGCTAGTGAGAATAAGATATATATATATATATATATATATATATATATATATATATATATATATATATATATATATGTGTGTGTGTGTGTGTGTGTGTGTGTGTGTGCGTGTGTATACAGAATTTATAATTGTGTTTGTTCTGGCAGTAAAACTAAATTGCACGTTCATTATTGTTTCTAATATGTATCTTTGAAATAGTGTCTGAATGCCATGTTTAATGAATAATTAAAGTCTTATAATTATAATTCTTTTTGGATACATTGTGTCAGAAATGCGTATCTTATGATTTCAGTTCCTTAATCGGTGATGGATTTGTCTGCTATTGCCTTATTACCCATTATACTGTTATGTCTGAATTTAAAGATATGATTTAATTTTATGTATTTTTCTGTCACTGCAGTATTTTACGTCTATTTATTTCTTGTTGACTAAACTTGCTCCTACCTCTATCCGAATAGAAGTATTAAGCAAGTAAACGTGTCTCCTTTTTGTCTATTTGCACGTGATTAGCATTAAATGATTTCTTGCATATCCTGTTAATTATAAGGTTTGTTTTGATTAACGGAATATATTTGTTCCGTTCTTCAGAGATTGGTATTCTGAAGCCTACTGTTTTGCAATATATTCTTCAGTGTTTTACTTCAGTTTGTTTATATTGATTTTAAAATCTTACCAAGTAACTGGGTTTTTAATATTAGTGTAATTCTTGTGTCGGTTTATGGGAAAAAATAATACATGCCTGTAAAATGGGTAAGAATCTTGCGGTTCACGGGTTACAATCAATCACATTAGAGAGAGAGAGAGAGGAAAGGTGACTTAATAATTTCCCGCGATAGTTTTTGTGCTCTGAGCAGGACGAGAAATAAGGTTTATTAAAGTGAATATTTTTAATAATAATAATAATAATAATAATAATAATAATAATAATAATAATAATAATAATAATAATAATACTAATAATAATAATAATTATAACAATTATAACAATAATAATAATAATAATAATAATAATAATTATAACAATAATTATAATAATAATAGAAAGAACAAAAAACGCACATTATCTTTCGTTTGAACAATTTTTAGCAGTTAGACGTATTTCGTGATGAAGGAACAACATTAGAAATAGTAGATGTGTTTGTACTGTGTAGCAGAAATGTTATATAACTTAATGACGCAATCATATTAAGAGTACGAATGTTTTACTGCCAAAACATTCTATGAAAACTCGTGCACTCTCAGGCGCATGTTTAGGCAGGTATTATTTTGTTCATGTTCCCCTCTGTGTATTCTCATAACTAACCATACATTAATATCATGATTATCTTTTCCTAGTCCTATTGTTATGTTATACTAGTATGGACATATATGAGTATGCGTTTGCGGGTATGTGCTGTATATGTGTTATATTCTTTATGTCAATACTAGTTCTGGAACATTGTAACAAATACTACTTTACAGCCTTGAATATGTGTTAGATGATTGTATGTTTCATTATGTATGTTATAAATATGTGGTTATATTATTTACATATGATTAAAGGTTGGAATAAGTTCTTGTTTGATCTATTAATCATTGGTACAGTATAAAAACTTGTAGGTACAATAGAGACTGATATTGTGTGTACCACAAGTACAAGTATAAATAAAGAAATATGCTACATTGTAGCGATAGTTATGAGAAAATGTTGTATTTGTTGAGTGATTTCATTATAATGTGATTTGTAATATAATGTGTTTTATTGGTAGTGTACGTTTCATTGTAAATGTTGTTCGTGTGTTTTCGTGACATGGTAGAAAGACAGCAAGCAGAGATGATACACAGTATTGCAGATTAAGCTAGATATTGATTATGATTACTGATTACATCCACTTCATGCAAATCAAAAAGAGGTATGATCTTGCCTATGTGTTCGTACCTGGCTGATAAAATACTATGGTGGCCGAGGTATGATCTTGTCTATGAGTTCGTACCTGGTAGATAAAATACTATGGTGGCCGAGGTATGATCTTGTCTATGAGTTCGTACCTGGTAGATAAAATACTATGGTGGCCGAGGTATGATCTTGTCTATGAGTTCGTACCTGGTAGATAAAATACTATGGTGGCCGAGGTATGATCTTGTCTATGAGTTCGTACCTGGTAGATAAAATACTATGGTGGCCGAAGTATGATCTTGTCTATGAGTTCGTACCTCGTTGATAAAATATCAAGGTGGCCGAGGGATGTAGATACGCCTTAAATGGGAGTTGGGGGTTACTTAAAAATAAAGGTCATTCGCCTATTATCATTGTAATTGACACTTGTTCATTATATTTTTGAGGATTTTTTTGCAGAAAATCGTTACGGAGGAGGTGATCGATTTATCTTTTGGCTTATTTATTGGTATTAAATTATAAGTTATAATTTCGTAGGATGTTTTGGGTCTTCAACTCCGGTCCTCCTTGTTCTACTGACTTGTGGTGCTCCAAAAGTCTTTGCCCGGTTTTTGCATGGTATGATCATTTTTCATGATATTTAGTCTGCCCTTAACTGTCTAGCCTAATCTCCAAAGTGCAGCTGCTTCAACCATCATTTTTCATGTAATTGTGTGCAGTTTGTTTTAATTGTAGAGCGCTATGAAGCTCTGTTTCATTCGGCACCTTTACATGTAAATAGTTTTATGTCAATCGCTTTCAGTGAAATCTTAGAGTTCATGTAACGCTCAGTTAAAACACATTAAGACCCCCAGACCATTCTTCATCTCAACAGAAATTATTAGTAGGCAGTGGACGGGCATACCACATCTCACCAGAAAATAGTATTATTAGTAGGCAGTGATAGGGCATACCAACTACATAGCGATCCCAATTTGTATCTGCATCAGAATAGTATGAATGATTGGGATACCTGCACTCTCATTGACAGTGGTATCCAGAATCTTATCTTACCATTTGGTGTTCACGCTCTCACTCAGTTTATGCGGAAGTGATTGAGTCTCCCCACGTGATGTTGCTACTACAAATATACTAATGTGCAGAGCGATCACCTGTTGTTGCATATTGCTTTTCCATTACAAGTGATGGTGTCCATTTGTTATATCCACTATTGAAATTGAGTTTGAGTTATGTCCTTGATTATGAGTTCGTTGATAAGCCCTATTCTGGCAACAAATGATCTTAGATAGTTCGGGCATGAAAGGACCACTGTAGAAAGTTTTTTTTTGCTATGTCCATGGCTTTCTAGCTACTCTGCGCTGTTGAGATGCTACATTTCACAAGTGGAGCGCCTAGCCGTGTGGTTAGAATGCAGGTCTCAGACCCTTGTTGACTCGGGTTCAATCCACGGTTGGGACACGATGTTTTTTTCTTTCGAAAGTACAATCAAAATCCTTCATGTACATATCGTGGCGTCTGCTATGGCAAAGTGGCCTTTATTTTCACAGCCAATAGAAAGCCTCCCTGCACCCATTCACAGAAAAACATGCAGTAACGAAAAATAGAGGGAGTTACAGCAGAGCTTAATTGGTCGCTAACTGATACATCTACACACTCGGTAATACTCACAGACTCTCAAAGCATGCTGCGCAAGATAGAAAGATCATGATGAGAAAAACATCGTGGGACTTATTGAATAACTCAATTGTTCAGAGAATGACTTGGATATACTGCCCTGGTCATGCTGGGGTCAAAGGAAACGAGAGAGCCGACATATTGGCAGGCAATGTGGCGATTGACGGATCATTGCCGAGAAGAGATAAAGCAGACTTATTGAAGGCAGTAAGTAATAAATTCATTTCAGGATGAAGATTATGTCAATGAGGCTGAGAACGTACACATATAGAGAATGTTAGAAATGAGAGTATCTAGAGGTGAGGGAAGAAAAAGTAAATTGTTTAGAAAGTCCCGAAGATCACACAATCAACACCTGACAGGGATTCTGAGTCTACATACACTGGGATGGCTGCTGGAACGGAGGGCGGAGCACTTATGGAAGTACCCCACGTGCTGTGAAGCCAGTTTCTAATCAAGAAGAATCAAGAACCTTATTTCTCGAATTGCTGTCCATTTATTTGACTGTAGAGCGCCATGTAACTCTATTTGTTCATAGAGACAACTACAGGAAAAGTGTCGTGAACAGAACATTGGTCTCTACACCACATTTGTCGACCTAACTAAGGCATTCGACACTGTAAATCGCGAAGGACTATGGAAGATCATGGTCAAATTTGGATGTCCCGAAAAATTTACCAATATGGTTCGCCAGTTCCATGATGGTATGACAGCATGTGTGCAAGATGACGGCGCACACTCAAACCCTTTTCCAGTGACAAACGGCGTCAAACAGGGTTGCGTCCTGGCTTCGACGCTCTTCAGCATGGTGTTCTCTGCCATGTTAAATGATGCCTTCCGGAATAACAGTGCAGGAATTTGTTTTCGCTATCGAGCTGGTGGAGGACTATTCAATCTTAGTAGATTGAAGGCGAATGCCACAACTAAGACGGACATTGTTCGCGACCTCTTGTTCGCCGACGATTGTGCATTAAATGCTACCACTCTGAAAGACATACACGACAGCATGGACCTCTTTTCTTTGGCCTATGATGCGTTCGGTCTCACCATCAGCACCGCGAAGACTTTAGTAATGTATCAACAAGCGCCAGGTATCCCCTACACAGAGACAGTGATCACAGTAAAGGGACAAAAACTTAATACTGCCAATAAGTTTGTATATCTCGGCAGCACACTATCAAAAACTGCGAAAATTGATGAGGATGTTTCCCTGCGTATTGCTCGTGCAGTGCAGTATTCTGGAGCCTTCGTGCCAACGTCTGGATCAGGCGTGGTCTCAGTCTGACAACTAAGTTGGACGTGTACCGTGCAGTTGTTCTACCAACACTACTTTATGCTGCGTCATCCTGGACTGTCTATGCGAGAGACACTCGACAGCTTAACTCTTTTCATCTTCGGTGCCTACGAAAGCTCATGGGAGTACGTTGACAGGATCGTACGCCAGATACGGAAATTCTTCAGAAGTCCCGTAAGCAAAGCATCCATGCAATGCTGATTAGGTCCCAACTCCGCTGGACTGGCCACATCGTCCGTATGCAAGACAAGCGCCTTCTAAAGAGATTATTCTATGGGGAGTTGTACGAAGGTAAACGTTCGAGTGGAGGGCAGAAAAAGCGCTTCAAGGATCACCTAAAAAAGCTCTCTCAAGAACTGCAGCATCGATCCTAGCTCCCGGGAGACTACATCGCTTGATCGCTCAGCCTGGCACACTCAGATCACTGCTGGCATCACGAAATTTGAAAAAAGAAAGAACACTGCGGGCAATCCACAAGCGAAAGAAGCGCGGAAGGACAAATCTTTAAATTCTCCTACCCCGAACCTTCAGCACTCCTGCATGCACTGCAATAGAATTTTCCGTGCACGAATCGGACTCATCGGGCATCTACGAACTCACAAACTAAATTAGTTAATTACCAATTTTTAATTATTAGATATATATATATTTTTTCTTTCATCGCATTTAATTTTTTTTCATGCCATGCTCATCTTCGCTTACGAAGGCTGAATATCATCATCATCATTTGTTCATGAATTCTTCTTTTGCATCTTGGTCTAGTTCAAGTGCTTTCAGTAATCTCTTTAACGAGTCCTTGTAGCACTTCTCTTGATCACCTTGAGAACATATGTCCTTCTTCAACTCATCATACACAAGTATCTTTATGTTTCAATGATTACCTACGCCACCCGACACAACACATGATGATAATGGCTTGATTCTGTTGTTTTAGAAACGGTGACGGAGATACGCAATTGCATTCACATAATACGTCATCGGTTATTGTGAAAAATACACATGTCTCTTACTGTTATACATTTGCTTATGTATTCTCAAAAAGTATAATCCTCGTGAAACGTTACATTATAGCTATATACTGAATACACTTCGAGGTAACATATAGATAATTTATATTTGAAAATTTTATTTAGCAAGTACATGCAAGAGTAACACCGTAATCAAGTTAACACAATACACTAGTGTGCGTGTATCGTTGTTGTTTGTGTGTCGTTCGACTGGTTAAAATTAAAAGTAACTAGCTTGAGAATATATACCTGGAAGTCTTCACCAATATCGCATATTTTTTAGTGATACCATGTGGTAGAAGATGGAATAAGCGGTGACTTAATTACGAGGCGAGTAGGTGAAATCTGAGCAGACCTGGCTCGAATAGTGTTTGCTGCATTATGATTTTTCACCATAACAACAGCAAGATGAAAATAGAAATAGAAGCAATGACGACGGAATTCAGTTAATGACTTAATTTTCAACTCACATGGTGCCACTCACACACTCTTAAACTATGTTGTGTCAGATAGAAAGGGGAAATGTTAAAAATGGAGTGGGTCAAGATATATCTATGTATCCGTCCATCCATCCGTCCGTCTCTATGTCTGCCTGCCTGTCTGTCTGGTCCTGGTATGGAAGTCGTGTCTGCCTGTCTCTGTCTAACCTAATCTATATATCTATCTAATATTTGTACATGCGTGGTTACGTCGGTGGGTCTCACTAATGGTCCACTAGAAAAACCACCCATGCAACAGAAAACTTTAGTAGATGACATGCCGTTATATTTCCATAAGAACCTCTCTTATGGAAACATATCGTCTATATAATTATAGACCTCCTCTGAATAGAATGATTCTTCAATAGGCATTGCACTAAGCTGAAAGATGAAGTCTCCTGGGTATTAAAACTCAGAAAATTCAACCCAATATACATAGGAAGTAAGAGCTAATCACTCGTAATTCCTGAGGTTTTCAAACAAACAAACAATTTAATATTTGTTTTAAAAATCATTGTTCATTGTATATTGTTCTCTCCATGTCGATTGCAAATGTCCAACTTGCGAAATGTTATGAAACCTGTTTTGCAAAATTAAAAAGATAAAATGTTCTTTAGGAAACAATAAACGGTATTAAAATAATATCTTAGAACAATATTGCGTAGTCTGGATTTATTACAGGAAAGACCAGCGTACTATTTGCTAGCTTCAAAATCAATCCAGTCACAATACACTCCAGCATGCCGTCTGTGCACTTATCCGTATAATTCTATCGACCACCAGCTTTTTGAACGTGAAGCGTTAGAAAATTACGTTTATTTCCAAGGCCAGATAAACGGAACAAAACAACAGCGCACAGGCATACACATATATCAGGTAATAATAATTACAATTATAATAACATAACATAACATAACATAACATAAGATAACATAACATAATAATAATAATAATAATAATAATAATAATAATAATAATAATAATAATAATAATAACAATATTAAACGACCAGTCAGGGTCGTAGGATACATCATCGCAAAAATTTCTTCACACAACTCTATCCTCAGCCATTAGGAGAAGTGTGGAAAAATCACATGTAGATCATTCCTTGATGTTATCAATCCAGGATTTTCTCTTTCCTCCTCATCTTTGCAAAATAATTTTATCAAGTTTATTTTGTCTCGTTACATGTCTAAACCAAACATGTTTACGCAGTTTCTCAAAAAAATGTAATTCAGTGAAAGGGCTGCATCAGCAACAAACCAAACAAAATGCTGTCAAAAAGATATTCGTGTTTGGGAAGTTGTTTTTTTTTTGTTACATTTTGTAATACTGATATTTACAGTGATCAATATTTCGTCATTTCATACCAATTGTCTGTTTTCATTAGATCCACATTTCGTATTTCATAATACTAATTGTCTGTTTTCATTAGAAATTCATTAGCAAAGCTCAGTCATGGAAGGGGCCACGCCTGAGAAAAACCCTTTTATTATATATTATTTAACTGCTACTGCAACACTTGGTGGTTTCCTCTTTGGATATGACACGGGTAAGAGATTTGTTGGTGGTATTTTGACATTTACAATAACATCAAGTATTATTACTACTGCTTCAAATACTACTACTATTACTACTACTACTACTACTACTTCTACTACAACAACAACTACTACTGTTACAAATACTACTACAACTAATACTACTATAAATACTACTATTAATAATTCTACTACTACTGCTACAAATACTACTGCTACTAGAACTACTATTACTACTATTACTATTACTACTACTGCTATTGCTAATACTATTACTATACTACTACTGCTACTACTGCTACTACTGTTATTACTACTACTACTACTACTACTAATACTACTACGACTATTAATTCTTTCACATGCGGTGCGAGAGAGAACATCTTTGTGTTGGGCGGATTACATTTCTGACACGAGTATTCTTAAAAATACTAAGTTGAAAAGTATGTACTCCATGTCGACCATGTTTCAACTTCGTTCGGTCGGTCATATGCCAAATAAATGTTTTTCAAAGAGACTGTTCTATGGTTAACGGTGTTCTGGTGGGCAGTAAATTGAAGGCTAGTAGAGACACTTCATGACATTAGCACGTCTTCATCGTTCTTTTGTCACATTTGTTGACACATCCGCAGTGATGGCATATCTAGCACTCCCGTCACATAAGAGTCTGCGACACATCCACAGTGATGGCATATATAGCACTCCCGTCACATAGGAGTCTGCCAGATCTGTAATATCTGGTGACCAGTATATCTTCATCATTCATGGGAATTATTTAATAGAAGACAACATTTGTGAAAGACAAGATGTGAAAATTATACTTTTTTCACAGATGACTGATTGTCAGAATATCCTCCAACCTTGCTTAGTCGCCTCCTCCGGCATGCATAGAAAGAAAACAATGGCGCTATTCTTTGTATCCTGAACTATAATTTCAGACACGGGTTACATTGTGACCGGTGCTGTTAATATGTATACCGCCAAAGTGGTCAGTATTCAAACGGCTGGGTCAGAACAACACATTACCATTTACAGATGGTATCCTTACATACCATCAGGCGAACAAGAGGTAGGCAGAGATACAAGTTGGAGAGTAGCAGCACAGGATGGACAGTTTACAGTCTAGCAGAGTGCACCACCAAAACAAGAAAACATTTGTTGCCTATAGAAAGGGCGTGAAGTTGGTTGAGAAATCTTCAGCATATTCAACTGTCACATCGAGCATGAGGGTGGAGATAGAGGGAGTTACAGCAGCTCTTAATTGGTTGATAGCTGATACATCAACAAACACAGACTCTCAAAGCATGCTGCGCAAGATAGAAAATTTCATGCTAAGAAAAGAATAGTGGGACTTATTAAACAACTCTGTTGTCCAGAGCATTACCTGGATATACTGCCCTGGTCATGCTGGGGTCAAAGGAAACGAGAGAGCCGACTTATTGGCAGGCAATGCGGCAATAGACGAAACATTGATGAGAAGAGATAAAGCAGACTTATTGAAGGCAGTAGTAATTGCATTTCAAGATGCAGAAGATGTTAATGAGGCTGAGAACGTACACATGCAGAGAATGTTAGAAATGGGAGTATCTAGAGGTGAGGGAAGAAAACGTAAATTGTTTGGAAAGTCCCGAAGATCACACAATCAACACCTGACCGGGACTCTGAGTCTACATACTGATGGCTGCTGGATCGGAGGGCAGAGCACCTATGGGAATGTCCCGCGTGTTGTGAAGTCAGTTTCCCATCAAGGATCAAGAAGAAGAGTATACCACCAAAATAAGAGACAGGGGATGTTGGAGGTCTGTTGCAGCCAACCGTCATTGCGGAGACGGCAGTTGATGATGATGATCCTTACATACAGGATCGGCAAACAAATGCAGGAAGTGGCACGTTACACATTACACACAATTGGCGTGATGACTTAGGCTCTTAATAAAGTAATCCCAGTAAAGCCTGCGTCATACGGTGCTTCTTAAACAATATCATCACGAAGACTGTAATTCCTATTGTGAGGTTTGATTAGAAGATTGTGGAGAGCATTGACATAATGAAATATCTAGGTGAAATGTTTGACCGAATCTAGCACTAAATATCTCATGAAGACAATACATCCAAGTCTTAAAGTCGAGTAAAAGAATATGGAGATAATTGAGAGAATTAAACATCTAGGAAAACTTTTGACCCGAGACTGTCCTACAAATTTAATGTAGAGAATATTTTCCTGAAGCATAAACATGTTTTGGCATGAGGAAAAACACAGTCTGATCTTTATCTCTGTTTGAAATCGCATGCAGTGTTATATGCTGTCTCAAAACTAACTCGTAATACCTGCACTGTCCTGGACATGCCAGGCTGTATTGATGTCTTTAAGTATTCATCGAAATGTTTTCTTTCTGACCACCACTTAGATGCTACCCTCCATATAGTTCTTCATAGAATAGTCCATTTGAGAGATGCTCGTTCGGTAGGTGATATTGAGACCTGATAAAAAATGCGTGATCCTGACAGGGATGTCATCGCAGCATAACACTTTCTCAGTACAGCAGGTAGAAAAAAAGATGTCTGCCTTGAATAGAGCAGCCGGGCTAGGATTCGGCTGCATATAGCAGCAAAGACATAACTACTGCAGTATGCATCTACAAATTTATTTTCAGACTTAGACCACACCAGACCCAGGCGCTCGCACGAAAACCACGAAAAATTGCGCTTATCACGAGCAATGCGTTTGGCAACATCATTGTGGATTTAAAATATATGACATCGCAAAAACCAGTTGCAACTGTGGGTATAGAACACTGGTTAAATGTTCTACTTTTTCAACAACTGATTTGTTCATATTTGTATTATGGTCTGTGGCTCCTCACCCTGTTATCTGCTCAATGTCATCGTTTGGAACGCATTCAGAATGAGGGTATGTGCACAACGCTCTGCTGTGCGAATGATTTCCCTAACGTGATGGTGAGACATATACAGGAATTAGTTCCTATCACATTAAGACATGCATTGGCCTGGGTGAAGTATCAAATGTGAGTTACGAGTAACAATAGGCTCTACTACATGGAAACGAATCTGATGTTAAATATTCAAGACTCTAATGAGGAGTCTGAGCGGGTATACCATAGTCATACGATAGATGTACATAACTCAGTCGACTTAAATAATGAGTCTTTTCGGAAGTACTCGAGGCAGGCGATGAAAAAATGGATTGCCCAGGTTATTCATATCGAAAAATACTCAAAACGGAGGAAAGGAGAAAGGCTTGTGAAAATCAGTTATCTGTATCGAAATGATTCGGTTGCGAATCCACGGATTGATGAAATAGAGAAAGGAGTCAGAGAATGAAACAGCTGATAACTGACAATGCGGGAGCGAATGAAATGGTTACACAGACTGTTCTCTTCGGAGATGCTCAAGATCGGGATGTGGCATTTCGGAGATTTTAAGGTATATTACCATTGCTGAAAAGTATGGATCCAATAGTACAACAACCTCCAGGATTAAAATTGAAATTGGGATGTCCTAAAATAGGTCTCGGGGACAGTGGTAACGCGAATTGTCATTCCATCGGACACTCCATCTATGATCAGCAAAATTCAGAATGGAAGGCTTTGTGATAAGTGGATTGAGTATATTTGACCTTCACACTTTCAGGGGTATAAGTGGATGTTTTGCCATATCACGCTGGATATGAAGAGATAGTGGACAGACTGCCTGTAAAAGCACGTCAGGACAAAGGACAAAGGTTGAGGGAAGAACTGTAAATTCCTTATGTATGTGTTTGGCTGACGAGGACACCACAGTTGCGGAGAATGTTATTAAATGATTCAAGGAGTATGCAATTGCTTTGGGAGATACTATTTTAGGTTTTGGTATGCTAAGTATCGTCTTAGCGCACGTCATGTTCACCGGTGCTCAGATGTTCCCTTCAGTAAATTTCTCAGGGTATAACGAATGATGGTTCCAGTTTTATGTTGGTTCAGTGCAATTTTTGAATTTTTGTTAAGTGTTCTCTACGAGATACGTCTATCCTTACTTCAAATTCGCGCATTATCGATATTGACTCACGCTCACATATCTTAAAGTCTTTCGTGCGGACTCACGAAGATGTCTGCTCTGTCCATGGACGATCTGTTATTATTGAAAAGTCACTGGCTTCGCATGTGAGTGGTCTTCGTTTCATTCCCCAGTTGAGGCAGAAATGTTTTTCAGATGGAAACGGCTCTCGGGTCGACCCAGCTTTAAATGGGTACCGGATTAATCTGGGAAGTAAAGACTGCAAGGGAGAGGAGATGGCTACCGCCCACATTTGCAGAGTCTCTGAAATGTGAGATAGCTAACATCTCACACCCCTAGGGAATTAATAAATGCTATGGGTTACTTTACTATGGAAAAGTCAGCTTCTTTGTATGCTCGGTTGTTTTTTCCCCCCACACTCGCGTGACCAGGGACTAAGATGATTATAATTTTACATAACAACTTGTTTATCCCTCTTCAACAACTTCATCCCATCGCTTATGCACAATGACATATTTTGACTTTCTGAAGCAGACTATTTGAATTACTCAGAATTTACACACAGGATAGATTTGAGATTTCAGTCAGTTAAACGAGGATATAGTAAAAGGGACCGATTCACGGATACTATTAGCAAAATATACAAGATCCTTAGGAACTATCAGCTTCCATGCTCTTTGCGGAAAGGTGCTGGACTCTTTTGGGGATGTCCAGAGTGTACCTTGGTCAGTTCATATAATCACTAATTATATGACGTTGAAAGTGTTATACTAAATACTTTGTATGCACTTTACTGATATATCAACATATTTATCGTAGTTTGTCTTTATTTTTCAGGTATCATAAACGGAGCTTTGATATTAATTACACCTGAATATAATATGGATGGTCGTGATATAGAAATGGTTGTTGCTTCAACCATTGGGGCTGCCGCTGTCTTCTCTCTATTTTCAGGCATAGTAGCCGATGCGATTGGACGTAAGGTTGGTTGTTTAGATACTAAAACTAGATAGCATTGTGAGCTCTTATATCCTAGTTAAAATATATTGTTGAAATATATTTAAATTTGTTAGTTTAGATGTACTGATAGTGGAAGATACGTTGACATGAGTCCAAGACATGAGTCCAAGACATGAGTTCAAGACATGAGTTGAAGACATGAGTCCAAGACATGAGTCCAAGACATGAGTCCAAGACATGAGTCCAAGACATGAGTCCAAGACATGAGTTCAAGACATGAGTCGAAGACATGAGTCCAAGACATGAGTTGAAGACATGAGTCCAAGACATGAGTTCAAGACATGAGTCGAAGACATGAGTCCAAGACATGAGTTGAAGACATGAGTCCAAGACATGCGTACAAGACATGAGTTGAAGACATGAGTCCAAGACATGAGTCCAAGACATGAGTCCAAGACATGAGTCCAAGACATGAGTCCAAGACATGAGTCCAAGGCCGTAGATACTACTTTGATGTTTGTTCGTCTGTTGTCACTTTTCTCATGATTTACAAGCGATTTGCTCTTAATTCCTATGTGCAGTGGGATGGTTTCTCATAACGTTTTCATATACAGGGAACTTCAGCTTTCCTGCGACAGTGCGCTTCACGGCCGGCGAACTATTCAACGTGTATGATGACGTCTACATTACTCCATGTATCCCTAAGTCACAGATCTAAGTTCTTCTGTATGAGCCTTGTATGGCAACTATGACAGTAGGATTGGTCACATATCTAAGTTCTTCTGTATGAGCCTTGTATGGCAACTATGACAGTAGGATTAGTCACATATCTAAGTTCTTCTGTATGAGCCATGCATAGCAACTATGACAGTAGGATTAGTCACAAATCTTAGTTTTTCCGTATGAGCCATGTATGGCAGCGATGACAATCGAATTAGTCGACATTTCTACGTCTTCAAAGACGAGACTGCAGCGTCGTCAAACACGTTCTGGGTCTGAAATTTGACATTTCCCACCATGTGCCTATGAGTGCATTCCAATCCATTGCCAAACACGGTATGTGAAATGTTTTTTTGTTTGTTAAGTAGGGGTTTATGCCTCATATGGTCGAGGCCCGCTTCTTTCAACCTAGGACTGGTGTCCATATTGGTTATATCGAGGCGGTTGGGGACCTGTGGTTTTTGTGGCTTGTCTGACTGGTTGTTGCTAGGATGTGGCTCTGTTAGCCGGGTTCGCTGTAGGGCCTCCTAGCTGCAGTCCTTGTATGGACTATGTTGTGGCTCTGCCTGTCTCTGGTATTGATGAGACTATAAGGTGGTAGTCCTTAGAAGGATTTTGTGGTGATTGGTTGGAGCTCTTTCTTCTATTCGGAGCTATTTGCTGTGTTGTTCCTTCGCTGTGTCGGTCTGGATTATAAGGTGGTAGTCCTTAAAAGGACTTTGTGCAGGATTGGTTGAAGCGCTTTCTTCTGCTTCTTTCCTGTGCTGTTCATTCGCTTAGTGGGTCTGGAACACATGTTGTCTGTAGTTGTCTATGCTGACATTGGTTGTGCAGTATCGGCTGCTGATTGTACCTGTGGAGAAAGATAATTTTTTTTTTTAAAATTATGAAATGAAGTTTATAGCCCTTATAAGGACTTTATTCTGTATGGTTGGTGCTCTTTGTTGTGTTGTGTCATCTCTGTGTTGTTCCTGTCTGTGTTGGCTGTTGATTATATGTTATGTTGCTTGCCTGCTGGTGTTACCTGTGGATTTTTTTTTTTTTTAAATTAAATTTAAAAAAAAAAATTTTAAATATATTATTATTATTTTTTTTTTTTTAATTTAGATTCTAACCCCCCCCCCCCCCCAAAGCATATATATTCATACATAATAAGGTTTTGAATTTTCCTATAGTTCTATGCCTATATGCATACCATATACATGTACACACACAATTGGGTCTACATAATCATATTATGCACATACCTCCCTTATAGGAATATACATACATAGTCTTACCCCTGTATACATACCCATACATACATATACCTATGTATGCATATATGTATACACACCCACACACACATATATATATATATATACATACATCCACATATATATATATATATATATATATATACACATATACATATATACATACATATATATATACACACACTCACGTATATATATCTAAGAACACATTATCATACTTTAAAAAAAAAATTAAAATTACAAGACAAAATCTATTCATACAATGGTATTATCTGCATCTCTATTCTTCATTCGATACATGTTGTGATTATACTAGTCTAGACATGACAATATATGGTATATGGTACAATCCTTTAAAGTCTTCCTGTTACATGGAGTACAAGCTTCTGTCACTTGTGTTTAGATTCCTATTATTCATTCTTTCTCCTGCATTCTCCCCTTCTTACATACCGTACTCACCCACACATTCTTATTATTCTTGTCTTTTCTATTACATTTTCAGTCCCTATCGTTGCATCATGCAGTCTCGACCTTGTACTTTTTTATGTGTTCTTTTTCAACTTTTCATTTATACTCACATACTCTCTCATATGTATTTCTATTTGTTATTTGCCATATTCAAATCTTTTATATGGATGTCTCAAAGGTTCTATTTTTTTCTTATACTTTGTGGTTTTAACTCTTTCTATACATGTCATTCAATATCACATATTCAAATAATTATATATTGCTTAGTCATAGTCATTGCAAAAATTCACCTCAGATTTCCAACTCCTTAAAATATCACTAATAGTCATATATTTATACATTGTTATATATCATTTGCTAAAATATTTCCAACAAGTTTCATTTAATATTCATTACTGGTTATAGTATATCCAATGATTCACCTAATTGTTCTTTCTTTCACAAGGTATTCTATCTTCACGTATTCAATTGTTGATAGAATCTTTCTCATGCAATTCATATATGATTGTGTCCTGGTGCTGATGTATGTGCTTATTTTGTTTTGTGGGTTGTTGTTCTATTGGGTTGCGTATGTGCTATTTTGCTTTAGTTGGTGTGAAACTCTGGTCAAGCACAAGGATGTCTTCCTGTGCAATGACTATTCGCCATTGACTTTATTATCAAAGATGTGGATAGATTATGCCAATAGTAGCTTCACATACGGCGACGAATCAACGTGTAAGAAAGTCGACATCATTACTCACTGTGTCCTAGGGTATTAAACCCAATATTCTCTGTATAAGCCGTGTTGGGTAACACCAACCGTCGATTTGAAGTAATGTTGGCTCGGCCTCAAAGACATTCACCTCTTCTCCACCTGTGTTGTCCAGAGCTTCCAGAATCTGTCTCAACACTGCTTCGATCAAAGATTTTGTACAATATTTTCTCCCTGACTTTTGATTGAAGCTTTTACCAAGTGAAATGAGGAGAAGCATTTAAAGTTTTTTCTATACCCAGTAGTGCATGCTCAAGTTTACCTGATGAATACATGAAGCGTAGTTCCTACCTTAAATTGGTTTTTTTTGTGTGATGAGGCGTTTGATATCGGACACATCATTTTGGCTCGAGCGCTGGACAATTGGACTTCGCTGTCACTTTAGTTGTTCCCTTATACAACGCTGCCCCTTAGCGCGTTTTCTTCTACATATGCAGTCACTGTGTGATCTAGTTGCAACTACACTATAGCGACATCTACCCGATTCAGGGCATCAACATTTGTTGTTCCCAATCTATCTGCATTCCAGCTGTCCAATCTCGAATGGTATTGTCTGTCTCCAGTGTCACTGGCGGTGTTGTCTGAGAAATGCTGGAGACAGTATCTCTCGTCTTTTGTAACAATTTTCATTCCATCTATAGTCACCACAATCACAAAGAAAATCCCTAAAAATGTTAGCCAGAAACACAGCGGAAGCTATAGTATATCTGTATCCAGACTGCACCACTAGACGGTACTTATAGTATCTTGGTTTTGCGCTATCTCTGTGAATCACACACGAGCAATGTGAAACCTTTCACACCACATACTACATTGATAATGGGTGTTTTTATTCACTTAACAAAGCAAATCAGTTGGCTATTACTGTTTTATTTTGGACACGGGAGGGGGCTATTATTTTATAGAAATTTTTTTTTTCTGCCCTTGTTTTACTAATTTCATAGTACTAAATATCATGATCTATTTTCCTAAGGCGAGGGTTTGAACACCCCACACCCACTTCTTTATATACAACATCGCCACAGAAATCTACATAAATCACTTATATTTTCTTATACGAATTTTTCTTTTCTTTTTCATTGTCTGGCGACACAAAGCGACCAATCATAAATCGCATCAGCCAAGATGGTGGACGCTGTGTAAGATCAATAAACAGAACCATTCCCTGGAAAACGGACTTGGTGGTTACTTTAAGTGGTTACCTCGCCAATATTTGTAGACAATGATAGTTTTAGTGGCGCAATGTCAGATTTGTCCTACCTTATCCTATCCTAGTTCATCTACTCTCTCATTAGTATCATCATCAGTGCTAATGGCCAGTGTCAGTGGTGGAGGACCATGTGCTCCAATATCCAGCCCGTAGGTCACCATCGATCATCTAACCTTAGACAAAGTAAAATTCATCTGGATCTATCGATGATATGATCAGACTGGCGTCTTTTATATCATTTTCTTTCTTCTTCGCGTCCTCAATTAAAATCTCCAACTCTTATTTCAATGCCTTGACTCTTGCATCGTCATAGCGGTTCTTCAATACTTCAGTTTTGTAATTCTCCATAGTCTTCTTTCACGTTTCCGGACGGTATCTCCATCCAATTCAACATATTTTTATTCAGTGTTATATTATCCAATTCTATATATATATTTTATAGAGGTAAAAACAGATCTGTACCTCTGTTTTATAGACTACACTAAAGCTTTTGACAAAGTTAAACATAGCAAAATTATACACATGCTAGAGAATCTGAACATTGACAGCAAGGATTTAAGAATAATCAAGAACATGTACTGGCAACAAACAGCAGCAATAAGAGTAGGAAATCAATTTGGCCCTTTTCAACAAATAAAACAAGGAGTCAGACAGGGATGCGTGCTTTCACCAGACCTGTTCTCTCTATACAGTGAAAACATATTGCGTGCAATAGTAGATATCCCAGGAATATCAGTGGGAGGACATAACATAAATAATTTGAGATATGCGGATGACACTGTTCTGATTGCAAAAAGTGAGGAAGACCTTCAAAAATTAATTAAAGTAGTAGTCACAGAAAGCAAAGAGAAAGGCCTCTTCCTAAATATCAAGAAAACAGAAGTAATGGTTATTTCAAAGAAAGAAAATAACACACCTTGCAAGATCATAGTGAATGATATAGTATTAAAACAGGTCCACCAATTCAAATATCTAGGTACAATTATAACAGCAGATGGAAGAAGTTCAACAGAAATAAGATGCAGAATAGGACAGGCAAAAACAACATTCAGAAAAATGAAAAATATACTGTGTAATATGACCTTGTCATTAGAGGTGAGAAAGAGAGTTCTGCAGTGCTATATAACCCCTATACTAACATATGGGTGCGAGTCTTGGACAATAAACAAACTGGAAAGTGGGAGATTGGAGGCAACAGAGATGTGGTTCTACAGAAGAATGCTGAGAATACCATGGACTGCCAGAAAAACTAATGTAGAGGTATTAAAAGAGTTAAATGCGAAACGGACCTTAATCAACAATATAAGAAAAAGGCAATCTTCTTTTTTTGGCCACTTCATGAGACAGGCAGGTTTAGAGAACATAATCACAACAGGCAAGATTGAAGGCACCAGAGACAGAGGGCGACAACGTGAGAAAATATTAGACAGTTTGACAACCTGGCACGGCAAAGAAACAACAACGACTTTGATACATAATACTGTGGACAGAGAGCTGTGGAGAGCCATGACCGCCTACGCCACCGGCATGGCACATGATGATGATGATGATGATGATATATATTTATTCGGCGTTATATTATACAATTCGATAATTCGATATATATTTATTCACCGTTATATTATCCAATTCAATATATATTTTTTCAGAGTTATATTATCCAATTCAATATATATTTATTAACCGTTATATTATCCAATTCAATATATATTTTTTCAGAGTTATATTATCCAATTCAATATATATTTTTTCAGCGTTATATTATCCAATTCCCTAACTAAATTTAGGCACACACCTTCATAAACAAATACAGTAACTAGTTTATGTTCTTCCAAATCAAAACAACATTTTTTATTTATGTTACATGAAAACAACAAAATACATCTTGATATATAATCATCTAAACTAATTCTTCTGCGTCAGGACTTCATCCGTCAAGCCATCTACTGCAAATGTATAATTCAAACCTATCCATATCACGTACATATGCAATATAAACACCAAGTGAGAAAATATTGACCATCATTACAGCATAGATGATTCTAATTTTTGGATCGAATCTGAAACTGAAAGTGATGTTTCATGGAGCAATTTCGATAGCATAAACGATATGCCTAATGACGATAATTCGGATAATCACAATATAATGGATGCAGCTGATTGAGTAAGTATAAATAGGGTTGACATTGAAGGTAGGCGTGGCAGAGTTGGTCATGAAAGGACTGACGTTCAAAACAATGGAGAAAGCTTGCTAGAAACTAACTTATTGAGCCCAAAACTCTTGCTCCATATAATGAACATCAAGGTTCCACGACGTGTACAGACGGATTTCAGAGCATCGATTTTTTTAAAACATGTTCCCTGTCATTCATCATATCACAGGAGAAGTGAACAGATGTGGTGAAAACCACCTAGCTGAAAGCTGAGCACACAGGCAGTGCTAAATTCATGAAGTTGTTCTTGGGACAGAACTGATACAGCTGTTGATATCTCTGCTTTAATTGACATACATATTGCAATGGGAATGTATTGAAAACCAGCAGTTTCTGAATATTGGTGCAAGAGCTATTGGTTAAAGCTAACAACCTATTCAAAAGTCAGGCGTAGAAACAGACTTCAACTGTGTCACAGAGACCTGTACTTTAATAATAAACAGGTTAGAATTCTCAGCCGACAGCCTGGATATGATCCCTTGTTCAAGATGACCTCTTCTTGACATCATTCTGCCAACCTACTCTCAACAAAAATCTGAAACTGAAAAAAACATCAGAAGATGCCGTCTTGTGTGTCACAGAAAATACAAATATGCTGACCGTCACGTGGCATCATACAAAAGGAGTTGACCTTATATCTACTGTCCACTACAGTGCAGTTATTAACTAGACCATTAGAAAAGAGGTATTCCTAAAGGTAGGAAAATTCACAAACCTTTTCTTGCAGAAAAATATAGCAAATACATGAAAGGAGTTGACCACTTCGGCCAATGGAGAGCGGGTATCAATACTTACACAGTTCCTATAGTGGTGTCTACCATTATACCACTTCCTAGTTGAAACTTCACTGGTAAATGGACACATCATCTACAACAGTGTTAATCATGCCATCACTGCAAAGAAGTTCAGGCAGAATATCAGTCTTATTCTTATACAACAAGATGTTCTTCGATGAAACATCAAATTTCACAGCCTACAACAGAACGACTTACTGGGCCACATTTCCCTAATAAATATGAAATGGAAAGGTACAAACGTACAACTGCAGGAAAAACAAGTCAGACCTGCATGTACTGCCCTGATTGCAATGTAAACCCTATGCTTGATGGCCTGCTTCAAATTATACCGCACTGTTGAGGATTATCAGCGACATCAAAGGAGACTCTTTCAGAGACTCATGTCTACAACTTCATCATCTTCATCAAGTTCCGTCTCCGCAACGAAGGTTGACTGCAACAGATCTCCAATATCCCTTGTATCTTGTTTTGGTGGTGCGCTTTACTAGGCTGTAACCTGTCCATCGTGTGATGTTACTCTCCCACTTGTATCTCTGTCTACCTCTTGCTCGCTTCCCTTTGACTTTACCATCAAGTAAGGTCTTCAATAAGGTGCCCTGCCTTTTAATGTGTCAAAAAATGTAATTTCCTGATCTTTATTTCTCTTAATACTTCTTTCTTCATATTAAGTGTTTTTAGAACCCCTTTATTTGTTTACAACTTCAACACCCACTAATGAAATAATGAGTTCAGGCTAATCAGAGGAACATCCACTAGCACTAGTACAAACCTTCACAATTATTCATTACTAGAATCCACAGATAAATAATTTGCTCAAGAAATGAAAATACAATAAAAACATCAATTTCCAAATTACCAAATTATTGTTTTTTTATATTGAAATGTATGATTATTTGTTAAATCTTTGTTTATGTCAATAATGTACATTCGATTAATTACTGTCCATATTCCTAACATTTTAGTGCAATGAATATGAGCATATTCATCTTAAATTTAGAAAAAACTATTGATTTTGAAAAGCACTTACAAATATCTATAAATAACCTAGTAAATTCAAGATAGAAGACATGATCACGTGACTAAATCGGATACATTAAGTTTATCCGCATAAGAAACATCCATTGTGACTGAAAATGTCTTTTTGATACAATGTGTTTTTAAATTTGTTATTTATTTTCAAACACAACGCTCAAAATTTCACTAAGATTTACAAACACCCTTGGTAATAAGATATAAATTCTCTGGATTTTTGTTCAGAGAAGTGTAATAAACAAAATAATACATTCCTACATTTTATAACCATACACTTCTTACTATAATTTACAATAATGCGATAGCCTCTCTTTTCTAAAAGAAGGAACGTTCGTTAATCCTATACTACATTGTAATCTATTAAAATGCCAGATCACCGCTTAGACACAAGGTACTAAAATAATCTGACTCAACTTGAGAGAAAAGTAAACTGTAATAACTAAACTATAAAATATATAACATATCTTAACTCACATGACATATAACTATGACTATTTCGTCTCGCAATAAGGGCGGACTATAGTCGGCTACTTTAGCCAGCTACATATTTTGCTAGGATCCTCCCAACTTATGACGTGATTAGATGGGCGGCGGCTAGTTGCACTAAGTCATAAGGGAAAGAATGAACTTTTGGGAAGTATCGACCGGAAATTGTTTAACAATCTCATTGTTCCTTTTCCCATTGGTCAGTGTTGCCACTCTCGGATAACTATATGTCAAATACCCAGAAATTAACTAATTTCTGTAATTAACAATATTTATTTAACGTTGCTATAGTCTCTGGATGGACATCAGCCTTACGCACAGAACTGTTACAGCATGCCGTTTTGTAGCTAGATGTCTGTATTTGATTTCATGTTATGATATTACTTAGTGTTTCCATCAGTCAGATAAGCTAAGACTAATCATACAGTCAGATAAGCTAAGCTAAGACTAATTATGCAGTCAGACAAGCTAAGCTAAAGCTAATGATGCAGTCAGATAGCTAAGAATAATCATACAGTCAGATAAGCTAAGACTAATCATGCAGTCAGATAAGCTAAGACTAAGACTAATTATGCAGTCAGACAAGCTAAGCTAAAGCTAATGATGCAGTCAGATAAGCTAAGAATAAGCATACAGTCAGATAAGCTAAGCTAAGACTAATTATGCAGTCATATAAGCTAAGCTAAAGCTAATGATGCAGTCAGATAAGCTAAGCTAAGACTAATACAGCAGATAAGCTAAGCTAAGACTAATCATACAGTCAGATAAGCTAAGCTAAAGCTAACGATGCAGTCAGATAAGCTAAACTAGGACTAATTATGCAATCAGATAAGCTAAGACTAATGATGAAGTCAGATAGGCTAAGACTACTGATGCAGTCAGATAGGCTAAGACTAATGATGAAGTCAGATAGCCTAAGCTAAGACTAACGATGCATTCAGATAAGCTAAGCTAAGATTAACGATGACCAGATAAGCTAAGACTAATGATGCAGTTCTTATATCACAAGTAGGCTCTGTAGGATCTTACAATAGTTGTGCAGGTCCTCTATTACATTGATATAATAAGGCAATCCTGCTAGTGGAGATGTTAAGATCAATGAAGTCATCTTCGGAGAAACACAATTTGATGACCAATATAATACGATCTACATCTCCGTCAGCAGTTCTCAGCCGATTAGATATCAAGTTATTTCAACTACTCACTCCATTATTCTGACCATTAGCTGGTCAGTAAAATATACCAAGTTCAGTAGTTTTCTATTGTTTCTGAGCATCTCGGATGTTATATCGCTTGCAGCTGAAGCTAATACCGTGGGAGGCGAGATTGGCTAACATCCTTACATTCCTACAATCAAAGCAAACACTCTCATAGGTTTCTATATGCTATTATCATCTCAACAAATATATTCTGAACTTATCCCTAGGGCACAATAATGATCTCAGCTTTTATATTCACGGTTGGAGGTATATTGCTTGGGTTAGCCGATGGTCTACAAACACTAATACTTGGCAGAGCGGTAGTTGGTATCGCAATTGGTAAGTTTCAAACACATACAATCGACTGAAATAATGTATAATATTTACAATAAAATACATTAAAAATATCAAAGTATATCCTGAATAGGGAATTGCCATTCGAATATTGTTAAATATTTTGACACCACTAACATACCATCTCGCATCGGAAGTAAAATATGGAGGATCACTGTTCAAACCGAAAGCAACCTATGTTCGAGAGGTGGGCGCCCACTATCTAATCTTCCACCGGGTAAAGACTGAAATATCGCTATGTGCTTGTAGTGTATTTTATGAAAGGATGTGATACAGCAGCTACAGTGACGCGATGGCATAATTATCTATAGAAATTGTAGCTAGCAAGTGTGACGGTTTGTTCTTGTTGTATCTTACGACCACCACAATTAAGCTTGGATTATTGACCATTTGTGTTCTGGTCATTTTCTTATGTAAGACGCACATAACCGAATACACACTACAACACCAGCAAATGTTCCAGAATATCGCGTTTTACATTCTTGTTTTATTTCTACAAATATTAAATTGGCGTATCAATTTTTATGAGAGAAGATACTTGATAACTTGATATTGTAACATGGTGGTAAGTGAGCAGTAGAGATGAGATACTCAATGGTGCAGTTAGAATGTTGAGAGAAGCAAATATTGCTTATGCCGCATGGTATGGTACATGCTGATGATTAATTTGAATTTTCAACATAAGATTTCCAGTACATTCCTATAGATTTGTGAACTGTCGAGATGAGTAATTTTGTGAACACAATGTTAGTAACTTTAGTGGTATAGAGATTAGTCTCTCACATTCAACTCGCTTGAACTTGCTGTTACTTCGGAAGCCGACGACCGACATTGTAATGAAGTGCCCATACATTGTATGTAGAAGTGTAATGGGGAGGTGGTGGTCTGTAAAAGTTTGACAGCTGTTGCCAAGGAGAGGGGGGAATATTTGACAGCTGTTGTCAAGGAGAGGGGGGAATATTTGACAGCTGTTGTCAAAGAGAGGGGGGAATATTTGACAGCTGTTGTCAAGGAGAGGGGGGAATATTTGACAGCTGTTGTCAAAGAGAGGAACGACAGTTGGACAGCTGTTTCCAAGGTGAGAGGCGAAAGTTTGACAGCTGTTGCCAAGGGAGGGGTTGGGCGAAAAAGTTGTGCTGACAAATATTTACGCCAATAATATTTATTTTAAAAAACCTATTCGACAGCTGCATGTCATAAATAGCCTCCGCGAATTTAAGTATATAAATAATGACCAATGAAATCCACAACAATAATGAAAACCTAACGATTTAAGGCATGTTTACTTTCTGTACACAGGTCTTTTATACTACAAACGGGCATGATTACACATTGTACCTATTAATTTTCTCTTAGCCTTGGTTTTACTTCATTTTATTTTGTGTTATCATCTTGTTCTCTAATGTGTGAATACTTGTCGCGTCAATGTATAATAGTAGATGTTCCCGCGATGAGAAGAGATAGATAAAAACGATGAGGAAGATGCTGATTGAGACAATACATTTCCAGGGAATGATAGAAAGAGGGTTGACCGGAAGTGAAAGAGAGAAGCACGTCTTCTCTGGAAAGATAAAAAGAAAAGCTGGAAGGAGGTAAAATATTGACTTGATCCTGATAATGTTAGAAACCAATTCTACGAATCTGCTATTGAGAGCACAGAGAAAATGTGGACGTAACAAATCAAATAGAGATGTATGCAGGTCTACAATGCATTGTTTTCAATGGTGATACAACAAAAACAGGCATGATTTGGACATGTTTGCCGACATGATTCTTTGTCAAAAGCAATACTGCAGGGAATCGTCGAAGGGGAAGAAGCAGAGGAAGACAAACAAAGCATGGACAGATAACATGAAGGATTGGGCAAGACACAATTTTTTTTCACTCATTCACATCATTGAAGATAGAAATCACTGGATGATTATGTACTGAAGCATCCAATGTGGTACCCCTACAATCCTGACGTGTTGTGGGGTTATAGATAAATAGACATATACGACCAAGCTTCATTTGGTGTGGAGAGTTTCTACGGCGGTTTCTAGAGTGGCTTAAGAATTAGCATTTAGTCAGCAGTAAATATAATATCTTTGATAATATTTGAGCCTGGATAATATTAAATAATTAATTTAACAAAAAGTTGCTGAACTTGATCATACGAGACGAAAGGCAAGAGCTGCCCATTGTCTCACAGACTCCTCCTAGACATGTTCATAGTGTGAAAGAACATTCCAGACATAGGCCTAAACATGACTCAATAGTCACGAGTCGGTCGCTCGGACACTTAGCCATCATCATTCTCATAATTATTCCAGTTCAGCCCAAACCCGTATATAAAAAGGTGGGTGTTCGGTATGAAAACTGCCCCCTCCCCCCTAAAAAAATAGGAACATGACATTTAGTAATAATCAGTAGTCAACAATTGGGTATATCCACCACTTACCTGAATGGTTTCCCAAAGAAAACGAGACTACAAAAAAAAAAAAAACACCCGAAAAGGAATAAATCACCGACTAAAGGGAGGTTACCAACTCTCAGATGACCATTTTTTACATAAACCCTCCCGCTCCTTACCAAAGACGGCTCTAAGGCACTTGTTGAGTTAAATAAAAAAAAGGTTCATATCTTACTCTATTAGAGCAGGGGTCGGCAACCAATGGCACGCGTGCCACACTTGGCACGCCAAGAAATTTCAAATGGCACACAGACTCTTCACGTTTCCTGTATAAAGTTGATTATAAATCGATAAGTGGGGTTTCCTTGCTCATTTCGGCACTCGTCTAACCCCTGAATATTCAGAAAAGTGTGTCAAACTCAAAGTGACAAAGTATGTTGTCGATATTGAGCAACTGGCCAAGACCATGCAAGGGCAAGGCTCCCATTAGTAATAAAAATGTTTTTTTTAATCTTTCAAGAAACTCTATTTCTTTGAATGTTTTATACAACTTTACATATTATTGAATATCACTATTTTTTAAATTAATTAAAATATAAAAATAAAATATATGGTAAAATAAGAATATTGGCCTCTTCTTGTATAAAATGATATGTGATGTTGGCACTCTGAATAATTTGAAACCTTAAGTTGGCACACAGTTAGCAAAAGGTTGCCGACCCCTGTATTAGAGGACTACCCATTAGCATACACGCCATGTTTGTACAAGAACTATTGGTCTTAAATTTTGATCGCAAATTATACATTCTTTTCCTTCTAGGATTTGTGTCGTCAGTGAATCCAATCTACATTTCAGAGTGCGCCCCCCACTCTATCAGAGGTTTACTTATCACCATGAACCAGCTGTTTGTTACATTAGGTATCGTTTTATCAGCACTTTTTGCAGCCCTTTTGCAACAATTTAGTGATGGATGGAGGTAAGATATTCGGAATATCTGTTGAAGTCATTGAACCAAAAATACCTGAAATATTTAAATATGTACAGGACGGACATATACAGCGTCACGATATCTGTGCAGTTAGTGTACCTTTTTTCCTACTCAGCTGGTCCTGTATCGATTTCCCAATGCAGTTTATTATCATCACCAACTGCCGTCTCCGCAACCAAGGTTGACTGAAGCGGACCTCCCAACATCCTCTGTCTCTTGTTTGAGGTGTACTCTGATATATTGTAACATGTCCTTCTTGTGATGTTTACCTCATACTTGTATCTCTTCCTAACTCTCGCTCGCCCCCCCCCCTGAACTCTTCTTCCAAGTGAAAGTTGTGGGTGTCATGTCCTATCAACAATATGCTGTTCTGCGTTAGACGTTTCATTATTATCACCTTCTCTTCTGATAAGCTTCATGGCAGTGAGAACGGATTTACTTACTCCATCTTTGTGTATGTATGTATACAGTTTACCATTTAACAAAGTAAATATATTATGGAGTACTCAAGAAAAACTTCGAAAAGCTGGTGAAGAGAAAAAGCGTTTCAAAGACACACTCGAGTCTTTACCAAAACATCTTAAAATTGACGTAGGCTCTTGGGAGAGCCTCGCTCTGGATAGCACAGCATGGCGAGACAGTCTCATAACTGGAGCACTGACGGTGGAAGAGACCAAGCAAGATGCTGCAAGACAGAAGCGGGCCGAGAAAAAAAGACAAAACATCTCAACGTCCCATAGACACCTTCTACAGATGTCAATTATGTGGAAGAAAGTTTTGTGCTCGTATTGAACTTCTTAGTCATTTTAAAACGCAATATTAACTTTACTATTTATTATTATTATTATTTTGTTTGAGTTGTGGTCATCGTCGACTAAGATGGACGAACATCATTTAGTTTCATTATTTCATTATGTTTCATAATTCAGATTGATCAGAAGATGGCTCAGCGCAGTAATCATTTATTTCCTCGTTGATCGTAGTTTATTTTGGGATGATCTACTTGTCAATTCCCGTCTTCACATGATGTTTTGTTTAGGAAGTTTTCATCCATTCTAAGTACATGGTCTGTGTCATTTCAACTTTTTCTTCTTATAAAACTGTACAGAAATTCTTGATTTATTTCTTTCTTCAGAGAATTGCTTGTTTTAAAAATCTTGTCTTCAGAAGCTATCCAATTTCTTAAAATATCGACTATCTTAACTAAACAACCAGGACAAAGAAAGTAATTCTCTAGGGAACTCGAGGCCAATCACAAATCAGGAAAAAATGAGATAGGAGACCAGCTAGCATAAAAAATTGAAGCAACTGCTAACAACAATATAACAAAGATTCAGTACTGTATAATTTCCAGAAATATAAAAAAGATTCAGTACTGTATAATTTCCAGAAATATAAAAAATATTCAGTACTGTATAATTTCCAGAAATATAAAAAAGATTCAGTACTGTATAATTTCCAGAAATATAAAAAAGATTCAGTACTGTATAATTTCCAGAAATATAAAAAAGATTCAGTACTGTATAATTTCCAGAAATATAAAAAATATTCAGTACTGTATAATTTCCAGAAATATAAAAAAGATTCAGTACTGTATAATTTCCAGAAATATAAAAAAGATTCAGTACTGTATAATTTCCAGAAATATAAAAAAGATTCAGTACTGTATAATTTCCAGAAATATAAAAAAGATTCAGTACTGTATAATTTCCAGAAATATAAAAAAGATTCAGTACTGTATAATTTCCAGAAATATAAAAAAGATTCAGTACTGTATAATTTCCAGAAATATAAAAAAGATTCAGTACTGTATAATTTCCAGAAATATAAAAAAGATTCAGTACTGTATAATTTCCAGAAATGAAGTCCGTAATAAAAAGTTCATTAAAATGAGATATTACTCAATTAATGCATTCAGTCAAAACAATAATGATAACAACAGGGTTAGACGAAAGGAACTAACAATCATTTTTAGATAGAAAACGTGTAACAAAGACTCAAATAACTTATGCATGGGAAGTTTGCAGTGAGCGGCACCGATAAATGTCCATGTGGATAATCTCAGAAAACAAAGAACATATTTTAACAGAATAGACCATTGATATCACCACACGAAGAAAACTATGGCCAAATGGAAAATCTCTGGGCGGATAAGCTCAGTAATTCTGCCTCGAGGCTGGCGACCACAGCAGCACAGTGCACCTGATACAATCCTTGAAATCCATTTCCGCGTCTGACCTCTGCTGGAGAATGAGGATGAAGAAAATATACTTTATATAATTTATATAAACGATATATTTATTGTTAAGGAATATTTTTATAGGGTTATTTGCTATTTTCAGTGCTTGTTTCAAAAGATACATCTAATAAATGTATATTCCCTTCAACCCACACGTATGCATGCGGTTGCATCTGTGAGTCTCACCAATGGCCCACTGGACAAACCACTCACATGCAACAGAAAACTTTAGTAGATTACATGCTGTCATATCAAGGCTCTCTTATGGAAGATACGTAGTATGTCATCTATACAATTATAGACCCCCTCAGAGTAGAAGGATCCATCAATAGGTCTTGCTATTTTTCCATCTATCTACTCGCTGAACCCTTAATTGCCTTTCAGGGTTCTCTGGAGATGGCCCTCGTGTGTGATGAGTATATTGTGGAATTTGTCGCCACTTTTATTTCGGTGGTCCATCGTTTTTGTGGTCGGTCTCTAGGTCTGCCTTCATTATATCTGTGTAACATAGCTTGCTGTGGTATGCTTTCTGGTGGTAGTCTGCTAATGTGTGCAAACCATTTGATCTGTTGGCTCTTAATATACTCCAAGATTGGGATGGTGCAGGTTCTTTGTCTAATTTGTACAATTCTCACTCTGTATCTTAGCAATATTCCTAGGATTCTGCGTAAGCATGCCTTTTGTTTCCAATATATATATATATATATATATATATATATATATATATATATATATATATATATATATATATATATATATATATATATATATATATATATATATTGGTGTTTCTTTCTGTTCTTCCTATCTTCATTACTTCTTTTTTTCTATGCTTTGCATATTCTAGGCATTGCACAAAGTCGAAAGCTGAAGTCTCCTGGGTATGAAGGAAAGCTCAAAAAAACTACTCTTATGCACATATGAAGCAAGAGCTAATTGCTCACAGTTCCTAGGGTTCTCAATCAACTCTCACGTACATTTTTGCTTTTGTAATCGTCTCTATAGGATTTGAAGAATGGAATAAACTTGCAGTACATCTTTCATTTTTTACGCCGACCCAAAAATGAAAAACCACTTTATAGGAACAGTACGAGTGATGGTCGTGTTCCTCCTTTGCAAGGGATGATAAGCATGTCTTAGATGTATGATGAGTATAGTTAGACTCTGAAAGACCTTTTGCAGTGTGAGTCTAGTTAGACTCTGAAAGACCTTTTGCAGTGTGAGTCTAGTTAGACTCTGAAAGACCTTTTGCAGTGTGAGTCTAATTAGACTCTGAAAGACCTTTTGCAGTGTGAGTCTAATTAGACTCTGAAAGACCTTTTGCAATATGAGTCTAATTAGACTCTGAAAGACCTTTTGCAGTGTGAGTCTAATTAGACTCTGAAAGACCTTTTGCAGTGTGAGTCTAATTAGACTCTGAAAGACATTTTGCAGCGTGAGTGGAAATGTAAGGTCTTGAGATGAAGGATAACAGCTTGATCTCTACTGTCATTTTCGGCTTTATTGAATAGCATGCAGTGTTGTACTCAGTTCAAAACTTGTAATACGCACTCTGTTCTGACTGTTCCAGCCTAGACGTTAAGAACTATCATGCAGTATGTAAGACTTCTTCGAGAAATCCTTGAAACGTTACTTCTGAGATCCTGTGAAGACTTACCTGCAGACAGTATACCGTAGAAAAGTCTCTATGGAAGACGTTGCCAGGCATACTGACAATGTGACCAGCCCAATCATGTTTTAGTCATGGTGAACATGGCGTAGTTGGTTTTCATCTCCTTAGTGGTTTCTTTCTTCAAGATTCTCAGCATCTTGGATGTAATCCTGCCACAGAAGTTGATACTGCAAAGGAGAAATCTTTTTTAGTCCTTTGTAGATTAAAATAATATTTGATGTTTTTTTGTGATCGGAGTCAATAACACTATTACATTATCCTCGCGAGAAAGCCAAAACTTTGCCTTGGCGGGTTGAATTATTCTTGTGGACCGCACTTTGCCTGCACCTGGTGTAGAGTAAGTTATATCTATCACATGTCAATAAGTATGTCTTCTCTATCTGTCTATTGTGTTTTCTGTACTTATGATGTGAGGCTTCGCAGGATTGAATGACGATCGATTTTCGGGGTATTTCACGAGGTGTTCGCTTGATACGAAGTAATACTGTGCCATGTCAGAATATTGGTAACTCCATCAATCCACTTTTTTCTTGCTCTTTCTCTGTATCTTGCTGTTTCTATTTTCATGTTGTATGCTTTCGCTGATAGCTAATAAGGGTTCATTCTCATTAGATGGCCGAACCATTTCAATCTCTGATTTTTAATATATTTGACCACTGATGTTCCAACAGTTCTTGTATTCTCCTCAGTAATATATCTTCTAGAATTTGAAAATAGAGAAATGGTATATGTATGAAATAATATGCACTACTGTGAACATGCTGCGTGAAATTATATCCACTACAGTGGAGACGATGTGTGAAATATTTAACTGATCATTTCCTTAAATTTTTTGTGTTTAGCATTTTTCTGTTCTTGTAAATGTGAAATATTTTAGAAATTAATTTTTTAATTAATATTCCTTCATTGATATATGTATATTGATTTATCAGATATATGATGGGCTTATCTGCGATACCTGCTTTCATTCAATTTGTGCTATTCTTTGGTCTACCCGAGTCTCCAAGATACCTAGTAAGTCTTCGACTATCCTTTCTGTTTAAAATGTTTTTTTTATTCAAGATAATGAATAGTTGAGGAGCGCGGTAGACTAGTTGATAGTGAGCTTGCTTGCTATCATCTGGTTACAGCGTGCCAGGTTCGAAACCACGTCCGGACATTAAAAAAAAATCCGGGTTGTGATTTCTCACTTGACACGACCACTCCTCCAGTCGACTCAGCTGTAAATGAGTACCTGACGCATGAGTTAGGGAAGGTAAAAAAAAACAGCAAGGAAGGGAACTGGCCACCCCACCTAATAGTTGCTGCGGCTTAGTACATGAAGAGTTATCTTCATCCCCGACGGCAGATGCCATGGGACCTACATTTACCTTTACCTAATGAATAGTTCTACAGGCCCGAGAATCGACTTAACAACTGGCATTTCGTCTTCTAAATTTGATGATCAGAAACAAAGTTAAATAAATTACGGAGAATGTATTTCTTTCAGCATTGTTACTAATGCCAGACTTCGACACATAAATCATCACACAAGAGAAAGTTCAACTGTTGAAATTAAATGCTTGTGAAAGACTGTCAATGTTATAAGATTAGGAACGTTTTCACATGACAACATCAGAAATACAAAAAGCATTGTATCATGCACATAAAACATCAGCGACACGAAATGTAATAAGTTAGGGCATGTGGTGGACATCGACTTATGGAACACACTCAACTTCCGACACACGAGTATAATAAAACACGACGGTGTTACAGAACCAAAGGAAGACAAAATGAAGGGTAGATAGACAACATCAAAGACATTCTGAACAAACATGGATATAGTGCACACGAGGCGGCACATCTGACATTAGGACGAACGTTAACGCTCCAACCACTATTCTAAACAGCAAGTGTTGATATGGTTATGGTGTCTAATTATCCGTCTTCTTCTTTGTCTTCTTCTTCTGCGTTCGTTTTCAAACTCCTGCAGATTATTAGGATGTAGTCCGGAGAACGGAATGCTTTGTTTGTGTCATGATTTACAACATTGCTGCGATTTGTGAACCGTTCTACCATACAATTAGGACGTTATCACCGCTTTGTTTCACTTTGACCCTATGTGGGATGGTAAAGTTAACCTCACATCATGACCTATTACGGCATACATATCAAAGTCGCGGGGGGAGGCGAGTAAGAGGTAGGTAGAGATACAAGTGGGAGAGTCATTTCAACTGGTTTTATCTTCAAAGTCGAGGGGGGAGGCGAGCAAGAGGTAGGTAGAGATACAGGTGGGAGAGTCATTTCAACTGGTTTTATCTTCAAAGTCGAGGGGGGAGGCGAGTAAGAGGTAGGTAGAGATACAGGTGGGAGAGTCATATCAACTGGTTTTATCTTCAAAGTCGAGGGGGGGGCGAGCAAGAGGTAGGTAGAGATACAGGTGAGAGAGTCATTTGAACTGGTTTTATCTTCAAAGTCGAGGGGGGAAGCGAGTAAGAGGTAGGTAGAGATACAGGTGGGAGAGTCATTTCAACTGGTTTGATCTTCAAAGTCGAGGGGGGAGGCGAGCAAGAGGTAGGTAGAGATACAGGTGAGAGAGTCATTTCAACTGGTTTTATCTTCAAAGTCGAGGGGGGAGGCGAGCAAGATGTAGGTAGAGATACAGGTGGGAGAGTCATTTCAACTGGTTTTATCTTCAAAATCGAGGGGGGGGGAGGCGAGTAAGAAGTAGGTAGAGATACAAGTGGGAGAGCCATTTCAACTGGTTTTATCTTCAAATTGGAAGAAAAACTATTTCCCCCACTTTTCTCTGCTCTTATCTTCCTTGTAGACGGTAATGCCTTGAGAACTCTGAACTGTATCCTGCTAATCTGCAGGAGTTTGAGAATGGACGGATAATAATATTCATAACAATAATAAAATAAAAAATATAACATAAATAATGGTTTTTATATTCTTTTTTTAAAAATAGATGATGAAGGGAAAAGAAGACAAAGCAGAAAAAGTATTGAAAAGGATACGAAAGCTAGATATAGTGACAGAAGAATTGTCTGACATGAGACGATCATTGGAGGAAGAGTCGGGAAGCAAAGGTCATTATTTTGATTGTTTATACTCGAAACTTGATAAATATATGTGTCTTCCCATCATCGTTTATTTCATTGGATAGATTTAGACAATGTTTCGTCATTCATTCTTGAACTCATGTTAGCTAGCATTACGTATAACAGAGATTTGATTGTGACGCTTCATTGTTTAAACCTTTACTGCGATATTTGCACCTTTCTAACGGACACAACCCACTGTAAGAAAACATTTGGATTATCTTTAGCAATAGGATGGGACATCGAATGTAACTTCCTTAGATGCCTCCTGGGACATCAATGACAGCTCACAGTGTTCCTAGCGTTACGTCTAATTTAAGATTCAATAATCCGTGACCGGGTTAGAGAAGGAGAGATATCGTGTCACTTTTCTATTCTACAGACTCATCGGTAGTAGCCTTCAAAATGGATACTATTTAATTTTTCCGTGATTTTCATTGGTTATATTGCATCGACAGCGAATGAAAATACGCGAAAAGTCAAAAAGTGTCACATTTTTGAATGATAGAACCACGAGACTGAATAATTAACGAGGGAATAGGAGATATGCACAAGATATTGACATCAACGAAGCAGATTATATACGGAGCAGAAATAATATGAACATGCTTGTTTATTGACATCAATACTGAATATTATTTATACAAGGAACCAAACATAACCGGAACATTGAATTGAACCAGTCTTTATATTGACAGGATCAGAGAGGGGGGTAAAGATTACCAATATTGTTGACCTTCCATGCGTGTCGTAATGGGGTTACGGTTACTAAGGAGGTTATGGGGGTGGAGCTGGCTGTATCATTCAATATAAAGTCATAGTTACCGAGAAGGAATGCTGAAGTCGGATGTGTCATGACAAACGCAGTAAAGTTGTAAACCATGAGACAAGGCATTCCATTATCCGGACTACATCCTGTTAATCTGAAAGTGTGTGAGAAAGAACGCAGAAGACGAAGTATTGAACAGATTACTGTACACTACAAATACCATCTAATGTTCCATTCATCTGAAAGACACACCAAAATCGGATGTCCTGGATGAAAAAGCGCAAATATTGCTGCTCCTTTATGGTGTAAATCAAGGGTTTTCAACCTTTTCAGATGGCTAGCATTGCCCACATGTAATCGTTAGTGCTGGCGAGAACCAGGTTGAAAACCTTTACTGTATACTAATAGTGTCACGTGTTCACGATCTCCGGCACAGATCGTGTCGGTCAACCGCATGACCGTGCCCATATAAAAACCTTCCAACAGAATTAATTAGGCCTTCAACCGCAAAGTTTTTGATTAATTTTGGGATTTTGGTTGATCACTACTTATGTACTTAGAGTCGCCTTGACTATTCTTTGCCTGCGATTTCAAGTATATAAATAGTGACCAACGAAAAACACCGGAATAATCAAGAAAAACAACGAATAAAGTTCTAATTAATCCTGTTGGAATCTCTTCTATCTATACGACGATCCCGGATAATAGAGATTAAAAGCATAAGAGAGATTGTAAAATGTTCACAAGCAGGTTTTTTTTTATATCAGTATCTTAACTATCTATTCGCTAAACCTTTTGTTGTCATGCAGCTGCAGGTGTACAAGAGTTTTATGGATATGACACTCGTGTGTGCTGAGTATGTTGTGGAATATGTCGCCTCTTTTATTTCGGTGATTCATCGTTTTCGTGGTCGATCATTAGGTTCCTCTTCACTGTATCTGTGTAGCATATCTTACTGTGTTTATACTTTCTGGTGTTAGTCTGCTAATGTTTCCACACCATTTGATATGTTGTCTCTTAATATATTTCAAGATTGGGATGGTGCCGGCTTTTTGTCTAATGTCCTCAATCCTCACTTTGTCTCTTAGAGATATTCCTAGAATTCTGCGTAAGCATGCCATTTCAGCTGTCACAAGTTTACTTTTATCTTGTCCTGCTTTTTTCAATGTTTGTTTTTACATTGGTAGCACACTGGTTACATAATAATAGTTTTGAATTGTGTTATTTTTATGTTTAAATCTACATTTATGTTTCTGAAGATTGATGTCATTTGCCATAGGGATTCTTTACTTCATCTATTGTGTATTTCTTTCTTTATCATGATCTTTGTGCCTCTTAACGTAGACACAAATAAGATAGAAACATATAAAATAAGATAGAAACATATAAAATAAGATAGAAACATATAAAATAAGATAGAAACATATAAAATAAGATAGAAACATATAAAATAAGATAGAAACATATAAAATAAGATAGAAACATATAAAATAAGATAGAAACATATAAAATAAGATAGAAACATATAAAATAAGATAGAAACATATAAAATAAGATAGAAACATATAAAATAAGATAGAAACATATAAAATAAGATAGAAACATATAAAATAAGATAGAAACATATAAAATAAGATAGAAACATATAAAATAAGATAGAAACATATAAAATAAGATAGAAACATATAAAATAAGATAGAAACATATAAAATAAGATAGAAACATATAAAATAAGATAGAAACATATAAAATAAGATAGAAACATATAAAATAAGATAACTTATGATATATATTATAATATGCTTCTAAGAACATGAATATGACATTTGTTAATAATGAATACTATGTAGACTGCAACAAGGAGAAACACACGAACAGAAAAAGACCCAAAACTAGAAACTAGAAGTAAGAGCAGACACCAAACAGCAGTATTATTCTACAACAATAAGAAGAGAACAGTGGAATTATATGGGACATGTACTTAAAATAGATGAAAACAGCAGACTGCCACTTCAAGTATTGAAATGGGTACCAAGAAGAAGACCAAGAGAGACTATTCGGAGAACCACTATGAATGTGGGTATAACTATATATATATATATATACAATGTGGGTATAACGGGCCTCAACAATATGCAGGAGTTATACACAGTAACATGACATTGCTAGAGAGTTACACACAGTAACATAGCTAGAGAGTTACCCACAGTAACAACATAATGTTAGAACTGGAAAGATCTGGTTTCTGCCCTATTCACTGTATTATGTGATGAAAGAACATAGGTATATATATATATATAGATAAATAGATACGCAGTCATACATACAGACAGACAGGCATGCAGACAGGCATGCAGACAGGCAGGCAGACAGACAGACAGAAAGACAGAGAGACGGATGGATTGATAGATGGATACATCGATGGATATATAGATAGATGGATAGATAGATAGATAGATAGATAGATAGATAGATAGATAGATAGATAGATAGATAGATAGATAGATAGATAGATAGATAGATAGATAGATAGATAGATAGATAGATAGATAGATAGATAGATAGATAGATAGATAGATACAGATAGATGGATGTTGGATGGATGGATGATGGATGGATAGATAGATAGCTAGATATATGGATAGATTGATAGATAGATAGATGGATAGATTGATAGATAGATAGATAGACAGACAGACAGACAGACAGAGAGAGAGAGAGATAGATAGATAGATAGATAGAGATAGATAGATAGATAGATAGATATATAGATAGATAGATAGATAGATAGATAGATAAATAGATAGATAGATAGATAGATAGATAGATAGATAGATGGATAGATAGATAGATAGATAGATAGATAGATAGATAGATAGATAGATAGATAGATAGATAGATAGATAGATAGATAGATAGATAGATAGATAGCAACACAGACACCCACTGTCCTACAGAGAAACAAAAACAATAATCCAGAACACATACACAGCAAAGTGGAAGAAACAAGTGGAAGTGGAAGACAAACATGATACAATATATCCTCCAGATACAATATATCCTCCAGATACAATATATCCTCCAGATACAATATATCCTCCAGATACAATATATCCTCTAGATACAATATATCCTCTAGATACAATATATCCTCCAAAGACATCAACATTCCAAAATATGTCACATTAGAACAGGCCACTGAAGACTGTTGGGTCATCTTTACCGATTGAGGATCTCATACACAGATGAATGTCCATGTGGATTCTGAACCCAGACTCCGGAACACATACTTCAGGATTGCCCAACATACAAAGATCAGAGACAGCAGACCTGTAGGATACAGACTTGAGGCAAAAGCTATGGGGCAGCCGCTACGACCTGGAGAAGACAGTGGACTTCGCCCTGACGAAAGGCCTGACAATATAACATGATCACAGGCCCTAACGCAGAAGAAGAAGAAGGTCTGAAAGTTAGCCGCAGGTTAATAATCGCTGAGAACCATTGGTATAGAAAGTAAATTCCGTGACATTTACACCATTCTGAGAGTTGTTTCTGCTTATGTTTTAGGTTGGGCAATATGGGTGAGAATTATGACAACACCGCACGTCAGGAAGGCTCTGTTTGTTGGCTGTATGTTACAGATGTTTCAACAATTTTGCGGTATCAACGCTGTTATGTAAGTTTTCTCATATCAAAGATGTTGCTGTCAAGAAATATATCACAATAATATTTGTTAATAGTATTTTGATATGAGATTATGCAGAGAGATCTTTGCTCACACCTGAAGGCATGATGCGCAAAAATCAAATCACAGAGGTGTAGTCCTCGTCAAAGAGGAACAGATATGTGAAAGTGGATATTTGTGGCAACGGTATCATACTTATTATAAGAACCATTACTCATGTCAACACATATATATGCGCCAAGACAAATTTCCTGTAGAAGATTTCCTCTAAAATCGTTAATATAAATATATATGTGTGACCTATCCTTTGTAGAACGTTGTCCTCACTGTCATTCTGTTCTGTGAAAGCTGGCCAGCTTCTTGTTGTGTCATCTTCAGACGGTCTTCGATGTCATGTATCCATGGAACTTTTTTCTCCATGATTAATCTATCTAAACCATTGTCTCTATATATCCGAAATATGTTCTCTCGGGTTTTTTGATAGTTTTTTTGAAGCCATTCTTCTTCTATGTTCAGATTTGCGTTGGTTTTTTCTTTCTGTCCATAATATTCTTAGGACCTTTCTATAATATTTCCCTTCGAATGAGACAGTTTATTTGTTCGAATGAGACAGTTTATTTGTTCGAATGAGACAGTTTATTTGTTCGAATGAGACAGTTTATTTGTTCGAATGAGACAGTTTATTTGTTCGAATGAGACAGTTTATTTGTTCGAATGAGACAGTTCCAATGTTGCTGCCACTGCACACATCTCACAGCCATAGGTTGCCACCGGAAAAATAGTTTCTTTATAGTTGTAATTGTGCTTTTCTTTTTGTCCCTTGCCATATATTTTTTTTTCTGCGATGTTTTTTTTTTTGCAGGGCCATTTCTAATTCTTTCTGATCTTTGCAGAACAATTTCCTATGGTGTTGATGGTTGACCCGAGATATTAAAAGTTGTTGACATTTCCGTGTTGTTCTTTGTCAATAACTATTGCAGGTGTGAGTACATCTCCGCTGATATTCATAGTTGTGTCCTTTTTTGCATTGAGGAAAAGATTGTGTGGATCGCTTTGATGTTTTACTGAAGTAATCATTTGTTCTAAACCTATGAGACTCCATGATATTACCCTGGTCTCATCTGCATACCTGAGTTCTGGAATCTCATCGATCCGATATTAAAAGGTTGAAAGTATTCATAACGTGGGTCTTCTCGTGCATTTCGCATGATGTTTTCTGTGTTCAACAGGTGTTGTGAGAGGATGTATTCATGTCGCTAACATAATACAAGTAAATAAATGAAGAGGATTTAAAAAAAAATATTGACTAATTATGTTTCTCCCATTCATCCATCAAAGTATTCCAACATAGTTAATTTTTAACTTAATTTGTGATGATGTTAATATGGTAGTGATAATGGTAATGATGATGATTTCGGCAATAATGTTGATGTTTGTGGTGATAATATATAATAATATTAATATAATATATTATAATGATAATTCTATCGTTGATGAAGATGACAATGGTAATGATGATGCTTACAATGAAGACAATGACGAAGACGATACAAAATGATGGTTATGACGATGATGATGATGATTACCATCATCGTTATCATTATCATCACCATCATCACCATCATCATCATCATCACCATCATCATCATCATCACCATCATCATCATCATCACCATCATCACCATCATCATCATCATCACCATCATCATCATCATCATCATCATCATCATCATCATCATCATCATCATCATCATCATGGCCTATAGGAGTACGAGCTATTATTACTATTGTTTATGCCAAACAGTAGAATTTGTTTTTCAGCATCAGATTTCTGTCTCGCTGGTAAATTGTCGGAAAGCGAAGTTTTCTAGATCATTTACAAGTCAAATATGGCTATATTTTTACAAGTCAAAGATGGTTATAGTTTTACAAGTCAAAGATGGCTATATTTTTACAAGTCAAAAATGGTTATAGTTTTACAAGTCAAAGATGGTTATAGTTTTACAAGTCTAAGATGGTTATAGTTTTACAAGTCAAAGATGGTTATAGTTTTACAAGTCAAAGATGGTTATAGTTTTACAAGTCTAAGATGGTTATAGTTTTACAAGTCAAAGATGGTTATAGTTTTACAAGTCTAAGATGGTTATAGTTTTACAAGTCTAAGATGGTTATAGTTTTACAAGTCTAAGATGGTTATAGTTTTACAAGTCTAAGATGGCTATATTTTTACAAGTCAAAAATGGTTATAGTTTTACAAGTCAAAGATGGTTATAGTTTTACAAGTCAAAGATGGTTATAGTTTTACAAGTCTAAGATGGTTATAGTTTTACAAGTCTAAGATGGTTATAGTTTTACAAGTCAAAGATGGATATATTTTTACAAGTCAAAGATGGTTATAGTTATACAAGTCAAAGATGGCTATACATTTACACAGTGTGCCGTTGCTGTATACCGCATTGCCGTGTGCTGATCCATGTCCAGACCCTAGAAGAATGATGATCAAACAGCTAGGACCGGTACTGTCAGCAGAAGTGTAATGGCGGAAACACTCGGGGAGAGATCGGAGCAACTATGGACGTATCAAGTTTGCGGGGATGATGACCCGACGACTAACTAACTACAGTATAGATCTCTCAACAAAACATAAACACGCCTTCATTCGTGATGTTTATGGTTATTTTCGTTCTTTTCTATTATATACTTGGAGTCGGCTGTAAAAATAATAGGCAATGCGACAAATGACATGAACAGAAATAATAAATAAATGAGCCTTCTATGTCATATTTATTTCTGTTGAGAGGTCTTATAGTTCTGTCAATTTCACGAATGATCTGACTTTTATTCCAGCAGGGAACTTTAGAGTGAGATATTTGAAATCTTGAGACCTTCACAAATATATCTATATATATATAGAGAGAGGGATTGTGCCCTTCTCGAATTCCAGGCATGGACTTCAGCAGTATTTGTTACAGTGGAGATCGTGGAGTGGTATAATAGATCCTACACTCACCCACATTATCTTCTCCAGGAACGTATATGGTAGGTAGTGGTATCAGGAATCTGTGGTTTCCTTTCCAGTAACTGCAACGCATGGGTGGCTTCGTAATTAACGCACATTGCACTCTGATGTGTCCACATTTTTAGCGAAACAAACCTTACATTATTTAATGAAGTGAACATTCGTATAGGCGCATTCAACGCAACATCCATCGATCTTTGCGTAACGCACTAGAAGCCCCCTCCCCATTCCATCTCCCCTAGAACACGCTTTTTGGCGGATGGAAAGGGGGGGGGAAGAGCTCTCAGTGCGTTACGCGAAGATCGAATTAGCATTAGCTGAAGGTTTGCGTTTTTGTCTCCGCATCACGGAAACTCAATGAAATCAAACCTAATATTAAAAAGATGGACTATGGTCACATTAGACCGTAATGATCCACAATTAAGTATTGATGAAGCATTCTTCACTATTAACAGGCATTCTTGTAAATAAGGTAAATGCGTAGAGGATTGATATCATTGTACTCGTGTTTCCTCAAATTTTTTGCGTTTGTTCTCAAACTCCCTCCGTAACTCTCTCGTAGCAGTTAAATGGTCGCACTAGATTTCCATCAGAATGTAGTCAAGAGATTTCCATCAGAATGTAGTCAAGTGATTTCCATCATAACGTAGTTAAAAGAACGGAAATTGTGGTATTTGGCCTTTTATGTGCCTCAATGGCCTGACAGATCCGATATAGTTGATTTAGACTAATAAGCTCAGTGTTTTTACCACTAACACTGAGTGGTGGATTTCTGTAACCATATCGCTAGTAGGATAAGCGTACTAGAAACTGTCTCAAACATTAAAGCTAACAGTGATCACACTAGTTCGGTTCTTATGTCGCTGGATGTTTCTCCATCGATATAGAAATAGTTTGGTTAAAATGAGTAAGTAAAATTTATATCTTATGGTGATGTACGAACATTTCAACCGTGGACATTAGTCCATTTTGGTTATATCAGAGGTGTAAAACCGTCACAAAATAATGGAGGTTGCAGTTCTGGTATTATAGTCACAACGTCCTCCAATTCATAGCCACACATATTCCTTTTTCCCAAAATATATTCTGCCACTCTTAAAATAGAGACACTCAGCATGTCAATAGTACGACTCATAGCACGACTCATAGCACGACTCAGAGCACTCATTGTGGTCCTACTCGATATAAGGGATAACCCAATAAATCTTGATGTCCAGCTTCTGTTTTCTGGACTATGCCGTATCTCCACTTCAAGGATTAGGCTTCGATGGGGACATTCCCGTATGTGTCAGTCCCTTATAAAAGCTAAATATATTCACTCTTCGTATGCAGTGTTACGACCAATATGGTGTGACTATATACTTTCAGTTACTACAGCTCATCAATACTTAGAAGTGCTGGCTTTTCCAGTAAAATGGCTATTTGGTTAGCAGTTATTCCAGCCACGATCAACTTTTTTGCGACCTTCATTGGAATGTGGGCTGTGGAATCTTTGGGAAGAAAACTCGTGTTAGCATTCAGTTGGATAGGCAAGTATTATTTTATCATCTCACAAAACTCATTCTAGCATTGCGTTTTATAGGCAAGTATCTTTCATCATCTTGTATTTAGAGATGAATGATCATGTGTAGCCATCCTAGAGAAATGCTAGCTATCGATTGAAGTTGATTAAAATCTAATATAAGGATACGAGGAAAATTTGCAAAACCCCAATAATGCAGTGATAACAGCAATAACAGCATATAAGAAGTAAAACGTGAAAATTAACGTACAAAGAAATCTACCACATACAGGTTATGAAAATTAGAAAGTCTGCAACACCTTTGGATATAACAATGGTAACACCAAAGTGAAACAAGCCAAAGAATTTAATTATCTAGACATCATTCTTTTCCGGAAATGGAAGACTAGACAGAAAAATAAAAACAAGGTGTTAAAAATCAAACACATTGATTTACGAAATTTTACCATTACTTTTCCACTAAAACTTCAGCTTAGAATCAAAAGACAGATACTATTTACAATTTTTATAACAATGCTCTGCTACAAATGTCAAACATGGTCTTCAACAGTCTTGCAGCAAAGTAAAATCGCTAAATGTGAAATGGAGTGACCGAGAAAAGATGCAATGGTTACTAAACTATATAAATAAATAAATAAATTAGGCAAAGAATGGGCATATTATATATATTGAACATATTGAAGGACAGCAAGTACAATGGCTCAACGCAACTACGACGACACATCACAAAGTTCAAAGATTACAAAAACACCATTTCCAGATACGATATGGTGTGTATACCTACAGAATACAACATCGAAATTTCAGTTAGAAAAATTACTCAAAATACAGGGCGAATACGACCCAAACGAACTTGAAAACAAAATGACATTATCTATAACTTTGGTAAAAAAAAACATGCTACAGAAAAAAAAATCAAAAAGAAGAAAGAGTAGATATCAGAGGAAACTATGAAAATTACTAAGAAAGAAGACATAGACAAAGCAGTAGTAAAAATAGAGCAATTTATAGAAGTCTTTTAAGAGATATCTACAATGAAAATTCAGGCAGGACAAACAAATCTACATAAACAAAATATGCCTTGAAATAGAAAGGAAGAAAAACCTAGGCAACAGCAAAATGATGTTCGAAAATGTACAACACCTAAAAGATAATAGAATATAACCATCATTAAAAATGCTGAAAGACAAACAAGTTAACATATTAACGGAAAGGAAAGATATCTTAGAAAGATCGAAGGAATACTGTAGTGAAATGTACAATGACCCAACCTAAACAAACAACAAATTAGTAATCGAATAAAAGAAAAATCTAGAACCTACAAAGGATGAAGTAATATACGCAAAGAAAGGAAAACACTCAGGCACCAGTGGTCGGTACAGTACAAGGATACGTCACCACATAATTTACAAACACAGTCAAGGGAAATAAATCGATTATTGTTATGGCATCTACTTGTTATTGTGTTCAGTTACCCGTCATCACCCGTTATTTTGTCAGGAAGTCTATCGACTGTCAAGAGCTACTTGCAGCAGCTAAATTGAGTAATTAATCATCATCATTTCATATCACGTATCTGTTGTCTTTATTTCATTCATTATCAAGTTCACTACTTCCCCGTAAGAAACGATTCACTGAGTCATGTTTTGATGATTCCAAAATGCCCGGAGCACACATGTTCCGTTAGTGCAGAACTGGAGGTCAGTCAGGGATTTCTACATATATACATTCATGCTGCGAATTCACAAAAAAAGTCGGCTGTTATAAAAAATCAACAAGATTTCCCATCCACTAAATACTATTCCCGTGGTATCTTACCAAATAAGTGGACACTTTTTTGTGTGTTGGTGGGTTTTATTGAACATTTTAAAACTTTTGCATTCTTTCTCACAGGCCCACAGTATATATCTGACAATAGTTCTACACAAAGTCCCACCGTATATCACCACTGATAACAGGACAATGATTCTACTCAAAGTTTCATCCATATCTCTGATAACGGGACAATGGTCCTACCCAAAATCCTATCTTGTATCTCCGAAAACAGGACAATGGTCCTGCTCAAAGTTCCATCGTATGTCACTGATAGATAATAAGAAAATGTTCCCACTCAAAGTTCCACATTATATTTCTGATAACAGAACAATTGTCCTACTCAATGTTCCACCTTATATATCTGATACCAGGACAATAGTTATATTCAGAGTCCCACCGTATACATATTATAACAGGAGAATGGTTCTGCTCAGAGTTCTATCTTATATCTTTGATAACGGGAGAATTGTCATAATAGTAGTTCCACCATATATCTCTGATAGATAACAGGAAAATGTTGCTACGCAATGTTCCACCACATGTCTCTGATAGAGAAAGAAAAGGACAATTGTCATATTGAAAGACCCACCGTATGTCTCTGATAACAGGGCAATAGACCTACTTAAAGACCCACCTTATATCCCTGTTAGATAACAGGACAATGTCCCTACTCTAAGTTCCATCGTATATCTCTGATAACAGGACAATGGTTCTACTTAAAGTCCCACCTTCTATCTGTGATAACAGAACAATGGTTCTACTTAAAGTCCCACCTTCTATCTCTGATAACAGAACAATGGTTCTACTTAAAGTTCCACCTTATCTGTGATAACAGAACAATGGTTCTACTTAAAGTCCCACCTTCTATCTGTGATAACAGAACAATGGTTCTACTTAAAGTCCCACCTTATCTGTGATAACAGAACAATGGTTCTACTTAAAGTTCCACCTTATCTGTGATAACAGAACAATGGTTCTACTTAAATTCCCACCTTCTATCTGTGATAACAGAACAATGGTTCTACTTAAAGTCCCACCTTATCTGTGATAACAGAACAATGGTTCTACTTAAAGTTCCACCTTATCTGTGATAACAGAACAATGGTTCTACTTAAAGTCCCACCTTCTATCTGTGATAACAGAACAATGGTTCTACTTAAAGTCCCACCTTATCTGTGATAACAGAACAATGGTTCTACTTAAAGTTCCACCTTATCTGTGATAACAGAACAATGGTTCTACTTAAATTCCCACCTTCTATCTGTGATAACAGAACAATGGTTCTACTTAAAGTCCCACCTTCTATCTTTGATAAGAGGACAATGTTCTTATTCAAAGGAACACCAGATATCTCTGATAAATTTACAATGGTCCTACTATATGTCCAGCAAGATGTAGTCCTTATAGCGTAAATTCGTTGTGCCGTATTTTTATTTGCACCAATGGTCCGACAAATCCAACTTTGAATAAATGTTAACTAATACCTTCAATGCTTTTACCACTTCCACTAAACGGTGGACGTCTGTAACCATATCGCTAGTAGAGAAGTCAGCCGTACGAGATAATTGGTCACACTTACACGCTAGTCACCAAGCTCTAAGATAACCACGCTCACGTATCTTTCATCTGTTACCCTCTGTCTTGTTATCGACATCACCACGGACGTCCACATTGAGATTTTATTTTGCGGTTACGCACCAAATATCTTTCTTATGTTACTGGGAGATCCATCAAGTTATTTCTGAGCTCACTTCTTTATCTCTCGTATCGCTATCCTCCTCTCTTCCTTTTATTAATTTTATGTCTTTCGAATCTCACTCTTTATCTCTTTCCCACTCTATTTCGTTCGCTTTATTCTATCTGCTCCACTCTCTGTCTTGCTCGCTCTGTTCTCTTTCTCTCTCTCTCTCTCAAAATATAGTTGTAACTAAGTTGTTTTTTTCCCCAGCGTGCGGAATTTCCTTGGTCATTTTAGGTGCATCGTTTTTCCTTACTGAGATAAATTCACCTGAAGCCGCTCCTGCAAACGAACCTTCCGTTCCATCATTTTGTAACGAACCTACGTAAGTCAGTAGTGTTTATCTTATAACTTTCACGGTGTCTGCATTAGATGTGAATAAAATAGATTCGTCATAAAGATCTACATCCATGTAGGATGTTAATAAAGCCCAATAGAAACAGTATGTTTTTTTTAAAAGTAACAGCGGTAACTCTCAAGGGTTTTATCAGCATCTTTAAGTAGCATTCCCTTGATTTTCTGGAAATCGTGTAACTAAGGAGGCGATCAAGACCAGAAATAAGATATACAGACGACACAATCTACCTTACCATGCATCGGGAGTGACTGAAGCAGCTAATCACAACAATAAAGAGATACAGCAAAATCTAAAAGAATATATCTAAACACACAGAAAACAAAAATTAGAACAATAGGGAAAAAAACTAAGATCAAACCTATAAATAAAATAAGCAATATAGAACTAGAATATGTAAACAAATTCGAACATCCGGGAGAAAATATAAACAGATCAGTCGAGATTAGAAGAAGATGCGCGTACGTAACTCAAATTAACAGAAAATAAAAAAGCTGTGACAAAGTAGTAACGATGATACTAAAGTAGCCATTTTAAGATCATGTATCGCCAGTGTGTTGTCGGGCCATAAATGGGAGCAAAGAATAGCAACAATGTTTACCTTCCACGCATGCCGTAAAAGGTGACTAAGGAGGTTATAGGATGGAGTTGGCTGTCCTATCCCATATAGGGTCAGTGACCCAAAGCCATGCTGAAGTCGGATGTGTCAGGACGAAAGGCGCAGATATCGCAGCAATTCTGTGAACCATGACACAACGCATTCCATTCTCCGGACTACATTCTGCTAATCTGCAGGAGTTTGAAAAAGAACGCAGAAGAAGAATAAGAAGATCATGTGTTTTTCCAGTGGCAACATACGGATGTGCGGCTTGTATTTTAAACAAGACAAAATGCAGAATTCTTTTTGCAGCATAAAAAGATCATACGATTATCATAGACTGGGAAAAAGAAGATCATTGAAAAATTTGAAATTATTGAAACTAAATGTAGGGTGTATTATAAATACCATCATAAAAAAGGAAGCTACAGTCGCAAACATCAATGCAGGAGACTGTATGGCAGAAATAAGGAAGAGATTGGCAATGGCATATTGCAAAATAACACGGCTGAAAAACATATGGAAAAACAACAAAATAGAAACGAAAGTGCTAATGTTACGAACTTTTATTTTTCCGGTTGCAACATACGGATGTGAAACATGGACTCTAAGTAAAACAGCGGCAAAGAGGATCAGCGCCTTCGAGCTGAAATGCTACAGGAAGATACTTAGAATATCATGGAAGGATAAAATCAGAAACTCAGATATTATAAACACACTGAATATTCCAGAGTGTTGGTTACTAAACACAATAACAAAAAGAAAACTACGCCTGTTTGGTCATATAAAGAGACATAACTGTTTAGAAAGACAAATATTGGAGGGAAGAGTACCTGGTAAGAGGAGAAGGGGCAAGACCAAGAAGACGATGGACTGACGACATTAAAGATAACATGAATACATCGCTAGAAAATGCAAGCCACATCGCCGAAGACAGAGAGAGGTTCAGAGAGTTCATTGGGAAGACAACGTTCTGGAAGGAATACGTCACATGACACAGTAGTATTGACACTTAAAGAGGCATGATGTTATTGAAAGACTTATTATGGAGGGCAGAGTGCGAGGGAGTGAAGAAGAAAAAGACAAAGAAGATGATGGACCAGCGACATTGAAGAGTGTATGAACATGTCTCTGGCCAATGCAACTTGCTTGTCTGGGACAGAGAGGCGTGGAGATTATCCAGGATGACCACGATGAAAACATCTTTCTGGAAAGAATATGTCACTACACATATATATATGTGTTGTTCGTCCTTGGAAGTCGACGATGACCATTCGGCTGAACTGGGATGATGATGAAAATGATGATGTCTGCGATGTGCCCGACTGTGACTAATGCGTCATATGATGTCTGCGATGTGCCCGACTGTGACTAATGCGTCATATGATGTCTGCGATGTGCCCGACTGTGACTAATGCGTCATATGAGTGCTTGGAATTGTCCACCACATTCTACACATATGTGAGAGGATTCTGGGGACCGTTGAACATGTTTTAGTTGCGCAGCATGATGTCTGAAGTTCTCTGCAGCTGCAGAACCGCTCTTGAATCTGCGACGTGAGTCGGATCTGTCTTGTACAAGATACTCCCATGAATGTGTGTCATATATATATATATATATATAATGATACGATGTATTTTTAATGACATTTGTAAAGCGCTGCACTATGAGAATATGAGAAACATAAGGGTGTATCCCATCCCATCGATGATTTCAAATGAATGTCTCGATTGAAACGTTTAGAATTTCTCACTCAGACATATAGTGGATGCGACGTGTAAAATAAATTTCACTTGTTAGAACTGTTATGAATAATTGAGAATACGACGAAAAAATATACACTCCATCGCAAGTTTTTATAACATGGCACAACGAGAGAGGGGGGGAGAGAGATAAATAGGGAGAGAAAAAGAAAGAAATGAGCGGAATTTGATGGTAAAATACAAATTGTGACAACACACAGGTATATACACATTCCAGAATTAGTATTCAGTCAGTGATATTCTGTGATGGAATGGTTTAGTCAGTGATATTCTGTGATGGAATTGTTCAGTCAGTGATATTCTGTGATGGATGTGTTCAGTCTGTGAAATTCTGGGATGGAATTGTTCATTATCTTTGTATCTGCTTTTGCCAGTCTGCTGCCTGTCTAACTTTCTGCAATTCCACAGTGTGCAGGAATGCATTATAGCACCTTATGTTGCTACTAGACAGTTGATTCATTAGTTCTACATGTTTTTGGTTAGGAAATCTTTAGGAATATTTTGAATGTTATCGAGTACTGACATGCAGTCACACAAGAATAATATGTTTGCTCCTTTGAGTCTCTGTTACTCTATTCCATTTGATGTTTCTAAGATTGCTTGTAGCAATGACCTGAAGTTTGCTGATAACATGACAGTAGAGATTCTATTTTTGCGGTGTTTGGTATAATTATGTGCATTCAATTTCCTCCGTTCTTTATTGCATCCCCTGATGATATTTTTATAGAGATGAATTGACAGTGATCTGACGCGTTAGGTGTTGATTTCTTCTTCTTCTTCTGCTTTCGTTCACAAACTCCTTCAGATTAGCAGGATGTAGTCCGGAGAACGCAATGCGATGTGCCATGGTTTACAGCATTTCTGCTATATCTGCGTCGTTCGGCCTGACACATCCGACTTCAGCATGACTGTGGGTCACTGATCCTGTATGGGATGGGACAGCCAACTCCATCCCATAACCTTCGTAGTCGCCTTTTACGACATGCGTGGAAGGTAAACAGTGTTGCTATTCTGTGCTTCCCTTTCGGGCCCGGCAACACACGGGTGAGGTGTTGATTTGATCAAATGATGTTGTTTTGAAAGAAATTTAATAATTTTGCTTATTTGCTTATTCCTGGGGGTTGTAAATTTGGTAGGAGGCGTGGATGAGGTATTTGCGCTGTTGTAATATATCCAGATGTCCTCAGCCCTCCAGGTTGTTGCTGGTTACTGTTTATTTTCTGTGAATATCTCTCATTTGTCTGTTTTTATCTGTATACATATTGCTAACTTTTCTTATTAGGTAGCAGTTGATGAATTAAATATTTCTTATGTTATTCCCAAACACCGGTAAGTACTGGGTTTATTTTCTGTTGGAGGATATTTATTTTTTTTTTAAACCCACCCTGAACCAATTTTTAAAAACCAAACCTGAACATAACGTGACGACAGCAAGTGCACGACGCCTCTATCACACAAGCCACTCCAACATCACTTCAAATTCGTAATAAGAAAAATGCAATATTGTGAGTTTACATTGCTCTCAGATGATTTATTAAAAATCAAGTCTTGAATCATCGCATAGTATTGCATTCAGTCATAACCCATTATAGCAACTTTACCCGGACCGAGAAAATATATGTAATAACAGTTATTTAGTTAGTTAGTTAGTTAGTTAGTTATTTAATTAGTTAGTTAGTCGTCGGATCATCATCACTGCAAACTGGACACGTCCATAGTTGCTCCGATATCTCATTGAGTGTATCCGCCATGACACTTCTGCTGACAGTACCGGTCCTATGCTGGTTGACCATCATTCTTCTGCGCCCTCCAAAATGTTCACTTCTACCAACATCGCATCTCAATCCCTGATCTTTAATCCTGGCCATTGAAAAGGCATCATCATCCACATTAGTCTCACTCTCGCGTGTTATATCTCTTAAGGAATTCAAAACCTCAGTGCGATCCATTGCCCCATCGCCTTGTGTCACAATCACGCATGATGCCAGTTGATCCACTCTTTCATTGCCTCGAACGCACACATGTCCAGGCACGAAAATAATTATAACCACTTTCAGCCTCGCCTTTCTCAAGGCTTCAATCCACTGTTCGCGAACGAGACCCACTTGTACCTTCTTAATTAAACTCATAGAGTCACTCAAGATGCAGACCTGCGTTACCTTCTGTGTGCGTAGCCACTCAAATGCCCTGGTCACCGCCATAGTCTCCATGGTCATACTACTCGTAGTGACCGCAAAGGCACCATTCTCCTCCCTGATCATTTTACCTGTGCACTGAGCTGTGAAGGCCCAAACACTGCGAGCATGTTTAATCACAGATCTATCAGTGTATATAATCACATCCCTTTCTTTGGTATTCTCAATGACCACAGACTGCACTTCTTTCTCCACAGCTGTGGTACACCATTCTCTGTATTCCCTGCTAAGTGATATTACTACTGTTATATGTAATAACAGAAATTCGCTAAAAACAGAATACAAAAATAATAAATATAATTGGAGAATTTTAAGTGTTTTTACTTATTAGCGAATTGTATTTTTAATGGATTCGCTATACAGGAATCCCATTGTATATGATATAATGCATTCGCTATACAGGAATCCCATTGTATATTAAATAATTATTATTAACTCCTTGAATAGGTAGATATATATATATATAAATGATTTCATTTTCCAGGACATGTCATGAGTGTATGCAGTACGAAGAATGCGGATATTGTTACGAGGGCACTGCTAGTGATGTTAAGATGGGAGCCTGTGTGAATGTAAGCTTCATTCTGATGGATTATGCAACCTATGGCAGGTGTAAAAAAGTAAACAATCACACAGATGAATTCATGAAACCAGGAGTACACTTCACTGTGGATTACTGCCCTACTCCGTTTGGCTGGATTGCTGTTGCTGGTATGATCCTTTATGTGCTAGGATTTGCTCCAGGTCAGTATCTGGTATTCAGCCATAATCGTCTACAATATAAGACATACTGGCTAATAGGAAATCCAGCCTTTAAATTAACACATTTGACTATTTCATTGATTTTCATTGGCTGTCAAGGAAGTGACATATTGAAAATTACGGAAATTGTTAATAGTAATTAGTAGGAAACAGGTAATGAAGTCTTACTGAACGACGACTAACACACTATCACTGTCAGAAATAATACACACAACATAACACAGGAAAAAATCATACAGATAGCAATACACAGGACATAATTGACGTTTCTACAAAAAAGGCCTTTATCAAGAAACGCACATAACATAAAAATACGACGCGTAGATATGACCACACGAAACAAACGTGTCCGAGCGAAATATGGTTGTGAGATGCCAGAAGAATAGGAACAGAAAGAAATATACAACATAAATATAGGTGGAAACGAAACGAACAAAAAAATAACGTACATGACGGAATAAAATGAATAAAGACAAAGACCACACCGACCGGGAACTAGACAAAAGAGTGGTAGGAATTAAGTCCAAAAACTTGAGGGTATCAAACTAAAAAAATAAGACGATTTATTTTCTAGAGCGTACCTAGATCTATCATCGGTAGCGCTGGATCTGAAGTCAGTGACCTGAATATCACGGACACCATGGTGAAATCGCCGTTGACGTGTGTGGCCACCTGAGTTGGCGTTCTGTGTTTGATGGCATGAAGAAGGTTACAGAAGCGGTCGATCAATCTTAAGCCGGTGTCCCCGATATTACAGTTTTCTGCAGCGTTTACATATGATCATGTCAATAACTTTACGGGATTCACATGTAAAGGTCTCATTGATGGAGAAAGTGGCCTTGGCAAAGGAAATTGAGCGCATCTGAACCACATAAGGACATGTGTAGCAACGACCGCGTGAGGAACAAATAGTACCAAAATAGCCGGGAACAGAAGACATAAGAATAGCTGGTATGAAATTGTTGATGAAGTTGATGAATCGAGACAATTCTGTTTCAGACATGTCAGTAATACAAATCACATCATAAATATATCTATGGAAAAGAGATGGGAATGGGCCACCGTAGGTCGAGCAAGCTAGATGTTCTAGAAGACAAGCATAGCTAGGTCCCATCTTGGAAAGATGTTAGAAATGGTTACACCAGTCATTAAGAAGACTGTAGGCAGTAGGTCTTTCCCAGGGACATGAGTCAGAGTTGATGTTAAATTGAAATACAAATTTGGGAGCATATGTGTCCACGTTAAACAGTGATACAGAATAGAAATGTGTACTGAAAATGTAAGCATGACCTGAATGGCCGATTTTATTATTGTCGTCGGTCGGTCGTGGCTATTTTTGGCATGCGATTCAAAATAACCAACGAATAGTGACCAACGAATGGTGACCAACGAATAGTGACCAACGAATAGTGACCAACGAATAGTGACCAACGAATAGTGACCAATGAATAGTGACCAACGAATAGTGAACAACGAATAGTGACCAACGAATAATGACCAATGAATAGTGACCAACGAATAGTGACCAATGAATAGTGACCAACGAATAATGACCAATGAATAATGACCAAACGAATAGTGACCAACGAATAATGACCAATGAATAGTAACCAACGAATAGTGACCAATGAATAGTGACCAACGAATAATGACCAATGAATAGTGACCAATGAATAGTGACCAACGAATAATGACCAATGAATAGTGACCAACGAATAGTGACCAATGAATAGTGACCAACGAATAGTGACCAACGAATAGTGACCAATGAATAGTGACCAACGAATAGTGAACAACGAATAGTGACCAACGAATAGTGACCAACGAATAATGACCAATGAATAGTGACCAACGAATAGTGACCAATGAATAGTGAACAACGAATAGTGACCAACGAATAATGACCAATGAATAGTGACCAACGAATAGTGATCAATGAATGGTACAATAATAATCAAAAGCATAACAAAGGAAGTCCTAATTAGTTCTGTAATGTATTATTGATAGCGTATCTTATACAGGACGTAGCCATCACCCAAGCATTTTTTGGCTGTAGTGTTTTTCTAGGCAATATAAATACGTTGAGTAGTGTGTCATTGCTTTCTGAAGGTCCACGTGCACAATTTCATGTAGCAAGAATCGAGCTCGGTATCTTGGCCATCACAGACGTGCTCTGTACCACTACGCCACAGAGCAGGACAGTATTATAAACTGTCAAAATTCACAGATATAGGCAATAGCAGAAATGGCAAGCATGTGTGACAGATGTTATCTTCGAAAATGGTGACGAGCGTTTAAGTTCGAGAACAAATTATCTCGTACTGCGTGCCTATTCTAATTATAATGTTTCCAAACGTTCACGGCTCAGGGAAGTGGAAAACCACTGAAAGTGTTAATCGCCAACATCGACATCGGATGTGTGGGGCCACTTGGCGGAAATAAAACGGTAACACAACTCTGTTCCGTTCTCTGGAGTACGTCCTGTTGGAATTCTACTAGGAACACCCTACAACAAGAAAATTCCGATGCGAGATTAATAACGAACGCAAATATTGTTGATTGCATCTAATATACAGGAGAGTAATGATCAACCAATCGGTTCTTTTCTGTCGTTATTTTTAAGGAAATCATTAGGTTAAATTAGAATTGTTTTCTCACACAGTATTGGTGCACAAGTATTTGCTGCTGAAATCTAACCACGTGTCTTACTGACCTGGACGGGGTGCAAAGGGAACGCATTGCTCTAGGCGGACCCAGGGTTAGCAGATAACCAAGATCCCAAATGTACCTCCACGCGGTGCACCCTGGAAACAGAAATACAGCAGCTCGAGCTGATTCTGGCCAAATCATTTGGGGATCGTGTCCGAGAATGTGGAGGTAGCAGATGGAAAGAGATTTGCCTGCACAAGAGACAGGCATATCTCCGACACCACCAGCATCACCACATATAGCGACACTGTCGACATACAGTGAAGCTAGTCAGTCCAGTCCGAACATTGGAGGGGCGGCCAATGTAAAATGCACGTAAAGGTAGATGCATGGCGAGAGACATAGATTTCATACCGAGTACAATGAAACAATGAAAGGGCAGAACAGCGCTAGAGGGCAGCGCGAACTGCAAGTAGAAAGTGAAAAGTCCATAGGAAAGGGAAACTACAAGCTCCGTCAGCTCGAGACGAGTTTCTAGTTACCTGTGTTCCTTACAGGCAGAGACCCAGACCCATTCATTGGCGTTTGGTAAAGCAAGAAAACCTAATCCAACTCTAATGTCGAGCCTTCCTAAACCGGAAATATGCTCACGAAGAGAAAGGGTTCCGTAATCGATGCGCTCAGGCACAAAAGGGACAACGATTTAGCCCTGGCCCAACTCTACTGTCAGGTTTTCCTACACCGGAAATACATTTGAAGAGAGAAAGGGTTCAGTACCTGATGGCTCAGGCGCTATTGGGACAAGGACGCTCAGCTCGAGAACGCCTTGCTCTCAAACGCGTGGTGTGAGACTCGAACTTGGACAAGGGGTACACGATGTCGGTGAATGACACCTCGGCTAAGAGGGCAAAAGAGCCAGGGTCCAACTCCTCTGTTGAGTTCTTCCCCCTTAAGGAACCAGGCTCATGGATGAGAAACGGTTCAGTACCCAATGGGCACAGGCACAGCACGTCCAATTACACGAGGCAAGTTCATAGACAGTGGAACACCTCGTTCGAGTGAGACGAGAGCAAGAAAATCGTCTGGGCGAAGAGCCTTCACTACGCGTGCCTGGAGACAGATATAGAGGCTGTCACAGGCTAAGGGTAGCCCTCCCGAATTGTCAAGGCATGCCGAAATGGGATGTGCTAGGCCTACAAGGCGCATAACGGTGGCACAACGTAATCACGCTCCCGGCGGAAATCGCACGGATATCCGTGATGGTTACAATGGAGCGAACGAAAAACAAACAAACAAACTGACCTGGACGGAGACCATCGACAACGTAAGACATGTTGGTTAGTTAGAAAACAGCTTTCTAAAATGACTCATTAAACTTTAATGATGACTGACATTGGCCATGTTGTGTATACTTTGTGCCAAAAGTCAATGAAAATAACGGGAAAAGTCAAATGAGTCATTTTAGAAGGCTGTTGTCAAATTAGCCATTAGGTCTTATAAAAACAATGGTCATGTCTAGACACCCTCTATATGTTTTCAAACACAGTCTGACAAATAAATAAAAAGGATTTAAAAAACATCACTTGTCTTTTAAATCAATCGGGATGTGTTTCTTGCTGCCGAAACAAATTCTAGCTCTAAGATGATCACAGGTCATCGGGAGCTTACAGGTTGCAGGATATTGGTGGAATCGTAGATAATTGTGTTGTTTCAGAATGGCGAGCATCTACAGGGAAACCCTTCACCGTTCCCGTATATTGCATCTGTTACAGCGCAATTGTTTGTGTTCCGAGTTTTCAAAATAAAAATTGTTTTCAAAACTTTAGATGAAAATCTCAGCAATGGCACCGTCAGAGTAAGAGAAGTCCGTGCGTGTTTTTTTTAAAAATATGGTAGATAGTCTTTATCTCGTAGAATATGTCACGGTGGAGGTATGAGCACTTTATCTCGTTAAACACGTCAAGGTGGAGGTATGAGCACTTTATCTCATAGAACACGTCAAGGTGGAGGTATGAGCACTTTATCTCATAGAACACGTCAAGGTGGAGGTATGAGCACTTTATCTCGTGGAACACGTCAAGGTGGAGGTATGAGCACTTTATCTCGTAGAACACGTCAATGTGGAGGTATGAGCACTTTCTGTCGTAGAACACGTCAATGTGGAGGTATGAGCACTTTATCTCATAGAACACGTCAAAGTGGAGGTATGAGCACTTTATCTCGTAGAACACGTGAAGGTGGAGGTATGAGCACTTTATCTCGTAGAACACGTCAATGTGGAGGTATGAGCACTTTATCTCGTAGAACACGTGAAGGTGGAGGTATGAGCACTTTATCTCGTAGAGCACGTCAATGTGGAGGTATGAGCACTTTCTGTCGTAGGGCAGGTTAGAGGTAAATGTATGAATGCACTCCGTCCATTAATAGAATATACGGGGGGGGGGGGTATGAGTATACTTTGCCGTATCTGAAAGAAAATCCATAACTAAAGAAACGGGATTTGAGCATGGTCCACTCAGATGGCTCCTACTCGCTTCGCAACTTGAGTCAACAGTTGTCGTCTTCGACCACACCACACACCTACACACGAAACGATTTTAGTGACGTCTTTCAATGTGTACATTACATGATTCAAGCGTATTAAAGACACAAATATACATCAATGCACATGTATGTAACTTCTGCGAAAGCCACAAACATTTTAACATTAGCATGTTCCAAAAGACTTCAATGCCACAATAGTTTTCTACAACTTTTTCATCAGTCTTCATTGATGGAAATAACTACATACACAAACATTCAAAGATGAAAACATAATAGATTATGCTTATTAGCGGCAAGTGATGATTAATGGTGTGTTTAGTGATTATTACTCGTGTGATGATTGCTAGGGCGATGATTGATGGAGTGATGATTGCTGCTGTGATTATTGCCAATGTGATGATTGCTAGGGCGATGATTGATGGAGTGATGATTGCTGCTGTGATTATTGCCAATGTGATGATTGCTGGTGTAGGGGTTAATGTTGTGATGATTATCGGTGTGGTATTTGCTGGTGTGGTATTTGTTTAGTGTGGTATTTGTTGGTGTGGTATTTGTTTAGTGTGGTATTTGTTGGTGTGGTGATTGGTGGTGTGATTATTTCTGGTGTAATGATTGCTGGTGTGGTTTTTATTGGTGTGGTAATTGTTGGTATGGTATTTGCTGGTGTGGTCATTTCTAGCATGGTGATTTCTGGTGTGATTGATGGTGTGATGATTACTGCTGTAGTTTTGCTGGTGTGATGACTGTGCCATGGTTATTATTGGTTCTCTGCATATTTTTCCATGCATAGTGTTCATATCCCGCCCCCCCCCGTTGATACGTTCTACGACAGTGTGTATGTATTGTTGCACAGATGCCTTCTGGCACTTGATGATGTCAAAATGTGTGTGGTTATCAAGGAATGTACATACATGCGCAGTGTGTGTGCTGTTGTTGATGTGTGTCGTTCGACCGGTCCCTATTCTTCGTCTTCAGCCTCCATTCTCAAACTTTCGCCGGATCTCTCTTGTAGCAGGATAATGGTAATGCTAGATTTCAGAATCCAGAAAGTGGAAAAGGTTGTGTCATTGTTATAATTGACTAAAAGACCGATATATACGTCTTTGGCGTCAACTGGTTCAAATTCATAATATCTTAGGAAAATACACGTTGAAATTCTTGAATAAAACCACTTCTATTAATAGGGGTGCTGTGTGGTCGAAGACTGAAAGTGTGTTGATTCAAGCTCAGAGGCGAGTAGGTACCATCTAAGCAGATCTTGTATGCTGCATTATATTGTTTTAATAATAAATGCTCAAAAGCGGAACTACAAATGTGTCTTATATATAGCAAAACTATACTGTTTAAAAAATATTTATACAACATTGTGTAGCAATATGATGCACTTTCTCTGTCACAACAACTATGTCTTACATAAAGGGTCTCTAGCTGTCACCCTTTGCTAACCGAGAAGAAGACAGTATTTATTTTACGGGATATGGAAATCTAGTGAAGATATATTATGCACACAAAAAATAAAAAATAAAACCACAATAATTGGATGGGTATAATTCTGAATTGATTTCTTCCACTCGTTTTGTATTGTGAAATGCAAAAAAAATATATTTCCCACTTAGTTTCGCTATATTTCTTGTGACGCTACACATAATGGCGTTAAATAAATGTTACCGCTAAACAGGAAAGTACCAGATATTTTAGAGTAACTATTTCTTCTGATTTAATTGACAGGTGCTGGTCCTATGCCGTGGACGATCAATGCTGAAATCTACCCTCAATGGGGAAGAAGTATTGCAAACTCGCTGGCTACTGTCGCAAACTGGACATGCAATGTTATTCTATCTGCCTTTTTTCTAACACTCATCCATACAATCACTGCGTGGGGTATGAGATTATCTACTGAGTTTTATTATTTTAACTAGTATTATACATTATATATCCAGGGACAAACAATGAAAAATATGGAGTACAGAAATAAAAGTCAACGGAAACATATATGAAGCACATAAAAGGTCCTGAGAACTCGTGTACCCTGACGCTGCAACATAAAGGGGTTTAAAACGAAAAGACACATTGTATTGTAGCTTCAGTTGATGCCAACCTCCGTTGCATGAACAGTACTTGATAATGATACATTAAATACAAATATCATCATATGTAAGAACTACAACTGAGAATACAAGGACAATATAGCAGGAAAAGTTAACATTTCTAAACGTGAAGGGTAAGCTGCGTAATGTCTGTGTTGGTATAACACCGATTCGAATATATGGATGCGAGTCTTGGATAATAAATAAGTAGGATAGCAGGAAATTACAGGCAACAAGGATGTAACTCTGTACAAGATTGCTGAGAGAATCATGGACAGATATAACAACTAACGAGGAGACGATGAAAGAGTTAAATATGAGACGGGAGTTATTTAATAATATCTGAAAGAAACTATCTGTATTTTTTGGAATCGTTATGAGACATGGAGATGTGGAGAACATTAGTTACAACAGGTACGATACAGGGAAAGAGATATTGAGGACGATAGCACGGGGAAAATTAACGTTGTGGAAAGGCAAATAGTCAAAAACGATTCTAATACAAAATACTGGAAATAGAGAATGGTGGAGATGCATGATCGCCTACACCAGTCGGGACCACACTTAATGATAATAATTATAGAATATAATAGAATCGAGTAAAGTCACCAATATTAAGTTTCTTAAAGCTAGTATATGCTATGTGAGCTATAGTGTGCTTAGTGAGTGTATGCTATGTGAGCTATAGTGTGCTTAGTGAGTGTATGCTATGTGAGCTATAGTGTGCTTAGTGAGTGTATGCCCATGTGAGCTATAGTGTGCTTAGTGAGTGTATGCTATGTGAGCTATAGTGTGATTAGTGAGTGTATGCTATGTGAGCTATAGTGTGCTTAGTGAGTGTATGCTATGTGAGCTATAGTGTGCTTAGTGAGTGTATGCTATGTGAGATATAGTGTGCTTAGTGAGTGTGTGCTATGTGAGCTATAGTGTGCTTAGTGAGTGTATGCTATGTGAGCTATAGTGTGCTTAGTGAGTGTATGCTATGTGAGCTATAGTGTGCTTAGTGAGTGTATGCTATGTGAGCTATAGTGTGCTTAGTGAGTGTGTGCTATGTGAGCTATAGTGTGCTTAGTGAGTGTGTGCTATGTGAGCTATAGTGTGCTTAGTGAGTGTATGCTATGTGAGCTATAGTGTGCTTAGTGAGTGTAGTAAAATATAATAATGCAACACACATTCTTTAAACTAGGTTTTTTCATACAATATTGCAACACACATTCTTTGAATGGATCCGTTCTCTTGCACTTGTCTTTCTCTCAACTAAAGTCAATACTTTTCTATATATGTATATCTCATCCCGCAGAAGAGTGATGTTTCAGACAACTGTCGCTAATAAAACAGTGATACAACAGACTACCATACTGTGGACTACATCCTACTGGAAATCTAGTAGGATTATTGTTGTTCTACAAGAGAGATATGGCGGGACCTGGAGAATAAACGCTGATGAAAATGTAGTCCTATATTGTATAAAAACTGATGTGATTTTAGTCAAGACTTCCAATGCGTATATCCTCTAGTATATACTACTATTAATATGGACCGGAAGATCGACACAGCAACAATGCATACACTGCACAGTTATTCAAAAACCATGAACCACAAACATGTAACATAATTACGTGTCTACTCGGTAACATAAATAAGAAACAAACATAAAAAAACTTTTTTTCAAATGCGACAATGGTAAATTAAAAATATATTATAGAAACATCGAGGAATTGTATTTGTGAGACTATGGACTCTTACTGTAGTTTGGGCATTGATACAGACACCATTACTTGCAAAAATATACTTCAGGGAATCGTGAAAGGTGGAAGAAGCAGAGGAGAGAAAATACAATCATTTTACAGACAACATCAAGAACTGGACATGAACAATATTTTTTTTCACTCGTTCACATTGTTGAAGATAGAAATCGCTGGAGGACTGTGCGTGTTAATGCATACAGTATGGTACCTCTGCGACCTTGATAGGTTACAGATTTATAGATAAATATATAGATGAATAGATAATTAGATAGATAGACAGACAGACATACAGACAGGCAGGAAGGCAAGGCAGAAAGACAGACAGGCAGACAGACATATAGATATACAGATAGATAGATAGATAGACAAACAGACAGACAGACAGACAGGACAGGACAGGACAGGACAGACAGGACAGGACAGGACAGACGGACAGACGGACAGAAGGACAGGACAGACAGACAGACAGACAGACAGACAGACAGACAGACAGACAGACAGACAGACAGATAGACAGATAGACAGATAGATAGATAGATAGATAGATAGATAGATAGATAGATAGATAGATAGATAGATAGATAGATAGATAGATAGATAGATAGATAGATAGATAGATAGATAGATAGATAGATAGATAGATAGATCGATAGATAGATAGATAGATAGATAGATAGATAGATAGATAGATAGATAGATAGATAGATAGATAGATAGATAGATAGATAGATAGATAGATAGATAGATAGATAGATAGATAGATAGATAGATAGATAGATAGATAGATAGATAGATAGATAGATAGATAGATAGATAGATAGATAGATAGATAGATAGATAGATAGATAGATAGATAGATAGATAGATAGATAGATAGATAGATAGATAGATAGATAGATAGATAGATAGATAGATAGATAGATAGATAGATAGATAGATAGATAGATAGATAGATAGATAGATTGATAGATAGATAGATAGATAGATAGATTGATAGATAGATAGTGTATTTTATTAATATTAAAATTTCATTTTTTGCATTGATAAAACCTCTCTTTCTACGACCTTTCTCTCTACTCTTCTCCCTACGGTAGTGTTATTATTACTATTACTATTATTACTATTATTTTTATTATTACTGTTACTGTAAATAATTGGTATTGTTATTATTAGTTACTTTCTATGCTTGGTCTACGTTGCCTTGGATGGCTGGGTCACAATAGAATGTTGCAGGATGGTAGAATACCGTAGGAACAAATTCATGTAGTGTTACAGTTTTGGAAAAAAGGCCAACTGGTTGACCTCTATTTTGGAACACAAACGTATGCAAACGGAATTTGCAAGATACAGGTATTGATATGGAATCATGAAAACAGAATGTCATAAAACTTGTTGGATGAAGGGCAAATATCAGGAATGGTATGAAGACATAGGAAATGTCAATCGTATTATTTATTTCACGGACTGCACGGACTGCAAGTCACACAACAGCACAAGCTGGTACAAATGAGCATGTGCTACATTTTATTTACTGTGGAAGACTCTATGTGCTTCAGATTGAGCTTGCTAGTCACATTCGTCACTGTAAAAATTATATCGAAGATTATATTTCTTGTGGATGGAATATTATATTTCTTACAGCTAATGAGTCATTAAAATGGGTTGATTTCCCATTAGCCAGTAGACCGCATATGATCACAGTCTGGGCATTGTTTCTAGATGTCTGTGGCCAAAGTTGCCACCCTTCTACTCCCAGCTCATAAATAAATTTATTAAACTCAAAGTAATATACCCGCATTCACATAATATTCACGCATATATACAATATATATGCATTCACGATAATATACATGCATCCACCATAATATACACGAATTCACATAATAAACACGCATCCACATAATATACTTGCATTCATATAATATACAAACATACATTTAACTATACACGAAAACACACAATATACATGGATTCACATAATATACACGCATCCATATACTATATACGCATACACATAATATACATTATCATCATCAAGTGCCGTGCCGAATGACGTTGGCAATCATATTTCTCCATGTATATCGATCTCTCATATATGTTAACATCTCTGTAGGTGTCGTCAATCGTAGCCATTTAGTCAAACTGTCCAATATCTTTTCTCTGGGTGTTACCCTTGATCTTTTCCTTTCTATCTTTCCTGTTGTCACTATATTCTCAATGCCTCCTCTTCTCATTATATTCCTTTCTCATAATATACACGCATACACACAATATACACACATACACATAATATACACACATACACATAATGTAACACACATTCACATAAAAGACTTCAAATCAAATGACACACTAAGAGAGGAGACAAAACAAGAATATGTGACGAACATCATCAGAAAACGCCGCTGGACATACATTGGCCACATACTTAGAATGAAGGAAGACAGAATTCCACGACAAGCCTTCATGTGGACACCAGACGGGGAAAGAAAACAAGAAAGACCGAAAACAACTCGCCGAAGAACATTTATGAATGAATTAAAATCAACAGACATAAATGCACAAGACCTGCAATCCTTGGCAACTGACCGACAGGCATGGAGAACTATGACATCCGCCTTATGTGCCAAACTTGGCAATAGAGGAATTGACTGACTGACACATAATATACACGCATTCACATACTTACAAGATAATTTGTATCTTACACGCGTTGTTTTCAGTCTCATCATTCGTCAGTTATATAGTCCTGCTGGGTCATCGGGAATCATCCTTCTAAACGGCAGTTTATTTTTCTTGTGATTTTCATCCGTCACTTTGTATATACTTTGTGCCAACAGCCAATGAGAATCATGGGTATAATCAAATGCCTCACTTTAAAAGAATGCTCCTAAGTTAGCCCACACGTCTTATATAGTCAATGGTTACATCTCATAACAACCTTGCTGTTTTGTGTATTTAGGTACCTTCCTTTTGTTCAGTGCAGTCTCCATTCTTGGTGCCATCTTCGTCCTAATATTCGTTCCAGAAACCAAAGATAAAAGTCTGGAAGAGATTGAACTTCTTTTCATGACGGAACAAGTGCGAAATCAAACTATTGCTTTGAGACAGAAACGTGCTGAAGACGCAGTTGAGCTTGAAGTTGAGCAGGTTACGGATTTAGTTAGGAGACCTAGTTTTATCCAACCCGTAGCAACACCAGGTCGTTCTGGATCAATGAACATAACCTAATTTGTAATTAGATGCTATCTACCTGTAATCTCGTACATATCCTACACTTTACTCTGTTCACTCTAAGAATGAAGTGGGTCAAAACAACCCCCCCCCCCACATTACCCCACGACAAAATGTGAGTTTTTTAGACAGCTGATGATATGTTAAAACAAAATTATTTAAAAAAAATTAAAAACAAAATTTAAATAATTTAAATAACATGTTTTTAAAACATTTGAAAACGAAATATAAAAACAATATTATAGGGCACATAACCGATTTAAGCGTTTGTTACAACAACCAATCAGAAGCACTGACCCACTTCATTCTTAGAGTGAACAAAGTTATAGCACGTTTCGCCAGCTTTGCCGAACCTTAAAATGATGTATCTCAGCAAGTTATATAAGGCACGTAATTGAAATTTTGTATTTGAATTTGTATAGACCATATTAATTCATTTCCGCCCTAAAAGGCAGCAATTGGTTTAAATTTTCGTTTGCACGCGATATATATATATATATATCAAAGGTCTACTTCTTAACGAAAAAAACTCACACATATATGTAATATGTTTAATGTAATATTCAAGTGACTTGTGTGATAAAGTTGGAGTTACAGGGAGTATTCGAGTGTTTCTTGTGTGATAAAATTAGGGAGTTACATGGAATAATCGAGTATTGCTTGTGTGATAAAGTTAGGGAGTTATTTGGAATAATCGAGTGTTGCTTGTGTGATAAAAATCGTATGTCCTTGCTGTCGGAACATCATGTTCAGGGTGAGTTTTTAAATTTACACTCCGACAGAAAAGAAACTGAGTCTTTTTTAGGGAATGAACTCTGGACCTCACATGTGTGAGACCAACGTTCTAACCTTCCGCTATATACGCCACATTGGTTGAATCACAGAATTCATTTTAGTTTCATTTCAGACGTCATTTTTAACTAAAGCGGCACTCAAATTTAGCGTAAAGAATAATCTATCTGTCTGATGTGTCATTAGCAAAGCGTTGTGTTTATCAGTGTCATATTCCGATGGTATTAATTTTCCCGTGTTCATCTCAGTCTTGCTCTGCCTCATGTTATACTTCCTAGAAACTTACCTTCCATTATTCTTCTTCTTCTTCAGCGTTCGCTCTCAAATAACCACAACGAATATTTCGTGTGATTTCCGCCGCGGATCGTGAAGTACGTTTTGCTGCAAGTTCCACAGTAGAACTGTGATTATTTGCACCCCAGTTGGCCACTTGAGGGCGGACGTCCGATGTCCAGCACATCCGTTTTCGCCATTCCTTTATTTCGGGTTTGGTCCCTAGTCCGTGACAGCCTCTATCTGTCGCCGAGCACGCTGGTGTGTAGTGCCTCTTCGCCAAGACGCTTGTCGAGCGGGTCTATCTGATACGAGGTGTACCACCGTCTATGAACCCATCTCGTGCAATTGGAAGTACTCTGCCTGTGTCCATCGGGTACTGAACCGTTTCTCATTCGCGAGCCTGGTTCCGTATGAGGAAGAACTCGTCTGATGAGTTGGACCCTGGCTCGTTCGCCCTCCTACCGAGGCGTTGTTCACAGACATCGTGAACCCTGGTCCAAGTTCGAGCCTAACACCACGCGTTTGAGAGCAAGGCGTTATAGAGCTGAGCAACCTTGTCCCAATAGCACCTGAGCCCATCAGATACTGATCCCTTTCGCTCTGCAAGTGTGTTTCCGGTATAGGAAAGCTTGACAGTAGAGTTGAGCCAGGGCTAATATCGTTGTCCCTTTTGTACCTGAGCCCATCAGGTACTGAACCCTTTCTCTCTGAAAGTGTATTTCCGGTATAGGAAAACTTGACAGTAGAGTTGGGCCAGGGCTGCCATCGTTGTCCCTTTTCAGCCAAAGCCCATCGGGTACGGATCCCTTTCTCTTCGCGAGCTTATTTCCGGTTTAGTAAGGCTCGACGTTAGAGTTGGGTTAGGTCTTCTTGCTTTTCCGAACTCCCATGATTGGGTATGGGTCTCTGCCTATAAGGAGCACAGGTAACTAGAAGCTCGTCTCGAGCTAACAGAGCTTGTAGTTCCCCTTTCCTAGGAACTTTTTCCTTTCTATTTGCAGTTCGCGCTGCCCTCTGGCGCTGTTCTGCCTTTCATTGTGTCATTGTACTCAGTATGACATCTATTAGTCTCCCGACATGCCATTAATCTCAAAGTAACTTTTACATTGGCCACCCCTCCAATGTTCCGCGTCACTGTATGTCAACAGTGTCACTGTATGTGGTGATGCAAATGGTGTCGGAGATGTTGTCTGTCTCTTATGCAGTCAAATCTCTTTCCATCTGCTATCTCCACATTCTCGGACACGATCCCCAAATGATTTGGCCAGAACCAGCTCGAGCTGCTGTATTTCTATTTCAACGGTGCACCGCGTGGAGGTACATTTGGGATCTTGGTTATCTGCTAACCATGTGTCCGCCTAGAGCTATGCGTTCCATTTGCACTCCACCTTCCATGATTAATCTGCAATCACGACTGCCACCTTACCAGCTCGTTCATTGTCATCAGCACACACATGTCTGGGAATAAATATTAAAATATATCTGAACTTACGACCATTAACACATTCGGAGATCCCTCAGGTCACCATACGTTAATATTTTTCTATCCTGAAATATTAAGACACATTCTGTCTAAACGACATGTATACGCAGAACCTGTGATATTTAGCTGACTTGACCTGCACCGTCAAAGATACAAAAAAATATATATATTTTGATTTCCTAGTTACAGTTCTTTAGATTGATTTTAGATTGACTTGATCCATGAAGGAAATAATAAATTTAGTAATGTAGTTTACATATCTCAATTTGTTCTGCAATGATAATACAATATAGCTTTGAACAGACAGAATTGGAGAGATCTGACCTCTGCCCTATGCGCTAACTTCAGCGCAAAAGGAAAATGAATGAATGAATAATACAATCAATGTTAGAGTATGTTGTACGTACTAATTAACGTGATGTTTCATATTAAACTGTACACATTACTGTCTAAGTAACACTGAAATGTACACATTTGTGTCTCAGTGGAATTCAACTGTACACAAGTGTGTCTTATTTGCACTGAAATGTACACATTTCTGTATGATATGCACTAACTGTATATATTTGTGTTACGTGGCACGGATATGTACATATTTGTGAACGCTATTGTGTTTTACTTTTATGTTTCACTTTCAAGGTACATATTTATGCTCATTTTATCCATTGGTTGGTTGGTTGCTGATCCAGCGGTCCATGGGCTCATGCCCTTTGACATAATGCCATTAGATGGCATTATATTTCTGGGAAGTCTGTTGATTTTCGGCCAACCCCGGGACAGAGCCAGAGAATAACTATCACACTTCCAGGAAGGTAGGTTTCAACCTATGCACTGCTCCTTGCCACTGTAGCCAAGATAAGGTTCACTGTGCTCATTCCCCGCCACCAATTGACTACTGGTTATGCCGAATTTCTCTATTGCTCCAGGCATGCAACCAAATGTTCAAGTCAAAAGGATTGTCACGTCCCGAGTCACTGTGCCTCTATGATGGGCCTCAGCCATAGGAAAAACATTGATGTCAGTTTCCTCCTCCCCAGTGCTGCACAGTACATCTCTGGCTCTCTCCCAACCACAGAGGGTGCATACATATATATTCAGACAAACATGAAAAACATTTCAACAACAAAACAAAATCATAACTGTATAGATGACATGCCATGAAGCTTCTATAAGAAGATAACCTCAATATAACGGCATATCATCCACTAAGGTTTTCTGTTGCATGGATGGCATGTCTAGTGGGCCATTGGTGAGACCCACAGACGCAACCACAGACGCAACCACAGACGCAACCACATGCGTATTTTATCCATTCAACTGTACATTATGTGTCCGTGTTTCCCATTCACCTGTAAAAATTTGTGTCCACGTTTTTCATTCACCTGTAAAAATGTGTGTCAAAGATTCCCATTCACTTGTACAAATGTGTGTCCACGTAATCCCATTCACCTGTACAAATGTGTGTCCAAGTTTTCCCATTCACCTGTACAAATGTGTGTCCAAGTTTTCCCATTCACCTGTACAAATGTGTGTCCAAGTTTTCCATTCACCTGTACATTTCAGTCAAAGAATATTATAAAAACTAGAAATGATAGTTAGGAGATTAAAACGTGTTTCCTATGATGCACGCTACTTTAAACCAAGAACGCCAGCATAAATTAGTTATGTTACCACATATATCCATTAAAAATATAGAAGATCAAAGTACATGTATTGCCATCTAAACAAACTGTGAGCTCAGTAACTGTAAAACGTGTCATATAGCTTTTGTTTAGAATTATATTCTTTGATAACAAACCAACTACTGGGAAATAGCAGAGCACATTAAGGATGGATGTTTTAATTATAATTTCTTGTGGACATAACTGAACTTAGGAGAGTAGATTTTTTGTTTATAATTTCCTTTAGAATAACTGAATGCAGAAGAGTAGATGTTTAGTTTTTGCTTTAGAATAAGTGACAGCAGAATAGATGTTTTGTTTTTGTTTTAGAATAACTGAACTAATAAGAGTATCACTATTAATATTAGTCCGGCTCTGGGGCGAAGTGGTACACAGTTTGTCTGTGAATGCCAAGATGCCGAGTTCGATTCGCGACACAGGCATTTGAGCATGCAGACAGTCCAGAAAACAATGGCAAACTACTGAAAGTATTTATATTGCCTACAAAATCACTACAACCAAAAAATGCCGGGTTGATGTCTGCGTCCTGAATAGGATGTTCTACCAATTTAAATTGAAATGAAAGTAGATGTTTTGTTAGCTCAAGAATATTTTACCACAGAGTAGATGTTTTGTTTACAATTTGATTTGTAATAACATAGAAGAGTCTATGTCTCATTTATAATATGTTTTAGAACAGAAGAACGTATAGAATATTTTTTGTTGTTTCTAATTTGTTTGCAATGACCATGATGAATTTCAGAAATATTTCAAATAATATTTCGAAATGCTTTAAATTGCATTGACTAATGCTTTCATCACAGTTCGTTGATATTACAACAAGTAAATACAATTCAGCCATCATTGTAAGCGAGTCACTGTTCTAAAGAAAACATAGAACTAATATGAATTAATTTACCTTATTTCAGAAGGTTCAATGTTTGTAATGTATTTAAAACATTATAATATAATATTTTTTGTGCCACGTCATTTGATGGAAGCTGACAAATGAGATTCAGATTTTGTTTCTGATCATCAAAAACATTTCATAATAAACTACTGTTATTTTATAAAGTAGTTGTTTTTGTTTTGTGATTTAAAATTGATTTTATCTCTTAGGTATAAATAATTACAATAGACAAGTGATACTTGACTTGAAAATAACCACGAAAGGGATAAATATGATCCAAATGTTCAGGGGTACATAGATATGCCCCATGGCATCAGTTTACTGTCGGGGGTGAAGATAACTCTTCATGTACTAAGTCGCTGCAACTATTACTTAGGATGCCCAGTTTCCTTTCTTGCTGTCTTTACTTTCCTTAACTCATACTTCAAGTACCCATTTACAGCTGGGTCATCTGGACGCTGTAAACCTTAAGCAAGCTCACTATCAACTAGGCTACCGCGTCCCTCATTTCTGCTACGGCTGTGTTTTAATATAATCAGGATTCGTTGTATCCCTCTTTATCCCTCTCAACAGAAAACCACCGTGTAATATGATAGTATCACTTAGTGTTATAACAACTTTGGCTCAAATGATAACACCTAACACACGAAAAATGTACTGGTAAACGAAACGTCGCTGTCCAGATCTGAACCCACAACTACTTAAAGACAAGACCTACGATATGAGCACATTGCGACGGAAGACACTCATCTGTTACTCTAAGACATAACAATCTATTCTTCATTCTATAGATAGTCTAAACCAGTGATTCTCTAACTTCCTTTTGGCACGTGGCCCATCTTCTTCATGAACCTACTAGTATGCCTCAAGAAGAAAAAAGCATTGACTTTCTTTACAAGTCACCAAGGGTTTCCAATCTGTATCGCTTTTTTTCGAGCAAATCTCCGTTTTCATAGTAGGGATCATGTGGCCCAGGTTGAGACCTACTGATCTAGATGACGTTAATATAGAGATGATTCTTGATTCTTGATTAGAAACTGGCCTCACAGTACGTGGGGTAGTCCCATAAGTGCTCCACCCTCTATTCCAGCAGCTGTCCGACTCGATGGTGTTTCGAGTCTAATGCCGCCGTAACAGATGTCGACATCAGGGCACAACTCTGGCCCTTAGGACAGGTTTCTTTGTTGTTCCGCCCACCCACACCGTACCCTCAACTAGTTCAAGCACAACGACGGCCTGTCGAAACAACATGGTAACTGTTATCGAAGGTTACGACTACGGGATTGTATAGATGAGGCGTCATGAAGCTTATATATATATATATATATATATATTAATCTTAATATAATGTCTTCTTAATATAGAGATGTCTCTGCCACTACCAAACCAAATACTAAAAAGAACATATAACAAAATAATATCCGGCTATAAAACCAAAGGTAAACCAAGAAAACGGTAAATAAAAAACATCAAGATAATCTTGTAAAAAAATATGGATTCAATACAACCAAGGTAATACACCTGGCCTTGTATCAACAACTGAGGCTCCAACCCGCTTAACGGCAAGTGTGGATACAACCAAGCATCACTGACTTGGGGAAAGACAATATACAAGACTAGAAGGTATGATTGTCTTGTCTAGCATATCGAAGGTCATTTACAAGTCTAAGATGAAAAGCTTATATGCTTTGGTGATCAGATCTGAACTTCATTCGCTCAAACCTCCTGCAGATTAGCAGGGTATAACCATGAAAACGGAGTACGTTGACTCATAGCTTACAGCCTTCCTATGCCATTCGGCCACACATCCGACTTCAGCATGGATTATGCGCCAATGTGACCCTAAATGGGACTGGAAGTCAACTTCATCTCCATAACTTCCTCAGGTGTATCTCTTACGAAATGCATAGAAGGTAAACATTGTCTTTTTTCATAGCTCTCATTTTGGACCTCGGAATCACATGGGAGAATAGTAACTCAGTCTTTTTTTAAAGAATTATTGAAGACATCTGTACATAATTAATTAGAACTTCATTAATTACGTTTTTGAATATTGTAGTGATTTTCGTTGGTCGTTAATTATATTCTTGGAGCCACATGCCAAAATTAGCCATGAAATTCCAAGTATTAAATATGGACATGCATGATAAATTATTTGATATCTTATTTGATAGTAATTCACAAAGTCTTTTTGTAAAGGACTATTGAAGACATCTCTGCATGATACCTTATTTGATATCTTATTTTGATAGTAATTCACAGTCTTTTTTTAACGAACTATTGAAGAGATCTCTGCATGACACATTATTTGATAGTAATTCACATAGTCTTTTTATTTAACGAACTATTGAAGACATCTATGAAGCACTGTAGCATTTACTCAAGCTCTCGAGATACCACACCACGTGACCACACAATATGTTAGTCTCTCACAACATGTTAGAGGAAGAAACAATCATAACACAATAGAAATAGAAAATTTGTGGAAACCGTGCTCGCCAAAGTCATCTGTATGGCACCTAATGATGATATAAATTACATCATCAGATAAAGTTGAAATATATATGCCCGACGGCTCAGAAATCAATGATAAACTACTGAACCATTCATATTACCTAAAATATCACTGCAACCAAAAATGCTTTCTACCTCCTGAATAGGATACGTTAACAAATGTATATACAGGTTGTCTACAAAGTCATTGTGTACCAATTTAATAGTGGCCACTACGTCATATGAATTGTGAGTAGTAAGATCTGAGTGATGTCAGTGCATCACGACTTTATTTACTTTGCTGCCGCAGACAAATTATATAGTAAACAAATAAAAGCCCACAGAGAATTGGTACCCACCCACAGAGAATTGTTACAGCAATAGTGTTACGTACAACAAATTAACGGAAAGGAAGTTTCGAACACAGGAGCTTTATCACGATAGCTGAAAAAAACACACACAAGAGGAACAAGAAACTGTGTATGATTGACTATGTAAAATGCCATTATGTGATCACGTTAGGTTAGATATGTTGACTATGCTCTTCTCACACCTGACATATAGTCATATCTCCGCTTCAGTAAATCTCTCATGGTCTAACGGCTGATGGTTCCAGTTCTATGTTTGTTCGGTGCTCATTTTAACATCTTTGTTAGTTGTTCTCTATGGGTCACGCCTATCCACACTTCCATTTCGTGCATTCTCGATATTGATTCAAGCTCATGTTTATAACAATACTCTTATTGTGTGAACTCACGAAAATAACTAAGTTAGCCGTAATGAAAACTGACAGATTAATGAGAGTAGAAAAATAATGCAATGAAAATAAGCAAAGTTACATGCATATCATGAAAATATAGTAGGACTTAAACAACGAAAATATTAAATGAAAAATAACACTAGAAATAAAAATAATAGTGGACGTCGGTAGCTGTCGTTAGCGACGCATGACAGCGGCAAAAAGTCAAGTATGCGTTACCATGGTTAGATTTGAGCTTGGTGACCAGCATTTAAGAGTTATAACCAGTTTTTTGTACGCTGGCATACTATACCTAGCAATATCGAGACAGACGCCCATCTTTTAGTGGAAGTGGTAAAAACACTGAACGTAATTTGTTTCCACGCCGAAGTGATAACCAGCAACATAACGCATTTTGACAATAGTCCTGCTACAAGTGAGATCTTACGTTATTCTGAGAACAAGCGCAATAAAGAAGATTAGTGTTAGAATATTTTCTGCTAAATATGTCAAACCATCGTTTTGTATATTTACCATGAACCCGTGTACAGGGTTACTCATCTTTCCAGCTTATTTTTCAACGCAGAGGAAGTATTTGTAGTTTCTTTTTTTGAAACTTCAGCGTATTTTTATGAAGTTCCTGCCTTTTTTAAGCTTATTTAACTAGTGAATCTGTGTGAAGGGTTGCTCTATTTTCGAGTCTGTTTCAGGAAACAACAAGTCGGAGGCCTTAAATTTGGATGATGTCTTTTCTTGAATTATCAGTCAAAGTTATCTTGGGAGCACTCGTCTTCGGGAGTGCGAGATGCCTGTTTTCAAAACAATGGGATGGCTTAGTGAATTAACTATGAACACTACGTTATCAAAGTCACAGCCTGTGTTAAATTGTATAAATTCACTAGCCAATGGATGCACCAAGTTTATGAACAGTGAATATTACGTTATTAATGTCACCACCAACTTTATTTACGATCTTATTTGGATAGCCGTACCAATCATATAATTAACCTCGACAACTGCAAACTATTGATTTGAGCGGTAAGTTTATAGTGGATGTCAATCAATGTGTGAACAATTTATTTAGTGATAATTAATTAGGTCGGATAGCTGGGATAGACCCCTTTATTTGATGTTAGAAACAATAAGACGTCAGCCTATAGCCAGGCATCACCTGTCTACTTTCCCGTGAGCATAAAGACTGAAAGAATGTGTTATATGTCATAACATAGATTGTCCTCACGTAATTTATGTCCATGAAAGAAAGTTGTTATTCAAGATATCTATGTGTAATACAGTTTCCTTTCTTCTAGAAGTTAATACTTAGTTAAGATTTAAGATGGGACCAGCCTCTTTTAGTTCACAGTCGTACAACGAACATCAGAAGAAGTACTTATAACATCAACAGAAATTACAGACTTGGAAACACTTTATGAAGAAGGAAACAAATTTAACCATGGACCACAACATCGACAAACCAAACAACAACCAAAGAAGACAACCACTATGGTAGAGTTGTAAATTGATACAACCTTACCAAAGAAGTGCCAATTAATTGCTGGAGAATTAGTGAAAGAACTTTCCTACCCAATTCTTTTATGTCTATCAATTATAAAGATCAAAAAACGTGCATCGCACATATTATAGTATAGAAGATAAACAAATTGACATAGACACACACAAAATGTAGAGAGAAGATAAACAAATTGACATAGACACACACAAAATGTAGAGAGAAGATAAACAAATTGACATAGACACACACAAAATGTAGATAGAAGATAAACAAATTGACATAGACACACACAAAATGTAGATAGAAGATAAACAAATTGACATAGACACACACAAAATGTAGAGAGAAGATAAACAAATTGACATAGACACACACAAAATGTAGATAGAAGATAAACAAATTGACATAGACACACACAAAATGTAGAGAAAAGATAAACAAATTGACATAGACACACACAAAATGTAGATAGAAGATAAACAAATTGACATAGACACACACACAATGTAGAGAGAAGATAAACAAATTGACATAGACACACACAAAATGTAGATAGAAGATAAACAAATTGACATAGACACACACAAAATGTAGATAGAAGATATGTAAAAATCACCCTCGCCTCCCCCCCCCGCGCCACTATTACACAATATTTACAATTTCTGACAACATTACAAGACACCAGTGCAAATTTGGTACAGTTTCTTTTATTGTGTTGAAAAATGTCAGTGTAGGATGGGTTTGAAATTGTTCAAAACAATTAACACATATGCGTACATGATTGTACAAGTATTGAAAGTGCAAATATATTTTTTTTGCCGGTACTGTACTGTTTAGCGGGCATATAAATTTAACTTAGCCGCGTGGTCATTTAACTTGTACATCTTGTTGTAAAGTACGTTGTTTTCAACCGTGGACGTGTGTCAAATTTGGTTATACAAGAGCTATTTAATCATCAAAAATAATGTATGATGTGGCTTAGGTAATCCTGTACCAAGAGATATTTAACTAACTGTGCATGAAAGGTTTACAGCGTTGACATTGCTGTGTGAAATGAACACTGACAGTATTGACATGAACTGTTGGAAAAAAGTACAATTTTGTGGTAATTTGTACGTTCACTTAACAGGAAAGTACCGTATTTTCTTTAATATTTTCAGTTTATTTTCCTCAGTTTTAGTTTTCTAGTTTTCTTTGTATGAATCGTTAGCGAGAATCTCACAATTCTAGTTTATTTTGGGTGAAGTGTTAGGGAGTGTCTCACAAATCTAACTTTTCTTTTATGAAGAATTAGCAAAAACCTCACAATTATAGTTCGTGGCAACTAGTCTAGGGTTCGTACACAAGAAGTCGCTACTGGCCATTTTACCGACCATTCTTCTGGCAATGCTACTGACCTTTTACTGGCTATGCTACTGGTAGTATTACTGACTCTGCTACTGGCCATGTTACTGGCTATCCTACTGTCATTTTACTGGCAATGTTACTGGTAGAATTACTGACTATGCTACTGGCCATGTTACTGGCTATCCTACTGTCATTTTACTGACTATACTACTGGTAGTATTACTGATTATGTTACTGGCTATGCTACTGGCCATGTTACCGAACGTACGAGTAAAATGGGAAGTACAGTTTTAGGCTGACCTGTTTTCTTTAACAACGGATGTCTAATGATGTTGTGGTCAGAATCCCTATCTGGTGCTATTTCATAGGAGCCCTTAATGATTTTAAAAATAATTTCCAGCTGAAATGTAAATTAAACTTTGAATCACCAGATTTGGGAGCCAGTACACATAATACTGAACTGCAACTGCACCTACAGTATGAATATTTTCTAATTAACATCAATAACAATTACAAATATAGTGTTCTATACATTTCTAATAGTAATTTTTTTTTTTAATTGTATATCTTGAGTTAGCCATATTATCTTATCCAGAGACATGCATATAATTGTATCTTAAACTAAACTACAATCTTATCCTAGGACATCTATATCATTTTATCTTAAACTAAACTACAATTTTATCTTAAATTAAGCTACAATATTATCCTAGGACATCTATATAATTTTATCTTAAGCTAAACTACAATATTATCCTAGGACATCTATATAATTTTATCTTAAGCTAAACTACAATTTTATCCTAGGAAATCTATATAATTTTATCTTAAGCTAAACTACAATATTATCCTAGGACATCTATATCATTTTATCTTAAACTAAACTACAATTTTATCTTCAGCTAAACTACAATATTATCCTAGGACACCTATATAATTTTATCTTAAGCTAAACTACAATATTATCCTAGGACACCTATATAATTTTATCTTAAGCTAAACTACAATTTTATCCTAGGACATCTATATAATTTTATCTTAAGCTAAACTACAATATTATCCTAGGACATCTATATCATTTTATCTTAAACTAAACTACAATTTTATCTTAAACTAAACTACAATATTATCCTAGGACACCTATATTATTTTATCTTAAGCTAAACTACAATCTTATACATCTATGACATACTTAGAGATCTATGTAAATGCGTCTTTAACTAAAATACAATAGTATCATGAGACGTGCATATCATTTTATCTTTAACTTAACGATAATCCTATCCTGAAACGTGAACTGTATTTTAAACTGAATTTCAATTTTATCCTTAGATATTCACAAAGGTTTTAGCTTAAACATAACTAGTACCTTTTCCTGAGCGTGTGTATAATTTTATCTGTGTACATTCTCATTCTGAGACGTCTATATAATTTTATCTCAAACTTAACTAGAATCTTATCCGTAGACGTCTTCCAAGTTTATCTCTTCAGTTTATAAATTATATGTTCTTCTTAGAATAAATATTCATTTAATTAAATTTCAACTTTGAAGCACGTTACAAAACAATAATGCAAGATCCTAATGAGAAATAAATATACAAAAGAACCCGCGGTAGTGTTGTCACTCACCCGCCTACCAGTAGACACATGTTTGAAATTCATGGTTTGAAATAAAAAAAATACGCCATTGGCTCATCCAACCACACAGATTTAGGGTACCAGAGATCATAATCTAAGAAGGTCGATGAATGGTGACTTGTTACTGCGCAAGTGCGGTAGGCGACGCTAGTCAGACAGTCTCTGGTCAGTCTCTGACTCGGCAGCTGATCACATACGGGTAAATCGTGCGTTATAACAGTAGTCCATACATAACGTAGCTTACCTCAGATATTTTCAGCAGTTTTTCATTACCTTTTTAACGTTCCGTACTCACAATGACCCGCGGCGAGATTTGAACTCAGGTGCTATGGTCGCACATCGCCACATAGCCGGACTGATTACCGATGATAAGTACATGACCTTATCGCGATCTTATATGAGGCTTATGTCCTCCCTGTCATTGAATATGCAGGCGCCACTATCACCACCAGTCACACACACAGATTGAGAGATTGGAGAGAATTCAAAATGAAGCGATGCAGAGCAGCTTTGGTTACGCAAGGGACACATTCTGTATGGCTATGAGATTTCTCCTTGATATTCTGAGCATTGTCTATTGTCTTTCCCCAGGTAATTTGTTATCCAATCTTGCCGTTAAGGGTAGGGGTGATTGGAGCTCGAGTTTGTGTTCTAAAGCCAGATGTATGGCCTCGGCTGTACTATGACCGTGTCTGTTCAGGATGTCCCTGACGTTTTCTATCCAGCTTTTCCGTGGTCTTCCTCTGGCCTTGTACCCTGATCTCATTTGGTTATATGCTTGTACGGGCAACTTTTCATGATGCATTCTCATAATGTGGCCAAACCACTTGATCTGTTCTCTCTATGTAATCTGTACAAGATATTATACCTATTCTTTCCCTGATATATTCATTTCGCAATCTATCAAGCCTGGTGACACCGGCAGCTTTCCTCGAGTATTTAATCTCACATGTCACTATCTTTCTGTATTGTGAAGATGAGAGAGACCAGGTTTGACACTAGTAACACAGTGTTGATAGGAATATACTGTAGATCATTTGTCTCTTAACTTCCATCTCGATCTTGGGATGAAGAAGTACTGACGACAGTTGGTATGTTACTGCATTGCACAATGAAAAGCCAACTGGCGATATTCCGAGCATATCTCATATAATTGATATGTGGCATACTCGTGCATACCTAAGAGCGAGTTCTGATATAAACCACACAATAAGCAACCTCGTGTGAAGGCAAACATGCTCAAGAGAGGCAAATCTTGGATGGGTCGTGCCGAGGATACCGTTAAACAGATTTTTTCCCCCAATAAGGCAAAGCTTCTGGCGGGGAATGGATACCTTTTCATATTTTCTTTCAAGAGACAGTCATGACTGTCATTATAATAAATAGAAAGTGCAGGGAGCACATCCATGTGATAGTGGATGCTGAGGTCAAGACACTCATCTGTGAACATGCCGATGTCGGGTGAGTCATCCGTCACCACCGATACGCATGAGCCTTTACTGCCAGATCACACAGAAGAACACGTCGGTGTAGTCTTTACCGCAACAACAAGCAGTTTCACAATGGAAGTATTTGTCGTAACGCAGGCACTTAACTGGCTGGAATTACAAGCCTATTCTCATGCGTTACTCAATAAATGTGATTCAAAAATTTCAAAACAGGTGATGTACGTAGGAGATGGGTGGAGTCATTAGAGAGAGATAAAATGCGGGCATCACTACGGAAACTAACCCTTATCTTTGTCCCTGGACACGCGGTCGTGGAGGCAAATGAACGGGCTGATCAATTAGCTAGTCTCGCCACGATAACAGGTGAGTAGTTAGTTATATGCTAAGAGGAGCACTGCCGATATACAGCGTGTCATTTCGTTGAGAGTGAAGCAATACATATTGGTAACCAGGATACAATGAAGTCAACCCTCTGCGCATTTGAGAACTTTTTATTTGACGTTGCCATGTAGAGCAGAGTCATATCAGTTACGGATTTAGTTGCACGTAGAGGTAATGATAAGGTAAGTATAAACCAGCGACATAGCACACGGGTGTTTCTACAAGTGCTATGCTCCTAGTCAGTTGTTGACTAGGAAACGAATGATTAGCATTAGGCATAACTTGGGAAAGGGTGATAAAGTTTTACTAATGCTTGTATCTGAGGCCGATATTTGAAGAGTTTGGTATTCATTAAGTGTGGTAGTAGTAGCACTTGCTGCCTATAGGGAGAAACGAGGTGAATACTTAACCAGTGGGACACAGGAACCATCAGCAGATATGCAAACTGCATCATCTGCTAGGGGAGACTAAGCACCAATGAATTTGTCCGGAGTTCAATGATGTCGGTACATAACCAACAACCAATAATAATAGTAACAATAATAAAACCCATAACCTGTTATGGTCATAAGCGTATCACACTCGAGACAGCACACAAAAACCCGCCAAACACCTCCGTCTTCAGTCATTTGGAAGAGTGTAGACAAATCGTGGCTAGACCATTCCTTGATGTTGTCAATCCAGGATTTTTTCTTGGCTGCAAATTCTCCTTCCAACCTCGATTGTTTTCTTACATGTCAAAATCAAATACAATATGCAACATCCAAACAAAACAGTCAATCATGACATGTATAAATGTAAAAAAAAAAGCAGAAAACATTCTCACAAAAATTGGCAAATTAGAGATATACATTGAAAACACGATTACAGAAAGCATTATTGCTTCAACATCCTAAGATCAACACAAAAGTGTTAAAAAGCTGATAAGGAATAAGAAATGTAACTGTGGTATGGGAGTATTTTCCCCTTAAAAAATAATTTAACACTTTATTTTTGTGGAATATTTGATGATCTCTATTGGGGGGGGGATATGAATTATAATTGGGGGGGGGTGCTTTCCCCTCCCACTTTACTTTACTTTTTAGTATCAGGTTTATATATCTATACAATATTGATAGGGTACCCTATATTGATAGGGAACATCAATTTATAATTTTTATAAGAAAGGGATTTGAACCCCTCAAACTCACCACTTATATTCGGTTTTGATAAGGATCAATTGTATACAAAAATTTTGCTACAGATCTAATGATGATATCACTGGTGTCCGTACAATAGACACAATTTAAACATGTGAAATGAAGTATGCAAGATAAACTGCAATATTTTGAAACATAACTAAAATCAGAATAAGAATAGTAATACATCCAGTGACAATAAACATAATCGTTGGGACACAACACCACAGTGAAACATAAGCAGCTACTCATGTTGGTAGAAATCAACAGAAGTGAAATGGCTGCTGTAACGGAGAGCGGAGCACTTAGGGAGTACCCCACGGGCAATGGTGTTAGTTTCTAATCACGAGAATCAAGAGGTTCAAGAAAACGTTTCGAATATGGAACAAGAAACCGTTTCAAATATGGAACAAGAAACCGTTTCAAATATGGGACAAGAAACCGTTTCAAATATGGAACATTAAAACGATGGAAAAGATAACTTGAAGATAACATTGAATAAGCTTAAACTCAACCACCGGTCTCTAGATATCGTCTTCTGTAGCGTTCATTCTCAAACTCCCGCTGGATCTCCCTTGTAGCAGGACTATCATCCTACTTGATTTCCAGCAGGATGTAGTCCAGAGAATGAAAATTCGTTGTGTCGTCGTTTTTTTCCCGACACATCCGTTTTTGGTAGAGGTCTCTAGATATAATGGTATATTAAGGGATTGTCATGTCAATATAATAGTTAGTTGTAAACAAACCGAGAGTTTACTTCCACTTATAGGGTCGATGTCATCGAGAGAAAAGCATGAGGATACACGAGATGTACTTTTTTAATAAATATATCAATAAAAATTGTACATGTCCTTCTTCTATAATTGTCCACTCTGCGGACAAAATTGTACATGTCCTTCTTCTATAATTGTCCACTCTGCGGCAAAAAAAACCCTATGAACATGAGTAGCACTGTGTTAGCTGTCCAAAAAAAAACCGCTTGAAGTTAAACTGTCTTTATATCTATTCGCTAAACCATTTGTTGCATTTCAGCGTCAGGGGTAGAAGAGCTTTCTGGAGATGGCCCCCGTGTGTGCTGAGTATATTGTGGAATTTCCTGTCTCTTTTTTCTTTTATCTTTGGTCCATCGTTTTCGCGGCCGGTCTCTAGGTCTGCCTTCACTGTATCTGTGTATCATATATTGCTGTGGTATACTGTCTAATGATAGTCTGTTAATGTGCGCAAACCATTTGATCTGTTGTCTCTTAATATATTCCAAGATTGGGGTGGTGCTTTTTTTCTTTGTCTAATATCCTCATTTCGTCTCTTAGTGATTTCCCTATGATTCTGCGCAGCCATGGTTAATATTTGAGGTTAATATTTTTAGGAATATTCAATATTATACAGGCAGTGGATATATGAGAAAACAAAACAACACGTAAGTGGTCCACGAGGTTCAAAGTATAAGATTCAATGATATAAAGCAATAATATGTTCACATACAATTATAGACAGTGATTGAGAATTTGCCAGCACTCTTCATTTTTGTGTTTCACAATGAAACAATATCTAGTAATAATAATCTAAAGCAAAACATTTCGTAAAGACTAAACCGGATTACGGTTCTATTACTGGTTGTTTTAGAGTGAGGATTAAACACTTGTCTATGACTTGTACTTTACCTCTAGTTTACAAGTCAATTTGACCTCTATGACTTGATTGACCTCAAGCATCATCTTCCCTAAGCGTCGTCTCCGCAACGAAGTTTGGCTGCAACAGACCTCCAACGTCCCCTGTCTCTTGTCTTGGTGGTGTACTCCGCTAGATTTTAACCTATCCATCACGTGATGCTACTCTCCTATTTGTATCGATGCCTACCTCTTGTTCGCCTCCCCTCGACTTTACCCTCATATAAGTTCTTCACCAAGGTATTATCTTTTAATATATCCAAAATATTTTATTTGCTTTATCTGTATTTCCTTTAATATTAAAAATGTTTTCTTCACATGACGTGGTATTAGAACCTCTTTGTTTGTTTTCTTCTCTTTCCATGATGATCTCCCTATTATTCTACATATCCACATCTCTAAGGCATCAATTTTGTCTTCAATTTTTTAAATTTATTATCCATGTTTCTGAGCCATACAATAATATAGAATATATGCAGCATTTTATAATTCTAATTTTCAGTTCGTTTTTAACTTATTTGCATGTTAATATTTTCCTCATGTCATTGAAGGTACTTTTAGCCATTCCTATTCTCCTTTTAACTTCTGTTTCACATCTGCCATCATTTGTGACTATGTGTCCAAGATATTGATAATGTTCTAATTGTTGTAGTTTCTCTCCATGTATTGATATGTTTAACACCTGGTCATTTGTGATTGTTGATACTTCAAGTATACCCAGTGATTTCTAACCATCTCCAGGCGGCCCTCGAATAAAATGTGCTAATTTTAAATGTATCACCCCCCCCCCCCGCTTCACACCAGATAGACTATATTCTAACCAACACTTTCTTACCGCAAAAGAAACACACAAAAATCGAAAATGATGTATACAAATGAAGTCATATTTATAACAAACTTGAACACTCAGTTCCACAAGCACTCATCATGCATATGTACATGGTCCCGTGAGCACAAAAATCATCTACACCATGACTACAATCGAGTGATATCTTTTGTCTCTGGTGTAGGTAACTCTCTCTCGTAGCCTAAATTATCAGAAGCTCGTTTCTTTTTTCCCCTGAATAGATCTTCTACTTCTTCTAGTGATTTGTTTTTGGTCTCTGGTACAAATATGATTGTGAACATCATCCCAAGTAAACAGATACCACCAAATAACCAAAACGCTCCTGTGAAGTGGATAGAAAAAATACAGATTATTTTCTGTCAGTTAAATCAAGTGTTGAATTGGAAACTCGAAGAAATATTGTGAACATAGCGAGAGTGGGGAGAGAGAACGGGAGAAGGAAAAAAAGAAAGAGGGAGATAGAGAGGGAGGGAGAGGGAAGAGAGAAAGACTGGAGAGAAGAGAGAGAGAATGTTATTTTACGCAGAATTAAGATCAACATAAGAAATGATTTATTTTCTAGATTCGATGAAATAGCATAGAAAATAAATACAATATAGATGATGGAAAGAAAGAAGGAAAGATAGTTTGAGAGATTTTATAATAAAAATAAATAGCATGGAAGAATTCTTGAAAATATTAAAAGGTGGTAGAGGAAATTTCAATCAGTTCTATTACGCTAACAATGACTCGAATCGCAATTTCAGTCAAAACTTGGTTCAAGTCTCGTCGTCTCATCATCATCATCATCAGTTGCCTTCTCCGCAACGAATGTTGGCTGTAACAGACCTCCAACATCCCCTGTCTCTTGTTTTGGTGGTGCCCTCTGCTTGACTGTAACCTATCCATCTTGTTATGTTACTCTCCCACCTCTATCTCTACCTACTTCATGCTCCCTTCCCTTTGACTTTACCCTCAAGTAAAGTCTTCAACAAGGTGTCATGCCTTTTAAATGTGTCCAAATTATTGTATTTATCTTTATTTCTCTTAGTGATTCTTTCTTCATGTTAACCATTTTTATAACCTCTTTATTTGTTTTCTTCTCTTTCCATGATGTACTCCCTATTCTTCTATATACCCACATCTCAAAGGCATCATTTATGTCTTTTAATTGTTTATTTAGTGTCCATGTTTCTGAGTCATACATTAATATAGAATAGAGTCTGCTACCTCCTGATAAAAAAAATGATAACATATCCTAATCATGGTGCAGAGATCAAACCAGAATTTTTTGGCTGTGGTATATTTTTAGGCAATATAAATACATTTAGACGCACAATTTCCTGCCGCGGGATTTGAACCCTTTATCGCGAGGTGTACCAAACCGCACCAGAGCCGGACGATAGATATAACCCCCTGATTGATTTAGAGAATTACATTCACACAAGTGATGAGTGATTAGTTGTTAGAACAAGTTTATCTCATTGCATTATGTAAAGTTGCAGTTACCTAATAAATCCTAGAGTATACTAGATCCATGGGTACACGCAACAATTGTTATGGAAAAACCTCTCTCCCCTTCCCTCAATAGATTAGTAATTAGTATTTACAAAATAATAACAAATCAACTAAATCTCCTGGACGCGGAGACATCGCACACCCTTGCACACACAAAAAACATGGACACTCTTGGTAAAAACATTGACACCCTTGCAAAAACAAGGGCACTCATGACTAGATCATTTACTATTACAGAGGCCACATGCAAACATATTTCTTTACTTTGTATCTATACATTCCTTCTGAGAGACTGTTTTATTACTATGATACTCTGGATGAAGCTGCACAAAACTAAGCTACTAGGTGCTCTACAGTCAAAACTCGTCTAATGAAAATATGATAAACGCAGCAACTCAACAGCGGAGACTAGTTAGAAAGATACTGGCAGATAAAACCTCATCTAAAGAGTAATACCATGCTCGACTTGTGCACGGACATTTGCGGTCAGCATATGACTTATTAGCCATCTACGGACTTATTGTCAAAGACATAAATATATTTAAATTCTATAAATCGGGTGTAATAAATGGTCATCATCGCTTGTGATGGACATAGAATATATGATATTTCTTAAAATTAAACCAGGGGTTGAGAAAAATACAATCAAATCCTTAGACATAGACTTCAGAACACATGTGTCCTTTTGCAACCTGACAGTGCTCTACCCATTACTTTCCGTTCACGGCTATAACCTTTGAGGGCATCCATCTTCAGTGCCTAGCACATCCACTGTACATGCCAAACCTAGCCTAAGTGTTTTCAATATGGACGACGCAAAGTGTCACTGGGAAGGAAATACATTCAGGTTTGATAAGGAGGTACAGTAGGTTGTACTTAGACACTCGACCAAAGGATTTTGTTTCTACTTGAATCCAAGCAATTTATAGGTTCTGGAGGATTTGTCTGAAGTTGGATGTGTCAGGACGATATATTAAGATATCACAGTAAAGCTGTAAACCATGACACAAAGCATTCCATTCACTGGACTATGTCCTACTAATCAGAAGATTGAGAACACACGCAGAAGAAGAACACCAATCTTAACTGTACTCACCGTATTTGGTAATAGCTTCTGTCAAGGTCAGAAAGAAGAGAGACACAATCAAATTGCAGACCCAATTGCATCCTGTGGCCAACGAGTTCCCAGTACTCCGAGCCCACATTGGATATATCTCGGAATTGATGGTCCATGGCATAGGACCTAATCCTATAACACAAACATAAAATATTTAATATTCTAATGACTGGGGTATTCTTTATCTGTTTGAACAAATTAGCAATTAATTGTGTTTATGGTCAGTCATACTATTTTATTTGTGCAGTTAATCTTCAACTGACGATTAGAATGTTGTGAACAGATGACATAGTGTGTTCTAATGTCTTGTACAGCTTGGTTGTACTCTCATTAACATCCCTGCAACATGGTTTGACCACCATTGTAGAGTTTCACCATCATGAAGTATCATCCTTTTAGCTGTCATCGGGACACTCACATTGACTTTCTGAAAAAAGCACAGGTTATTCTCACTTGTGTAACTCAGACGACACCCGGACTGATTGAACCCGGGATTCAAAAACATGGATGCGAAAGGAGGGATTTAAGGATGCATGTTTAGACTTTAAAGGGAGCAATTCCAATGCTCCAGTATCCACGGATTAGCTGTCCTGCCGGAGGCATACACACACACACATTTGGTCCAACTATCTCATCACTCTTCTGTCAGATTGGTGAAGCTTTCCATAGTGATAGTACATCTGGAATTTCATGTCACCTATAAAACTGCCACACAAAGAAAAATGCACAATGTCAGCTTGTCTGCATTTCCTCGTCATGCATGGGGATATTTTAAATATTCAGTTACGTGACATGGGTGGTATTCTACGCTGTACATTCAGTTACGTGACAGACGTGGTCCTTTACGCTGTACATTCAGTTACGTGACAGAAGTGGTCCTCTACGCTGTACATTCAGTTACGTGACAGAAGTGGTCCTCTACGCTGTACATTCAGTTACGTGACAGAAGCGGTCCTCTACGCTGTACATTCAGTTACGTGACAGAAGTGGTCATCTACGCTGTACATTCAGTTACGTGACAGAAGTGGTTCTCCACGCTGTACACTCAGTTACGTGACAGAAGTGGTCCTCTACGCTGTATATTCAGTTACGTGACAGAAGTGGTCCTCTACGCTGTACATTCATTTACGTGACAGAAGTTGTCCTCTACGCTGTACATTCAGTTGCGTGACAGGGGCGGTAGTCTACGCTGTATATTCAGTTACGTGACATAAGTGGTCCTCTACGCTGTACATTCAGTTGCGTGACAGGGGCGGTAGTCTACGTTGTATATTCAGTTACGTGACAGGCGTGGTACAATAGGCTGCATGGTCAGTTACGTGACAGAAGTTGTCCTCTACGCTGTACATTCAGTTACGTGACAGGCGTGGTACAATAGCCTGCATTGTCAGTTACGTGACAGAAGTTGTCCTCTACGCTGTACATTCAGTTGCGTGACAGGGCAGTAGTCTACGCTGTACATTCAGTTACGTGACAGAAGTTGTCCTCTACGATGTATATTCAGTTACGTGACAGGCGTGGTGCCGCATGCCCTTGGTGTCACCACATCATGTTCAGGGTGGGTTTTCTTTAAATTTTGACTGGATAGATCAACTTCATCACATTATCAACATCTGACGGATGTGAATCTGCTTACTCTTGGTTGTCTGCTGGAGCAAACTTCGGAACACTTATGCGAATATCCTGTGTAGCATAACACTGGCAACACTTATGGGAATATCCTGTATAGTATAACGCTGGCAACACTTATGGGAATATCCTGTATAGTATAACGCTGGCAACACTTATGGGAATATCCTGTATAGTATAACTATGGCAACACTTATGGGAATATCCTGTATAGTATAACGCTGGCTTCTAATCAAGAATCAAGATATTTATATGGTATTTACATTCTCATGTGGAAGATGATATAAATTTTACATAATGACAAAATCCAATTATTCGATAAATAATTCAATTATTAATTTTCTAGGGCGATTAATTACCTGGAGCAAAGGCCATAACAAATAGTGCCAGACCTAGAACCGCCATCCAGGTGTAGTCCGTGGGACAGTACTCGTGAGAGAAGTTCATATCCAGTTCAGATTTCAGTGTTTTGTTACAACGTCCACGATCAGAATACAAGTCTTCATCACCATCCAGAACTCGGAGACAGGTACCGTTAAGACCACTTCCTCTATAACAGAAGCCACAGTCGGTATCTTCAATACACTTTTCACAGTTTCTGTGGATTAGATATGTAGGATGGAATGTAGTTTCGAGATAATACATAAATACAGTCAAGATACTCAAATATGATTCACTCAGACTGGTACATGGAATTGCTATCACAAGTTATCTATACCCTAACATCTAGGAACCCCACTGAATTAGAACATATGTTTATGTCAATCAAACATCATAACGAGGCACACTATATCTTAATCAATGCAAAGAAGACAAATATAATGCATATCAACAGAAATGAACTCTCGCCTACAATAGTAATTGGCAAAGAACAACTAAAAAATGTCAGTCACTTTGAATATCTTGGGTCAACCATCAACATCACGTGAGATTTCTAAACAGAGATCAGAAACAGATTAGCAATGACCTTACTATATATATCACAAATTAAAAATTTATGCAAGTGGTAAACAGAAAAACATTGCTCCAACTATCCAGAAACTTTATTTTTCAAGTGGCAATAAATGGTTGTGAGACATGGGTACACAATACAATTCCGTCCACAATCGAAAATAAAATATCGGGATTTGAAATGAGATGTTATAGAGGGAAAGGATATGTGCTCTCGCCTATACTTTTTAACATATACATGGACAGTATAACAAAAGAATCTCAAAACAATAAAGTAAACAGTACAATAATAAGAGAAGAATCTGAAGAGGAGCTAAATAACGCAATCTACGAATGGCTATTTGATGATGAACAATGTCTTATTTACGAAGAGGAAAAGCAGTGACAAAATCATATTGATGCATTCACGAAAACATGCACTAAGTATAACATGAAAATAAATACACAGAAAACAGAAGGAATGAAAATAAGCTAGTAACCACATCCAGTGAAAAATAAGCAAAACTAAAGTGAAACAAACCTCTGAATTTAAATACCTGGGAAGTCTATTCGCAGACAACGGAAAATTAGACAGAGAGATTGAGTCAAGATGCAAGAAAACAAACAGTGACATACAAGCTACCACCATTACTATCCCCATTACGCCATTACAAGAATGGGCTTCCTTAAGAATAAAAGCTGTAGGGATGTTATCTTTACACTTAGAGAACTAACAGAAAGAGCCACAGAAAACAACAAAAATTATGCATCGCATCCGTCGACCAAGAAATAGCCTTCGACAGAGTAGACAGTTTTCGAATACACCACCACTGTCTATTGTCTGTCCCCAGGTGAATAATGTTTGACCGTGGGGGCCGCTTAGCGCAGTGGTTAGCGCACTGGTTTCGCATATGAGTGATCATGGGTTCATTCCCCAGTTAGGCCGAAATGTACCGGATTAATCCGGGAAGTAAAGATTGCGAGGGAGAGGAGATGGCTACCACCCTCATATAACAGAGACACTGAAATATGAGATCGTTAACATCTCACACCCAAATATGAAATGTTATGGGTAACTTTACTACTAATGGTTGATCGTATTCACACTTGCCGTTAAGCGTAGGGGTGGGAGTTTAAGCTGTCGAACCAAGGCCAGATATGTTTTCTATCCACCGTTTTCTTGTCTAACTTTGGCCTTACGCCAGGATATTCTTTTGTTATATGCTCTTGTTGCTATTTGCTTGGGCTCATTCTCATAAGGTGACCGAACCATTTTACTTGCTGTCTCTCAATATGTTCGATACATGATATTATACCAACTCTTTTCCTAATTTCTTCATTTCTTATTTTATCTAGTTTAATAATCATTGCAGTTTTTCTCAGACACTTTATTTCACTTGTAACGATTTTCCTCTGCTGCGAGACTGTTAAAGACCATGTTTGACATTGGTAGCAGAGTGTAGTTATACAATTGTAGATATCTGGGTTGTTTTTTTAATTTGCATCTTGATCTTTGGGTGAAGAGTGAAGAAGTAATGGTGAAAGTTGGTAGGTCACTGTGTGTGCTTTCTGGCTCCTGGTTTCTATTTCTCTGTCTAGTCTTCCATTTTCAGGGGAAAAAAATTATGCCTAGATGTTTAAATTCTTTGGCCTGTTTCACTTTGGTGTTATCTATTGTTATATCCATTGGTGTTGCAGACCTGCTAATTTTGATAACTTCTGTTTTTTGTACGTTAATTTTCTTGTTATCAATCAATATATATCAATAAAACCCATAACCCTTCAGGGTCATAGGGGTACCACATTGGAAGCTTCAGCACACAGAGTCCTCCAGCGAATTCTATCCTCAGCTATGCGGATGAGTGTGGAAATATCTAGCCCTGTCCATTCCTTGATGTTGTCTGTCCATGTCTTTATTTGTCCTCCTCTGCTTCTTCCACCCTCGACAGTTCCATGCAGTATTGTTTTTGACAAGGAATCGTGCCTGCATACATGTCCGAACCATGCTAGTTTTCGTCGTTTCACTATTGAAAGCAATGGCTCCTGGACACCTGCACACATCTCTACACATCTCTACACATCTCTACACATCTCTACACATCTCTACACATCTCTACACATCTCTACACATCTCTACACATCTCTACACATCTCTACACATCTCTACACATCTCTACACATCTCTACACATCTCTACACATCTCTTCTTGTTATAAAACGTTACGTATACACCAACATCTATACGTAAAACCAACTTCTGCGTAGACATTTAAAACTGCGAACGAGAAGAAGAGAACGATTATCATAATCATCGTCATTATCATCATCATCGTCATCACCATCATCATCACAATAGTTATAGTGATCACTATAAAAATCATCGCCGCCATCAGCATCATCATTATCGTCACCATCATTCTTACAATCTTTATTTTTTTTTGCTCAGAGATTCTGAATTGCCACAACTGTTTCTGAAGACACGTGGACACGTTTTCTTTCTTGTAATTGTTTTCGAAAAACATCAATTCTAACTAAACAATATCTCAAAAATGCACTAAAATTTAGTTGACAAAAACTTACGAATACTGTTTAGTGAAGCAGCTGTCATACGTCAAATTGTAAGAAGGATCTAATGTGTCTGTGATGTTGTGCATGTCAGGTGAATAGTTTGCTGACAGTTGAAATCCAACAGCGAGAACAACCAGAGCTATCAGGACGCCTGGAGAACAGAATTCATGGAGATTTAGTAAGAAGGCTTACAATACTTGGGAGCCGCGTTAGCGCAGTGGTTAGCGAACTGGCTTCGCATATGAGTGGTCCTGGGTTCATTCCCCAGCTGAGGCGGAAATGTTTTAAGATCGCAACGGCTCCCAGGTCGACCAAGCCTTAAATGGGTACCGGATTAATCCGGGAAGTAATGACTGCGAGGGAGAGGAGATGGCTACCGCCCTCATTTGCAGAGCCTGTGAAATGTGAGATCGCTAACATCTCACACCCCTACGGCATTAATAAATGATATGGGTTACTTTACCTTTTTTACTTACTTACAATACATTATGTCAACGGTTATGGGGGGGGGGGGATGATGAAAAGGTTTGACAGTTATTGACAGATTGGGAGGGGGGGGGGTTGACAAAAGCAAACATTTTTCTTCTCTTCTTCTTCTGTGATCAGTTTCCTATGCTCATAAGTCTATACAGGAAGCTGGGCCGCCTCCATGAATTAAGTCGTCAGCAGGAGGTCCTCACGGTTACCCCACAGCTTTATCTTGAGATCTTCACTTGGGCGTTTGGAGACCCTTTTGACATGGGCGTTGGTCAGTTTGACAGCCTTTATTTTGTGGAGATGAACTTGTAGTCTGCAGTGTCCTGTTCGGAGTCTAAAAATTGTAGCTTGCTGTGATCTGCTTAGCTTTAGAATGGGATCATATGGAAAGTTGTTGCCTGTTCTCTGACTCCATGTACATTTGTATTTTCTTTTGATGAGCGTTTTTGCTTCAGTCACTGATATTCTGTGCTGGAAGAATTGTTTCTTTTTTTGCACCTGCTTGTACCAGTCTGTCAGCTACTTCATTTCCTGCAATTCCACAGTGTGCAGAGATCCACTACAGTCTACAGCACAACTTTATTGTTAGAGACAGTTGATTAAAAATTGTTTAGTTGTTTTTGTTAGATCTTTAGGTTCCTTTTTGATGGTCTGGAGTACTGACAAGCAGTCGCATAAGAAGACTATATTAGCTCCTTTGAGTCTCTGTTCGTCTAGAGCTTTTGTTGCTTCTAAGATTGCTTGTAGCTGTGCCGTGTGGTTTATTGATAATTTGCCAGTAATGATTGAGAGTTCTAGTTGTGTAGTGTTTGGCATGAGTGTAAGTATTTCAGCTTCTCTTTTCTATACTGCATCCTCTGATGATCCATCTATTCAAAAGTTAAAGAATACAATACTGTATTTATATACAAATTAAATTATTTGAATATATATATATATATATATATATATATATATATATATATATATATATATATATATATATATATATATATATATATATATATATATATATATATATATATATATATATATATATATATATATATATATAGTATATAGTATATCAATCGACCAAGTGTCCTGTGGAGATGCGTAGGCGATCATGTTTCTCCACAACTCCATGACTCTTGTGTTGTTTTAAGGTTAGTTGCTGACATTTTCTCTCTTTGTTTTTCTCTGCCGCTTCTCCCCTTGATCATTCAAGATTATCAGATGTTCAAGTTTTGCTCTTCACATGACATGCCTTAAACATCTTGACTACATTTTTTCGAATTTTCGCTATAACTTTTTACTCCGGCATCTCTGAGAACTTCCACATTAATTTTCTTCCCTTTGCTTAGAATTTTCATTGTTCTTCTTAAAAACTACATCTCAGTAGCCTCAATCTCATTTTTATTTCTTGTGTTTACTGTCCACACTTCGCTCCCTTAAGAAAGGATTGTATCCATTTAGCATATATATATATATATATATTACACACTGTTTAATATTCATAAGATGCGATGGAGAGAGTTATTCAATGGTATATAACTAAAATCTACCCTGACGCGGGGATGTGAGAGAATAAGTGAATAGAAAAGTTGGAGATTGGAGACCATAGAGCCGGTCATCTATAGAAGAATAAAGTAGCAGGCACAGCTAGAATAGATAATGAGTAGATGATATAAAGTAGCAGGCACAGCTAGAATAGATAATGAGTAGATGATATAAAGTAGCAGGCACAGCTAGAATAGATAATGAGTAGATGATATAAAGTAGCAGGCACAGCTAGAATAGATAATGAGTAGATGATAGAAAGTAGCAGGCACAGCTAGAATAGATAATGAGTAGATGATATAAAGTGTCACATACATGACAGGAATTTCCTTACCAATGTCAGAATGTGACAGTCCTTTGAAAATGGGGGGGGGGGGGCAATTTAACAACATATTTGCCAGGGGAAAACACCCGGGTTTCAGAGGTCTGAAAAGGGAGTAAAGCATAGAAACACTAGTTTAGCTTCCATGAATATCGTAAGAGGCGACTCAGAAGATTTGTGGATGGAGTTGGCTGTCCGTTCCCATACAGGGTCAAATTAACCCAGAAACCATGTATCACAGGGAAAGATGCATATATCACAGCTAGCTGTAAGCTGTAAATCGCGACAAATCGCATTCCGTTCTCTGGAGTGCATCCTGCCAATCTGCAGAAGTCTGAGAATAAACGTAGAAAAAGAAGACGAAGACGACACGGGGCAGCAATGAAGGAAAGCGAGATTGTGGACAGCAGTGGACGAAACATAAGTAGTTTACCATAGTTAATCTGTATAGAATCAACAATAACCATGGTTAATCTGTATAGAATCAACAATAACCATGGTTAATTTGTATAGAATCAACAATAACCATGATTAATCTGTATAGAATCAACAATAACCATGGTTAATATGTAACAAATAACAATAACCATGGTTAATCTGTATAGAATCAACAATAACCATGATTCAAGATACTAAAAAGAAAGACAGAGAGGTGAAAGTCCACGATAACCTACGTCAGTCGACATGGCACTTGATTATGAATATATATATATATATAAATGATCTTACCGACGAAACTGACGATCAGGAGTAGTTTTCTGCCAAGTCTTTCCACTAAAGCCACGCCACCAATAGTAGAGCAGAAGTTAATACCGTTAGGTACCAACACCAACCATATTGCTTTTTCTGGTGGAAATCCTGCCATCTTCAGAATTGTTGCGCTGTAATAACTGGGGAAAAAAAGCAAATCTCTCACAATCAAACATTATTTTCATTGTGTACTGTTGGAATTAATCAATATATTTACATTTTATGATTACGTTTTATTAATGGGGCACACCCTTTACAGATAGTTAACCTCAATGTCACTCTGTAAGACTGTTATTCTGTTCCAGCTTTCCTGCTACTTTCAGTGTCATATTCACAAGGTTACGATATCCTGTACCCAAATATTTATTGGACAACCGGTTTTTTTTAATATATAAAATTAACGGTTTTCTTATTTCATGAGTTTTATTATTAATTGCACTATAAATGTGGCACATTTCATTTTTTTTCCCTCCAATTAATCGTGCGTATTTATTCAAAAAGAAGAATGACGAACATTTCATGGACAGCTAAGAAAGCCAATGAAGAAGTTCTCAGAGATGCTGGAGTATCTGAAGTCTCCAGATAATGCTCCAATAAAACTACAAAGTAAAGCAAATATTAGCAGAAAATGAAGATTTCTAGGGCATGAGATGAGGAAAGGAAAACTTGAACATTTAGTAAACAACGAAAGGATTAAGGGAAAAAGAGATAGAGGAAGACAGTAAGGGACATTTCTGGATGGTTTGTCTCTGTGACACAAAAGGAAGTCACTAACTGAAGTTACCACCAACATTAGAGACAGAAAATTGTGAAAAAGCATGATCGCCTACGCCAAATTGCGTGATACTTAATTGATTGATTGATTTTTTTAAATAAGACAATGTACAGTTATCATTATAATATTTACAAATTGAAATAGACTAAAGGACAAATGTGATGAACATTAAGATAAAATACGGGTGTCACGGAAAGGGACGGAAATTACAAAATAATCGGGATTTTCCGTAGAAATCCCCATAATAGTTGTGAGCTCTTATATCACACATTGTTACTACTCGATCCGTAATGAACTGGATCCTAATTAATTCAGCTAGGAGGTCTGTATTGTCGAGAGGCACGTCGTATTGAATACTCGGTCCTTGTCCTATATCTGGATGTCCAGAGCAGTTAGAAGTATAGTTTATAGAAGAGGTGGTCAAAATACGGCCTGGGGTCATGTGCGGCCCGTCAATCTATTTTAATGGCTTGTCAGCCTATTGTTACAGTACTATTTACATTAGCCTAGGAGCTCAAAACGTATTACAATTAGGAAACCAAGAAACATTTTTTTTTAAAGTTATGTGTCCTCATCCCACAAGTAAACATATGGATTCGATCCACTTATCGAAGAAGATTGTCCATCTCTGGTTTATAATAAATGTCTGTCATAGTAAATAGAAAGTCATAGTAAATCAATAAAATAAGGTAATGGAGAAAAGAACAATAACGCATTATTAACTCTTTACATGTATGGAGTTTTCCTTTCCTGTCATCACATGTAAAAGTCAGAGAAATGTTTAAACAAAAAACAAAACAAAAAACTTTTGAAAGACGATATGAAGCAATTTCTCAAGCACTGCAAACTGTACAACAGCTCTTTAAGAAATCGTATGTCTTGACAGTCGAGTCTGGTATGGTAAGAAATCATATCTCTTGACGGTTGAGTCTGGTATGGTAAAAAATCATATCTCTTGACCGTCAATTCTGGTATGGTAAGAAATCATTTCTCTTGACCATCTAGTCTGGTATGGTAAGAAATCATATCTCTTCGTCCGTCGAGTTTTGTATGGCAAGGTCAGTGTCGGTACTACGAACTTTTACTAGAGTAGAATAATGCAGGCAGCTCGAAAGAGACAAAAACTAAAAGTCAAGCAACACAACCTCACCTCGAGATCTTCTTCCTTTTCGTTCAGACCGCAACAAACTGCGCTAAGATTGGACTTCTCAGGCATCCGCTAATTCACAAAAATCAAACCTAATATGCTTTTCTCACTTTTGTTTCTCTACATGATGCCCATCTTACTTCAGACCTACTGACAAAATCGTAAGTCACTAATTAATAAAGTATATATTTCGGCGTTCTGGAATTGCGGATGGGTCTACTTAGCAATGTTATTGGCTTTTGGAACTAAAGAGTTAACACACATGGAAAACTTACATGACAGTGTTGATTCCACAGAGTTGCTGAAAGATTTGAAGACCGCAACCAACAAATAATGCCTTCCTTACATGAGGTGTCGAAAATACACGTCCCAAAACTAGACCTAAGAAATGGGTGTCAAGAATATGGTATCAATCATCAGAACAGAAACCCACATTTGTCTGATGTAATGTGTATTTATTCTATATATCTGTTTCGGTCTGTCAGTTTCTCTGTCAGCTTCACCGTATGTTAGTCTGTCTGTATAACATTTCTACCTATTTATCAATTAGTCGTCCGTCCAACCGACTGTCTACCTCTTGTCTGTCTAGCTTTCAGTTTAAAAAATGCATCAATTTACGTAGTATATTTTGTCATCAATTAATTGTTATATCTATTCCATGTATTTTGTATTCAATCAATCTATCAATTTATCCCATTTTTTTCATATATCAATCGTATCTATCAGTTCCATTTTTTCATCTATCAATCAATCTATATACTCATTCTGTCTCTATCAATCTATCTTTCTATTCCATTTTTACTATATCGATCTATTTATCTATGCCAATTTTTATCTAACTATTCCATTTTCCTCCATCAATGGATCTATCCATTCCATTTGTCCTCTATAAATCGATCGATCGAATTCTTTTTTCTACCAATCAATCTATATATTCCATTATTTCATTTATAAACCCATTTGTCAATTACATTATTTCATTCATCAATCCATATATAAATATATATATATATGTTTTGTATCCATCCATTCGTCTGTCTTTCTATCTTATTTATCAATTCAGCATCAACCAATCTATCTATCCACTCTGCGTGCATCTATCACTCTTCCATCTTCTCATTTCTTTATTAACCACTCACCTTCGTTTTTCTTGTCCTCCTCGACAGCGTCCTTGACTTCTTTGATCTCCTCTTGTACGTTTTCCTTTCCTCGTATCCTCTGAAGTACCCTCAATGCTTGCTCATCTCTGCCCTTCATCACTAGCCAACGAGGCGACTCGGGGAGATATATAAAGCCTATAAACTGAATAATTCCAGGAACTCCTGCTAAAGCAAGCATATACCTGTAGAATCATATCGAAAAACTGCTTATATATTCCGTGATTGTGTTGTTGTTTTATTTAGTACAAATTATTATATATTCCGTGGTTGTGTTGTTGTTTTATTTAGTACAAATTATTATATATTCCGTGGTTGTGTTGTTGTTTTATTTAGTACAAATTATTATATATTCCGTGGTTGTGTTGTTGTTTTATTTAGTACAAATTATTATATATTCCGTGGTTGTGTTGTTGTTTTATTTAGTACAAATTATTCTATATTCCGTGGTTGTGTTGTTGTTTTACTTAGTACAAATTATTATATATTCCGTGGTTGTGTTGTTGTTTTATTTAGTACAAATTATTCTATATTCCGTGGTTGTGTTGTTGTTTTATTTAGTACAAATTATTCTATATTCCGTGGTTGTGTTGTTGTTTTATTTAGTACAAATTATTCTATATTCCGTGGTTGTGTTGTTGTTTTATTTAGTACAAATTAATTGTTTCTATCATCATCACCATCAATTTCCTTTAGCGCTGAAGTTAGCGCATAGGGCAGAGGTCAGATCTCCCCAATTCTGTCTGTTCAAAGCTATTCTGTGCAGTTCTTGAATAGTATGAATAGTATTTGTTTTACTTTCTCTAAACATTGTTCTTCTGAGTGTTTCGTTTGGTTTACTCACAATTGTATTTAAAACGTTGCATTTTTCTGGGCGACCACGATTTTAAAAAATGGACACCTCGTGCTCACGGGCATGCAGGTGAGAGAAACAGAAAGGTAACATTATTTGGGCACTATAACGAAAGAGAGATGGATTTGAGACATGTCAATTTTACCAGAAAATGGAAATCTAAAGATCTGGAACAATGATTTTATTGGGCCTTGAGGAGAATCAATGGAACTTAGTACGAGAAAAATAGTACGAGAAAGAATCATACTGCTAGAACTAAATACAAAGCTTGATTCGATGAAACAATTTGGAAAGTCATTGAATAACGATGCTTCTTGCATTACATACATATTGCACGAGTTATCTGACCGTACCATGGAAAAACTGAAAGTTGGAATTCACGATAATCAAAAGATCAGATAACTTATAAACGACCCACATTTTATAGCACCGCTGAATGAAATGGAATAGTTTGACTGATCTTCATTTAATTTTAGTGTCAAAAACCTCTTAACAGCAGATGGCAGATAATTAGTAAAGGAACATGGGCGTAGATACGATTTCACTAAAGGAGGGAAAGATTTACAGAAGAAAATAAAATAGATACATTTAAAAAAATTAATTTAGAAAATATAAAGGATATTCTCTTTTTTCGTGTGTATGGCCTTCTGTTTGATGAGAAATGTAAGGCATTTTTGTGACAAATCTTTAAAGTAGATGTTTTGTCCACCTTTCGCCTAAATTCTTATTACTAAAAAGTCGTTCTGATTTGCTAAGTAATGGGAGAGGTTTGAGCTGCAGTTTCTCCTTCCTAGCACTTATCTACGAGCTTGTAAACGAGACACTCTTTCATTTCAACATGATTCTCTCTTCACAAATGATCACGAACTGCAGACACTTAGATTATATTCTAGAGAACCTTGGTAAATTAGGTGGAAAGATTAACACGGAAAGAGTCGGTTGTTACTAAGAATAGCGTAGATCCCATGTACAGTGTTTGAGATCATCTTCTAGAGAACCTTGGTAAATTAAGTGAATAACAAGGAAAGAGTCGGCTGTTACTAAGAATAGTGAGGATCCCATGTACGGTATTTGCCAAGTAATGCTCTAGAATAGTTTGGCGTGCAGATCTCACATAATTTCACCTATCTTGGATGACTCACTTCATGAAGATCTCACAGAACTTCACCCTTCGTGGCTGACTCATGTCGTGAATATCTCACTTTTCACCCATCTTGGCTGACTCAATTCATGAATATCTCACACTTCACCCATCTTGGCTGACTCAATTCCTGAATATCTCACAGAACTTCACCCATCTTGGCTGACTCAATTCCTGAATATCTCACAGAACTTCACCCATCTTGGCTGACTCAATTCATGAATATCTCACACAACTTCATCCATCTTTGCTGACTCAATTAATTATTTGTGGCTTTGCGTATGATTTGTATCTCCTGTCAATGAAAGACAGAAATAGTTGGATATTTCTAGTTAAGTGGCCCTGCTTGAGAATAATGAGCATACATTTCCTGGAAATGTATATTTAGCTATACTAAGAAGAATTAATTCAAAACTGGAAATACCCGATAGAAAAATCGTCTAAAAGTAACGTGTACATTGTCAATACATATAACTTAATGTTGGTGATTGCACACATACTATCAGGCTAAAGTTGAAGTCATATGAGAGATTGTCCTGGCAGATACAATCCTCAGAAATCTAACAAATATAATTTCTTGTGTGCCGAAATATCGAGAAAGTTTATGTCAAAAGTTTGTGTTTGTGGCATAAAATAAGCCGACATTCATTTAGTAAATTTACATTTTAACATTTTTCTTTCATGCAAAACAGAACTTAATTTGAAAACTACATTAATTTTTCAAGGGCAATAGACGTGGTATCGATATACGTTCTGGATCGAAAAAAATATAACTAATTGTAACGAAATATTGATTTTTTTTGTTGATTGGCAAGTCCAATATACCTAGAAACTGTTCTATCAATTGAGGGACCACATTATTATTGACTAGTAAAGGCCTACCTAGAAACATATATAATAATTAGTGGACCAAAATAACTAGTTACCAGTGTACTGAACATTTAATTAATGGACCAAAATAACTAGTTACCAGTGTACTGAACATTTAATTAATGGACCAAAATAACTAGTTACCAGTGTACTGAACATTTAATTAATGGACCAAAATAACTAGTTACCAGTGTACTGAACATTTAATTAATGGACCAAAATAACTTGTTACCAGTGTACTGAACATTTAATTAATGGACTAAAATAACTAGTTACCAGTGTACTGAACATTTAATTAATGGACCAAAATAACTAGTTACCAGTGTACTGAACATTTAATTAATGGACCAAAATAACTAGTTACCAGTGTACTGAAAATTTAACTAGTTACTAGTGTACTGAACATTTAACTAGTTACTAGTGTACTGAACATTTAATTAACCTACACACACACTTACTCGTTCTTTTATCGGACTGCTATTGACGACCTTTTGTTTCGGGATTATCTATCTCCTCGTTTCTAAAAACGATTTTACTCTGAAATCACAAGTACCAATAATTGTCAACGACCGCTCTCATGCCGTATAATATTTTCTGGTATCAACACAAAGTATATACCATGTAAGCTTTCTTATTTTTGTAGGATAAGAGAAGGATTAGGCATGGGAGGAGGGGTTCAGTCATTGAGGATATAATTTAGCCCAACAGGGATCGCTTACTTAGATAAATTTGGCAGTTAACCGGTTAAACTATTTTCCCAGATAGACAGCTGAACGCTTGTTATTATATAATTCATAACTGGTTTACAACTCAATTCAACGACCATTTCCACAGCACCAACAGATTCCTACCTCCAACCTGTTTCTTTCATTTCACTAAAAGCTCCGGCAATAATACTGGAGATAAGAATTCCAATAGTGATAAACAGCTGGTTTAAGGTTACCAAGCGACCACGAATTTCTGGAGGGGCAGCTTCAGCGATATAGACTGGTACAGTCATGGATGCGAACCCTAGAAATGATAAATGTAAAAGACATTTAGAATATATGAGGAAAATAGTAGAAGGCCCATTTCCGTCTTTTCAGACGATAGTATTATTGTACTATAAGAAATAGAATCGGCGATCTATGGCGATAATGAGCGTGATTAACAAGACCAATATGAGCCACAAAATATCTTCCACAATAAGTACAAGGAAACGCTAGCCTCCCCCCCCCCCCCTTGTAGAGTCCTGTATTGTTTCAGTGTAAAACGAGCAATGGCATCATGTTGCAATAACTCCGCATCAATGTCTCTATCATTCGTATCACGTTTTCATACGTCTTTGTAACCGAAGTAAAGGTCGAACCCTGAACGTAACTCTCCTTAAAATATAACGTCTGGTAATTTGTCATCTTCCATCCCAGTTTGGAAATGGGAATCAACCCTACTGTGTCCCAGCTATCTAAGTCTGTGTAGACTGAGCATACTTGGAATCAACCCTACTGTGTCCCAGCTATCTAAGTCTGTGTAGACTGAGCATACTTGGAATCAACCCTACTGTGTCCCAGCTATCTAAGTCTGTGTAGACTGAGCATACTTGGAATCAATCCTACTGTGTCCCAGCTATCTAAGTCTGTGTAGACTGAGCATACTTGGAATCAACCCTACTGTGTCCCAGCTATCTAAGTCTGTGTAGACTGAGCATACTTGGAATCAACCCTACTGTGTCCCAGCTATCTAAGTCTGTGTAGACTAAGCATACTTGGAATCAACCCTGCTGTGTCCCAGCTATCTAAGTCTGTGTAGACTGAACATACTTGGAATCAACCCTACTGTGTCCCAGCTATCTAAGTCTGTGTAGACTGAGCATACAAAAATGATGTGATATTGCCAGTTCTTTCTACTGCGCTGGTAATAAATGTCAAAGCTGTTTAGGAAAATGGTGAACAATATTGGCACGATGGGATCACTTGAGAGATGGAACAAGCAGAAATCACGGAAATAGTAATTCCATAAATATATTTCCATAAGTTCAAGAATAAAATATACATTTCCTTATTTCTTTACAAGATTAAAATACATTATCAATCAATGTACGCACATGTCTCTTTCCAATGAAGGCCTACTTGCTGGGACTGAGAAGCGTTCAGATTACCCACGATGAAGACATTGTTATGAACAGATTATGCCACTTTATTTCAAGTGCTTTCTGTTGTATTGTATGGTTGTGAGAATTGGACACTCACTGCGGACATGGAGAGACGATTACATGCTTTCGAGTACAAATGCTACGGACGAATTCTACAAGTTTCCTATATGGAATATAAGACAAATGTGTGCATAAGAACTAAAATAGAAATGTATGCCGGTGTACAGGAACCATTGCTTTCAGTAGTGAAACGACGAAAACTAGCTTGATTTGGACATGTATGCAGACATGATTCCTTATCAAAGATAATAATGCAGGGAACTGTCGAAGGGGTAAGAAGCAGAAAAGGGAAAATAAAGACATGGACAGACATCATCAAGGAATGGACAGGTCAAGATTTTTCCTCATTCATCCGCATCGCCGAATATAGAAATCGCTGGATGATTCTGTGTTCTGAAGCATCCAATGTGATACACATACTACCCTGAAGGGTTATCGGCTTATATATATATATATATAATTAGAGATAATTAGTTTTGACATTGAACCCAAAACATCTGGATAATGAGTCAATGCTCAAAGGAGGGAGCGGATCCACGAACATCTAGATGTAAAACTATATTATAAGGCGTCACAGGAACACTTCGCTGTCAACAAAAATTGCGAGGTATCCCTTACAATAAATATCAAATGTTTTCCAGAATAGTCTACGTGTTGATCTCACATAGCATCACTCATTGTGACAGATGTCATTTATTATTGGCTGCTTCCCGCTTAGTTTGGGACGCTAGCCAATGAAAGTAAGGGAAAAGTTGAGAAAGTCAAGACAAGTTACATTTCATGAGATTACCACACAAAGCAATTTTGGAAAGTGACTAGATATATATGGTGCTCATATAGTTTCTGTCTACGCTAGTGTAAAATGTTGCAAGTACGGGAAGTCCCCGTGAAATGTGTTTGCAAAGTTCTTGTAACGACCTAGCATGTTCTTTTGCTTATATCTATATGTAGTTGGCTAATCCCACGCTAATCCCACGCTAATCCCACTCAATATTATGACCATATCATAAGCCAGGACAGCCTAGAGAAGATCATAATGGAAGGAGGAAAATTTCAAAGAGAGACATACAAATGGCAGGCAAGAAGACGATGGATGCACGACATAAAAGACCATCTGAACATGATAGTAACAGAAGCAGGAAGACTAGATCAATATCGAGAGATATTTCAAAAGGATGTGATGACTGCAACATCCTTTTCAGGATACGATTCCTGATGACATGATGGTGATTTTCATTAGTCATTATGATTATACTTTGTTGGGAAATCTTTCGCTTGTCAGGTTATTATATGACTTTTATTACGTGACTGTATTTCTGTTATTATATGACTTTTATTACGTGACTGTATTTCTGTTATTATATGACTTTTATTACGTGATTGTATTCCTGTTATTATATGACTTTTATTACGTGATTGTATTCCTGTTATTGTATGACTTTTATTACGTGATTGTATTCCTGTTATTGTATGACGTTATTTCTGTTATTATACACTAAAACGAGACTGCCTAGCATATACACATATGAACAAGATACTACCACACACACACAAAACATAAAAAATAGATTTCCACACTTATCTACAAAAGACTTTCCACACATACACATATAGAAGCAAGACCTTCATATACGCATACATATAAAAACGAGACTACCATATATGCACATTATATAAACAAGACTTCCATACATACACACACATACAGAAAATACCACATACACACATGCAGACAAATGTAGAAACCAGGCTATCTTTGTGAGACCTCAGTACCAAAGAACAGCGTGTAGGAGATAACAAATTCTCGCTGAACAAACAAAGGGATTAAGAAGAATACTGTGAATATAGCTGAAACACGTCAGAAGTGCCATATGTGAAAGGATTAACTCCCTATCTCCAGCAAGCCAACAAAACAGGGGGCTAAAGACCTCTTCTGCCGGTGACCAGCTAAAACCTTAATTTGTATAGTTACATCTAAACACATTATGGACAAGCAAGAAAACACGTCATCTAAATAGACGATGTCAATAGTTATATTCTATTGTGGTGGAGTCTGAGGTGTGGGAATTGATTAGTGAAAATTCCAAGGAAGGGTGCATAATTACATATACAGATGGTTCGGTTGTTAGACAAGTACGTAACGCATGGGCTTTCACATCTCAGCCTGTAGGGAAGTCGACCAAAGAGGAGAGTGATGAATGTTCTGTGACTACAAGCAGCATGGCTATGGAGATTATAGCAGTGTCCAAGACCGTGACATAGATCAGTACGGAGACGGCAACTCATTTCTCCATCCTGAATCGATGAGCATGATCAGAAAAATACAGCTGGATTGCATTCGAGAAGAGTGGCTTGAGACGATCAAGAAGAGTGGCTTGAGACGATCGAGAAGAGTGGTTTGAGACGATCGAGAACAGTGGCTTGAGACGATCGAGAAGAGTGGTTTGAGACGATCGAGAACAGTGGCTTGAGACGATCGAGAACAGTGGCTTGAGACGATCGAGAAGAGTGGCTTGAGACGATCGAGAAGAGTGGCTTGAGACGATCGAGAACAGTGGCTTGAGACGATCGAGAACAGTGGCTTGAGACGATCGAGAAGAGTGGCTTGAGACGATCGAGAAGAGTGGCTTGAGACGATCGAGAACAGTGGCTTGAGACGATCGAGAACAGTGGCTTGAGACGATCGAGAACAGTGGCAGGAGACGATCGAGAACAGTGTCTTGAGACGATCGAGAAGAGTGGCTTGAGACGATCGAGAACAGCGGCTTGAGACGATCGAGAACAGTGGCTTGAGAGAAGCGACGAGGTTGATATGTATCACGTTCATATTGAACGAAATAGCGAATGTGTCTGTTTGCATTGCTGCTGTGTCTACTGGTAGAACAATCAATGGTGCGGACATTTTGAACTTTTTACGAAAAACAACACTAGAAAATGACATTATTGTACCCGATGATTACTTGTTCATGACCAGAATAAAGGAACTGGGAATTTGAAATGCAGAGTTACCAAAACTTAGCGTTAGTGTGGGTTTAGAAGAATGTTTGTCCACTAACAAAGAACTAGAATTGCATCATTATGTAATGGTAGATACACTCAAGTGCTAAACGTTGCAGATATTTTCTTGTTTAAATTTGAATATAATACAAAAAGTCTATAGGGGTTACTTAGCGGTTATTGTTAATTCTACGATTATTTACAATTTGACACTCCTGTAACAAACACGTCAACCACACAGAACGAAAATACATTAATTAGATACAGATAGGGATGTCTATAAATTAATTAGATACAGATAGGGATGTCTATAAATTAATTAGATACAGATAGGGATGTCTATACATTAATTAGATACAGATAGGTTGAATCTACAGAGCTACGTGATATGAGTGGTGCTCTCGGATAGGCGGCGTGCCGCCTCGTTGAGAGGGACGGAGTACATATGGGAAACTGAATACAGTGAAGTCAATCTTCTACGGCTTTTAAACCCTTTTTTCAACGTTAATTAGATACAAGTAGGGATGTCTATAAATTAATTAGATACAGGTAGGGATGTCTATTAATTAATTAGATCCAATTGGAGATGTCCATAAATTAAGTCTGCAGTTATGGAAGGGGCGGTGGTCTAAATCGTCTGGCAGTTGGTGACAAGGGGGAATGATGGTTTGACAAAAAATTTACGTCAATAATAATGCATTTCTTAAACATTTTAAATGTTTGAATTGGAAACATTTGATTGTTTAAAACAAAGATATTTTTGTAGTTTTTTTTAACAATGGGGAGGGTTCAGAGAATAGAAGGGGTTGAACAAACATTAACTTAATGATCTCCCTTGTAGTTTCTTGCTATTTTTATCGAGGTAGTGGGTTTAAAAACCGGCACTTAACGTCTTATTCTTCTGCTATTTGTTCTCCTGAAAACTTTCAGGAAAAAGTCAGGAGAACTGAATATAATATAATTTGCTATAATTAAGAAGGGGCAAAAAGGGGGTGGGGGTCTCTGCATTCTTGACGATTGTCGCCAAAGTGGGGAGTGTCAAAAATTGGGGCAAAATATTATTGCCGTATTTTATGGGCAGTTTTTTTAATAATAATTATAGCTTTCTATCGCATTTTCCTGAATTGATGCTCGTTTTTTATTGATTTAATGTTTAATTACACGTTTTTCTACTAGATTTGTGAGCCTAGATTTGTATTTGTGTGTGAGAGTCTAGTGTGAGAGTCTAGTGTGAGAGTCTATTGTGAGAGTCTAGTGTGAAAGTCTAGTGTGTGAGTCTAGTGTGTAAGTCTAGTATGAGATCTAGTGTGAGAGTCTGTGAGTCTAGTGTGAGAGTCTAGTGTGTGAGTATAGTGTGAGAGTCTAGTGTGAGAGTCTAGTGTGTGAGTCTAGTGTGAGAGTCTAGTTTGAGAGTTTAGTGTGAGAGTCTAGTTTGAATTCTAGTGTGTGAGTCTATTGTGAGTGTCTAGTTTGAGAGTCTAGTGTGTGAGTTTAGTGTGAAAGTCTAGTGTGTGAGTCTAGTTGTTGAGTCTAGTGTGTGAGTCTAGTGTGTGAGTCTAGTGTAATCTAATGTGTGAGTCTAGTGTGTGAGTCTAGTGTGAGAGTCTAGTGTGTGAGTCTAGTGTGTGAGTCTAGTGTAATCTAATGTGTGAGTCTAGTGTGAGAGTCTAGTGTGAGAGTCTAGTGTGAGAGTCTAGTTTGAGAGTTTAGTGTGAGAGTCTAGTTTGAATTCTAGTGTGTGAGTCTATTGTGAGTGTCTAGTTTGAGAGTCTAGTGTGAGAATCTAGTGTGAAAGTCTAGTGTGTGAGTCTAGTGTGTAAGTCTAGTATGAGAGTCTAGTGTGAGAGTCTGTGAGTCTAGTGTGTGAGTCTAGTGTGTGAGTATAGTGTGAGAGTCTAGTGTGAGAGTCTAGTGTGTCAGTCTAGTGTAGTCTAGTGTGTGAGTCTAGTGTGAGAGTCTAGTTTGAGAGTTTAGTGTGAGAGTCTAGTTTGAATTCTAGTGTGTGAGTCTATTGTAAGTGTCTAGTTTGAGAGTCTAGTGTGTGAGTTTAGTGTGAAAGTCTAGTGTGTGAGTCTAGTGTGTGAATCTAGTGTGTGAGTCTAGTGTGTGAGTCTAGTGTGTGAGTCTAGTGTGTGAGTCTAGTGTGTGAGTCTAGTGTGTGAGTCTAGTGTAATCTAATGTGTGAGTCTAGTGTGAGAGTCTAGTGTGAGAGTCTAGTGTGTGAGTCTAGTGTAATCTAATGTATGAGTCTAGTGTGTGAGTCTAGTGTGTGAGTCTAGTGTGTGAGTCTAGTGTAATCTAATGTGTGAGTCTAGTGTGAGAGTCTAGTTTGAGAGTCTAGTGTGAGAGTCTAGTGTGAGAGTCTAGTGTGAGAGCCTAGTTTGAGAGTCTAGTGTGAGAGTCTAGTGTGTGAGTCTAGTGTGAGAGTCTAGTGTGTGAGTCTAGTGTAATCTAATGTGTGAGTCTAGTGTGAGAGTCTAGTGTGAGAGTCTAGTGTGAGAGTCTAGTGTGTGAGTCTAGTGTGTGAGTCTAGTGTAAGAGTCTAGTGTGTGAGTCTAGTGTAAGAGTCTAGTGTGTGAGTCTAGTGTAATCTAATGTGTGAGTCTAGTGTGTGAGTCTAGTGTAAGAGTCTAGTGTGTGAGTCTAGTGTAATCTAATGTGAGAGTCTAGTGTGTGAGTCTAGTGTGAGAGTCTAGTGTGTGAGTCTAGTGTGTGAGTCTAGTGTGTGAGTCTAGTGTGTGAGTCTAGTGTGTGAGTCTAGTGTGTGAGTCTAGTGTAATCTAATGTGAGAGTCTAGTGTGTGAGTCTAGTGTGAGAGTCTAGTGTGTGAGTCTAGTGTGTGAGTCTAGTTTGTGAGTCTAGTGTAATCTAATGTGTGAGTCTAGTGTGTGAGTCTAGTGTGAGAGTCTAGTGTGAGAGTCTAGTGTGTGAGTCTAGTGTGATCTAATGTGTGAGTCTAGTGTGAGAGTCTAGTGTGAGAGTCTAGTGTGAGAGTCTAGTGTGTGAGTCTAGTGTGTGAGTCTAGTGTAAGAGTCTAGTGTGTGAGTCTAGTGTAAGAGTCTAGTGTGTGAGTCTAGTGTAATCTAATGTGTGAGTCTAGTGTGTGAGTCTAGTGTAAGAGTCTAGTGTGTGAGTCTAGTGTAATCTAATGTGAGAGTCTAGTGTGTGAGTCTAGTGTGAGAGTCTAGTGTGTGAGTCTAGTATGTGAGTCTAGTGTGTGAGTCTAGTGTGTGAGTCTAGTGTGTGAGTCTAGTGTAATCTAATGTGAGAGTCTAGTGTGTGAGTCTAGTGTAATCTAATGTGAGAGTCTAGTGTGTGAGTCTAGTGTAATCTAATGTGAGAGTCTAGTGTGTGAGTCTAGTGTGAGAGTCTAGTGTGTGAGTCTAGTGTGTGAATCTAGTGTGTGAGTCTAGTGTAATCTAATGTGTGAGTCTAGTGTGTGAGTCTAGTGTAAGAGTCTAGTGTGTGAGTCTAGTGTAATCTAATGTGTGAGTCTAGTGTGAGAGTCTAGTGTGTGAGTCTAGTGTAAGAGTCTAGTGTGTGAGTCTAGTGTAATCTAATGTGTGAGTCTAGTGTGAGAGTCTAGTGTGTGAGTCTAGTGTAAGAGTCTAGTGTGAGAGTCTAGTGTGAGAGTCTAGTGTGAGAGCCTAGTGTGAGAGTCTAGTGTGAGAGTCTAGTGTGTGAGTCTAGTGTAATCTAATGTATGAGTCTAGTGTGTGAGTCTAGTGTGTGAGTCTAGTGTGTGAGTCTATTGTGTGAGTCTAGTGTGTGAGTCTAGTGTGTGAGTCTAGTGTAATCTAATGTGTGAGTCTAGTGTGAGAGTCTAGTTTGAGAGTCTAGTGTGAGAGTCTAGTGTGAGAGTCTAGTGTGAGAGCCTAGTGTGAGAGTCTAGTGTGAGAGTCTAGTGTGTGAGTCTAGTGTGAGAGTCTAGTGTGTGAGTCTAGTGTAATCTAATGTGTGAGTCTAGTGTGAGAGTCTAGTGTGAGAGTCTAGTGTGTGAGTCTAGTGTGTGAGTCTAGTGTGAGAGTCTAGTGTGTGAGTCTAGTGTAATCTAATGTGTGAGTCTAGTGTGAGAGTCTAGTGTGAGAGTCTAGTGTAAGAGTCTAGTGTGAGAGTCTAGTGTGAGAGTCTAGTGTGAGAGTCTAGTGTGAGAGTCTAGTTTGAGAGTCTAGTTTGAGAGTCTAGTTTGAGAGTCTAGTTTGAATTCTAGTGTGAGAGTCTAGTGTGAGAGTCTAGTGTGAGAGTCTAGTGTGTGAGTCTAGTGTAAGAGTCTAGTTTGAGAGTCTAGTTTGAATTCTAGTGTGAGAGTCTAGTGTGAGAGTCTAGTTTGAAGGTCTAATTTTATTATTACACATTTTTAAGCAAATCATGACAATGATGAATGTCAATATTATGACTAATATCAGATATTACCTATGCCAATTCCAACGACAATTCGACCTGCCACCAACATCTCCTTGTTCTGGGAAGCTCCCATAACAATGGCACCGGCAACGAACACAATAGACGCAATCATGATTGTCACCTGGAGATATACATCACATGCTATGAATCACACTGTTTCTCCTATATTTTTACTTATTCTTCTTCTTCTTCTTCATCGTTCATTCTCAAACTCCTGCTGGATCTCTCTTGTAGCAAGACCATTGTCCTACTAGGTTTCTAGCAGGATGTAGTCCAGATAATGTAAATGCGTTGTGTCGCCGTTTTATTTGCGCCAATGGCCCGACATATCCGTCTTCTGAGGAAATACTGATATAACTATACAGTTATAATCTCAGCGAGGAAATACTCATATAACTATAAAATTATATTCTCAGCGAGGAAATAGTGAAAGAATCAAGAGCAAGACAGTTTTTGGGATAGTTATCAGCCAGGGATGTCTTCAGAACATAGTTACAACGTACAAGATTTGAAGGAAAGAAAGATTGAGGACAACAGAGTAGAAAAATATGAAATATTCTGACATCATCGTATGGCAGCGTTAACAACCATCCAGGTAAAAGATACTGGATATGTAGTGCTCTGGAAATCTATGATCGCCTACGCTTGTCGTCGCAGCATCTGATTACGATAATCATTTATTAGCAACCATTAAACCCACATCGAAAACGTGATTGGTTATCACGCTTAAAATGTTTATTTACGTGGGCGAATTTTCCACCGAGAACACAAGCAAGTTCTTGCAATCCCATTGTTTTGTTGATGTGATGTACATTTTGCATTTTTCGTGCTTCGCGTGCAAAACAGTAAATAAATCAATTCTGACTTTATTTATGGTCAAAACAGGTTGAAACTTGGCAAAGACATTAGTAATGTTTAGGCGAGTAAAAGATGTTATCTAATTGTTATAGAAAAAGGTATGTTACTGGTTTTTCCATACCTCGACTGGCGTTAAACTACGATGACTGGCTGCTGGTATGCGTGTCAGTAGAACGGCTAACAGAGATATCACTAGAAATTTCAATTGTGACCAGTGCACTATAGAGATTCTGCACCGGCGATTTCTGGCAACATCTCCGACTGATGACCGCGCTAAATCTGGTCAACCTCGTGTAACATTCCTAACACAACATCATCATATTAAACTGATGAATCTGCTGAAACGCTTCCAAGCACCAACCGTGACTAGCTCATACGCGTGGAACACAGAGGCTTAATAGCGCAAATGATGTTCTAATGTGATTTCACTCACGTGATTTCACTCATGTGATTTCACTCAATGTGATTTCACTCAGGTGGCTGGCAAAATAGAAGTCCTAACATTAGTCACATCCTTACTAGATACCACCGGACCAATATACTGGCGGGTGTCTAACAACATACTGGCGGGTGTCTAACAACATACTGGCTGGTGTCTAACAACATACTGGCGGGTGTTTAACAACATACTGGCGGGTGTCTAACAACATACTGGCGGGTGTTTAACAACATACTGGAGGGTGTCTAACAACATACTGGCGGGTGTTTAACAACATACTGGAGGGTGTCTAACAACATACTGGCGGGTGTTTAACAACATACTGGCGGGTGTCTAACAACATACTGGCGGGTGTTTAACAACATACTGGCGGGTGTCTAACAACATACTGGCGGGTGTTTAACAACATACTGGAGGGTGTCTAACAACATACTGGCGGGTGTCTAACAACATACTGGCGGGTGTCTAACAACATACTGGCGGGTGTGTAACAACATACTGGCGGGTGTTTAACAACATACTGGCTGGTGTCTAACAACATACTGGCGGGTGTGTAACAACATACTGGCGGGTGTCTAACAACATACTGGCGGGTGTCTAACAACATACTGGCGGGTGTGTAACAACATACTGGCGGGTGTCTAACAACATACTGGCGGGTGTCTAACAACATACTGGCGGGTGTGTAACAACATACTGGCGGGTGTCTAACAACATACTGGCGGGTGTCTAACAACATACTGGCGGGTGTCTAACAACATACTGGCGGGTGTCTAACAACATACTGGCGGGTGTCTAACAACATACTGGCGGGTGTCTAACAATATACTGGCGGGTGTCTAGTAACATAATGGAGGGTGTCTAACAACATACTGGCGGGGTCTAACAACATACTGGCGGGTGTCTATCAACATACTGGAGGGTGTCTAACAACATACTGTCTTGTGTCTAACAACATACTGGCTTGTACCTAGCAACATAATGGCGGGTGTCTATCAACATACTGGAGGGTGTCTAACAACATACTGGCGGGTGTCTAACAACATACTGGCTGGTGTCTAGTAACATAATGGAGCGTGTCTAACAACATACTGGCTGGTGTCTAACAACATACTGATGGTGTATAACAACATACTGGAGGGTGTCTAACACCATACTGGCGGGTGTCTAACAACATACTGATGGTGTCTAACAATATACTGGCGGGTGTCTAACAACATACTGATGGTGTCTAACAACATACAGGCTTGTGTCTAACAACATACTGATGGTGTCTAACAACATACTGATGGTGTCTAACAACATATTGGCTTGTGTTTAACAACATACTGGCTGGTGTCTAATGACATACTGATTTATGTCCAACAAAATATTTTAAGGGACAGAATGGAGATCGACAATGTTTTCTGATGAAAGCCGGTTTAATGTTTCATTTGCTGATAGGAAATATCTAGTGTATTTTCTTCCTGTAAAAAGATGAGAGGATTTGTGGATAGTCCTGGATAACCGATGTGGAGGAGGAAGGGTACATGTTTGAAGTTATTCTCCCACGAGAACTGCACTCTCTTCCATATTCTCACAGATAACGTAGCAGCTGATGTCTTACATTAATCAAGTATTGCAACCTATCGGTGAGTCTGTCTTGCACAATTCTTACATTAATCAAGTATTGCAACCTATCGGTGAGTCTGTCTTCCACAATTCTTACATTAATCAAATATTGCAACCTATCGGTGAGTCTGTCTTGCACAATTCTTACATTAATCAAGTATTGTTACCTATCGGTGAGTCTGTCTTCCACAATTCTTACATTAATCAAGTATTGCAACCTATCGGTGAGTCTGTCTTCCACAATTCTTACATTAATCAAGTATTGCAACCTATCGGTGAGTCTGTCTTCCACAATTCTTACATTAATCAAGTATTGCAACCTTTCGGTGAGTCTGTCTTCCACAATTCTTACATTAATCAAGTATTGCAACCTATCAGGGCCGGTCTGTGACGGCCAAGGTATCGAGTTCGTTCCCCGCCACATGCAATTGTGCATCCGGACCGTTCAGAAAGCACTGGCAAACTACTCAGCGTATTTATATTCCCTATAAAATCACTACAGCCACGAAATGCTGGGTTGATAGCCACGCCCTTAATAGAATATGCTACCAACTAGGACCAGGTGGTGATTTAAAAATATTTGCATTTGAACAAGAAATTGAACCGTTGATCCAACATGCTGTGAGACCGGCCAACATTGATAGCTACGTACATTTAATGTGATTGAATGTCTGCACACATATACGCACACCTACTTAGTGCGTGCAACATATGAAGAGGCGGTCACTTCTCAAAACATTGCATACAACTGAGAATTATAGTATTCTGATTGTAAGAGAGATCTAGAGAAACACTATAATTAATCATGGGAAACAATAGTCTCAATGCCTGCAATTCTTGACTCAAAAGGAGAAGATTATAATAATTGTACTCGGGTTGTCCAATTGTACTTGGTCCTTCTGAACGAAGCGGTACGACGCTTGCCGAGACTACTCAAAGCACATAACTCTAGTCTCAAAGATAATCTCACGGGATCTCCGCCGAAAATTCACTTTATGAGCAAGATGTCGCGACATGGGATCTGATCGCGCGACCTCTTGAACACACGGCTTAATCACTATGTCAGAGTGATTTTCAAATTTTAATTCTTAAACATAGAAAAGAGGCAAAAATCAGAAGCTTCGTTTTTAATCATTGCTCATTTAAATATCCTTACCCTGCGACCAATAATGTCACACAGGAAACCTGCGAGTAGGGAGAAAACTGCAGCAGCGCCCACCGTGGCACTGACAATAAGTTCCTGCCATATTGTGCTCAAATGGAAATAGTCTTTGATTAGAAGCATTGCACCGGACACAATTCCTACAGAATAAAATTAGAAAAATATGAATTTTATTAATATGTATGTTTGAGTTGTCCAGATAAATGAGTAAATGAGTACTTATACTCAGGTCGGTGATAATGTAAATAATAAATGTGTGCGTATACTCTGTCCATCATAATGTAAATAGTAAATGTGTGCGTATACTCTGTCCATCATAATGTAAATAGTAAATGTGTGCGTATACTCTGTCCATCATAATGTAAATAGTAAATGTGTGCGTATACTCCGTCCATCATAATGTAAATAGTAAATGTGTGCGTATACTCCGTCCATCATAATGTAAATAGTAAATGTGTGCGTATACTCCGTCCATCATAATGTAAATAGTAAATGTGTGCGTATACTCTGTCCATCATAATGTAAATAGTAAATGTGTGCGTATACTCCGTCCATCATAATGTAAATAGTAAATGTGTGCGTATACTCCGTCCATCATAATGTAAATAAGTACCAGTAAAACAAATAATAATAATTAGTCATAATAATCACAATCACAAGACCAATAACCTGTCAGGTCGTAGAAGTGACACATTGAGCATTGCTACATCAGCACATGAAACCATCTAAATACTTCCATGCTCAGCCATTCGGATGAGTGTAGACAAAATGTGTCCAGACCATTACTTGATGTTGTCAAACAAAACTTTTCTTTGACCAAACTTCTCTTACCCGCAATCGTTCCTTGAAAATTAATTATAGATAGTGAGTTGTGTCTCGTTACATGTCCAACCGACAAGTATACACCGTTTCACTTCAAATGTAGTTGCTATTATCCCGCAAATTATTTATTTTCTTCTGGATAAATACAACTGTTTTATGTTCAATATCACTGATTATTAACAGTAGTATGTAGCATTTATATTCAAAGCCTTAAATTATTATTTCCGTGTTTGCATTGAGTGTCCATGTTTTACAACCATACACAAGAATACTTAACACTAGAGATCTGTATAGTGTGATATTCACTGTAATAATGATCTTAATTTTCCAAATTATATTTACATTTGCAATTAAAAAACGTCGGTTTTTTTCGTTATAATTTACGTGTTATTTATTGTTTACAGATTACGTGTCATTTATTACTTAGACATTACGTGTTGTTTATTGGAGAAACTAATAAATAACAGTAATAAAATAGAAAAACTAGAGTTAGTAATATATTTGCAAACAGGCATCATAAGTTAATAACAATAAAAGATTGAAATATTCAGAAGACACCAGACGAGATCGGAACCTGATCTGTTCTGGTGATATTATGAATGTAGCTCAAGAAAGCACGTTTTACGAATTTGTGTAATCTCGAATGTAGATTAATTGTAGCCAATGTATCCAACGTACATATTATCTAGGTATCGTGAATGTAAACCAGTATGGTCACAGACAAGACACACAGTGCATGACAGTTCAATTCTTCAAAGATCAAAAACATTTAAACAAACACGGACAATTATGTTTTCATGCTGTACGGACAATTATACCTCCGTGTTGTGAGGTCACATACAAATAGCACAAACACATGACTGTTACATGGATGAATCTGGGTAAATGAATAGTATTATTATGAAACTCCAGCTCGGTGGCGAAGTGGTACAGAGCGCGTCTGTGACGACCAAGGTACAGAGTTCGTTCGCCACTACAGGAAATTGTGCATCCGTACCGTTCAGAAAGCAATGACAAACTACTGAACGTATATATACTGCTTAGAAAATCACCACAACCAACAAATGCTGGGTTGATAGCTACGCCCTGTAACGGATATGCTACCAATTAGTCGCTGTGTCTACTTTGTATCGTCATCCAACGAAAAGCAGACGTAAGGTGGATACCCAACGTTCTCTCTCTTACCTTGGTAATACATTTTACACTCAAAAATGTATTTTAATAAGTCTAAAATAAATTTGATTAATTTATATTTCCCGTAATAGTTTTATTTTCATAAGCTGTGTCAGGATATCATTGTTTGTTTTATTCTCTTTCCGTAAAGTTCTCTCTATTCTTCTATACATGTCAAATACATGCATTCTGTCTTCTGGATGTTAATTTGTTATTCCGAGCCATACTCTAATATAGAATACTTGTAGCATTTTATAATTTTTATTTCTACTTTAGTAAATCCAAAATAAAGTAAAAGGATTACTGTGAATACCTCACTATTGATGTAAAACATAAACAAAGATAACAAAACAAAGAACAGTGATAGTTATCCACGTATTTGTCCAATCAGGACCTTTTAAAGAAACAAATAACGGTCACGAAATCATTTCTACTTTGTCTGTGTTATCAATATTTTCCTAATTCCATCAAAAAATTGCATGGGGACTGCAGTAAAACTGTACAGCACATGATAAATTAATACGATATATATGTATGTATATATAAATATGATTATAGAACAGTTTTACGGAGAACAATATCTCAGAAACGATGATTCAATCAAAAGATTTTATCAAGGCAACCAAAAACAAACTTGAATAACAAAATCTAAAACTAAATGATAGCGATATATAAATTGACAGGTCTGAGAATAAAAAACAATACAATGAAAGAAGAGTAGGAGAAAAATTCCTTTGATTATCTGAAAACTACAGCATACAAGTGAAATAGCTGTCATTACATATCTGGAAACTACAGCATATAAGGGAAATAGCTGTCATTACATATCTGGAAACTACAGAATACAAGGGAAATAGCTGTCATTACATATCTGAAAACTACAGCATACAAGTGAAATAGCTGTCATTACATATCTGGAAACTACAGCATACAAGTGAAATAGCTGTCATTACATATCTGGAAACTACAGCATACAAGGGAAATAGCTGTCATTACATATCTGGAAACTACAGAATACAAGGGAAATAGCTGTCATTACATATCTGGAAACTACAGCATACATAGGAAATAGCTGTCATTACATATCTGGAAACTACAGCATACAAGGGAAATAGCTGTCATTACATATCTGAAAACTAGAGCATACAAAGGAAATAGCTGTCATTACATATCTGAAAACTAGAGCATACAAGGGAAATAGCTGTCATTACATATCTGAAAATTAGAGCATACAAGGGAAATAGCTGTCATTACATATCTGAAAACTACAGCATACAAGGGAAATAGCTGTCATTACATATCTGAAAACTACAGCATACAAGGGAAATAGCTGTCATTACATATCTGGAAACTACAGCATACATAGGAAATAGATGTCATTACATATCTGGAAACTACAGCATACAAGGGAAATAGCTGTCATTACATATCTGGAAACTACAGCATACAAGGGAAATAGCTGTCATTACATATCTGAAAACTAGAGCATACAAAGGAAATAGCTGTCATTACATATCTGAAAACTAGAGCATACAAGGGAAATAGCTGTCATTACATATCTGAAAATTAGAGCATACAAGGGAAATAGCTGTCATTACATATCTGAAAACTACAGCATACAAGGGAAATAGCTGTCATTACATATCTGAAAACTACAGCATATAAAGCATATAAGGGAAATACCTGTCATTACATTCCAAGAAACCACAGTATACACGGGAAATAATCGTGATTATCTACAAACTACAATATACAAGGGAAATGCAAAATTGGAAACCAAAGATAAAAATAATTAATAATAATAAAAATAAAATTACGATCTAGATCCGATGGGTAAATCATGTATCTAACTGTGCGAGGCCGAAAGTTATTAAAGAAAGACAACAAACAGTCCCATATCACAAGCTGGAATCAACAATTCTAAAACAGGGAGAAAAATCTGGATAAAACTACAGAAAGTAAGGAGAGGCGGCAGATATATGTGTAAGAGAGTGAAGTGAGAAGGATATTAAAACAAGTTATGAACGGTGTTGATCCCAAAGGGTTTCAATTTTTCTATCGTAAGAAGAGACTGTTCTCAGCTATGAACCACTGTTGTGACCAATATACATGACCGAACCGAGATGTTATTAGTGTACATGTGGCTAGGGCTGAAGTAATCTGTCACTACTGGTGTTATGTCGTAACGACAATTGTCACATAGGGTAGTGGCAACAGCGATCCCCAAGTCTCAGGTCCTTTTCTCTTATGTAAGCAAGGAAATTACTTTTAGCCATTCCTATTATCATTTTCGTTTATGTTTCACTTTTGTTGATTTTGTTTCTTTACTTCCATGCTGATTTTTGGGTGCAATAGCAAAGTTGACAGCTGGTATGTCTCATCAATTACATTTTGACATCTTGTTTCTATATCTCTATCGAGGGGTGCAAAGTTTCTCGCATTGCTCTCGTCAGGAGCCAGGGTTAGCAGATAATCAAGTTTCCATAAACGTACCTCCTCGTGGTGCACTCTAGAAACAGAGTAAGAGCGGTTCTTGCTGTATTGCTGGCTAACAATTTTAGGCTCGTGTACGTGAAAATGAATGATGTAAATGGAATGATAATTACCTGCAGAGAGACAGGAAATATCTCCGATACCTCTAAACTATCATATCTAGCATATGCAAGGCATATGTGCATTCCGGCATGGCCGTCTTAAAAAGCAGAAACATGGAAGGGGCGATCAATGTCAATGTCCCCTAACATACGGGAAAAGGTAACACACGCTAGAGGGCAGTGTAGCGTTCGTGAGTCGAACCATGGCAACGGGGCTACAATAGTCCAGTACGAGACCGACTGGAGGAAGTGCTGTTCATGCTTGAGAACACACAGAATCTCTAGTCCCATCACAATTGGGTCCATTCAAAGTAGGAGTCATGACTCAGGTATGGATACACCAACTTGAACATGTACTACTGGGTATGGAAGAAAGCTTTGAATACAGCTCCCCATTGCACACATGCAAGCATTGAACAAATGTCTGGGAGGGCATTATTGAAATATCTGACCGAAGCAGTGTTGAGACTCTGAATCTGTACACTGGTGGCAACTTGTGGAGGAGGGGGAGTTTTGTGAATTTTCACATACTGCAGAAATGTTAGTAAACGTTTAGAAATGAGTTCCTGGTAAGGAAATGTCAAGGACTGACGTCATCTCAACAAAGTCTGTGATGTAGGTAAATGCATGAGGAGATTTCTAGTCAATCATTTGCTAGGTAACTGAATCTTATCAGGATGACTACCTGTTTTGATTAGAATTCATAACTCTATTTTAAAGTTTATTAGAAATGAACCAACTAAAACTAACAAGAAACAACAGTAATAGTGGTCTTCGTCAAAGGAGTGTAAATTGAAAATGAACATTTGGTTTAATTAAGTTTAGCTCCCTTGAGAAGTATATGTTAGCCAGGTATATCAAAACAGAGAACATGTCATGGCATAGATCCAGCATTATGGCATGAGGACTTCCGGTAGTGACGTCCGTTGATGGAGGGTGTTTCTCTAATCAGGTCTGGGTCATTCCGTCGATCGTTGGATTAATCAACTAACATCGTAAAGTCCAGACCGATTTGTGTAACAGGGGGCAGTTCATTCCAATTCTATTTCATTCAGATGAATTATTTTGTGAAAAACTGTAACTGCACAGGATAGCTTTGAGCAGACAGAATTGGAGAGATCTGACTACAGCCATATGCGCTAATTTCAGCGCAAAAGGAAACTGAATTAGGGCAGGAAGGTGTTGTTACAGCAAAGTTTCTACCTGATAACATAACTCAATAATATGAAGACATACCTGTGTCATAGCCAAATAAAAGTCCACCAATGGTTGCAAAGCAGGCCAGGTAATATACGAAGAAAGGTGTTTTCTCGTCCTTGTTTTGAACATGTCCAGTTTTCTTAGCATCCTTGAAATGACCGTTGTGTTCCATGTCTGCGTTGTTCAAAAATTGATTTCCACTAATTAAATTGTCGTTCCCAACTTCAGGGCCGACTCTATTTCTGGAAACTGGAACTGAAGATTGTTTTTTTGTATTATTGGGATTTTGCCTTTTGATTATTCTTGTTGATGCTGAAGAGTTAGGTAAACTATTGTCTTCTACAGAATCGCCCAGGTATGAACAGATTTCAAGATCACTTTGTTGTATACTGCCGTGGGAGTTATTCAGCTTATTAGAATAGCCACGACCAGTAGATTGTAAAGTGTCGAGCTTTCCTTGTTTTGTATCCTCGTTTGAATCTGCGGAGACGCTCTCTGTGCTGCTAGTTTCGGAAGAATGAACAGGTAGATATGATTTCTCAGGTGTAATATTAACACACAGATATGGAGAATCGGATTTCGCTAGAGAATCATCAGTAGATACAGAGATCGGCAGAGGTGTTCCTTTCAACGATTTCGCATATTCAGAATTCGCAAGTCTGTTATCTGTTTCGGATGAACCTGATGAAAAAAAAATATAACACTTACATAACTTGTGAAGAAAAGTAATGTTCTTACAATGTGTCAGTAATAATGTAAAATGTGTGTGATTGTTAACATCAACAGATTGAACACAGCTACAGCGAAAAGTAATTATTTCTTGAGAAATTGTGTCACATCGTAGAACAGTTAAATATAATTTTTTTTTTAAATAAATTGTGTCACGTTTAAACAGCTATGATTGTTAAATTGAGAAATAGTCACAATTTAAATTTTATGGTTATGTTTTTGAGAAACTCACAGTTAAACAGATGATTATTTTTTTTGACAAGTAGTCACAGTTAAATAGATATGCACAAACAACGCCATATACATTTTGAGAACATTAATAGAAAGAATGATGGAAGTAAACAGGGATCTGTATTTGGGCTTTATTAACTTACTAAGGCATTTAATAAGGTGAAACATGAAGAAATAATGAGAATGTTGGAGAATTTAAACATTGATGGCAAAGATCTGAAAATAATAAAGAATATATATTGGCAACAAACATCTTATCCAAAGTATCTTAATTCCAATCCTGTGCTACCAATGTCAAACATGGACCTTAACAACAAAACATAAGAGACAACTGGTTAAAACAGAGATTAGATGTCTGAGAAAAGCCACAGGAGTGACCAGAAGACACAGAATTAGAAACGATGTCATAAGAGAAAGGGTGGGTGTCATATCAATTCTACAATACATAAAAAAACCAATAGATTCAATGGTTTGGTCATCTGGGAAGAATACCGTGTGATTCATAGTTTATAAAAACATTTACGAAGAGAGCAGAAGCAGAAAGAAGAGCCAAGGGTAGACCTAGAGTACGCTGGATCGACAACATCAAAGAGACATTACACGAACACCAAATAACATTATCTGAAGCTGCCAGAAAAGCGAGAACAAGAACATTGTATCTCCCTCGACACCCGTAAAGGGTAAAAGAGGAAGGAAAGATGAAGAAGAAGATTGGCAACAAAGAGCAGCCATAAGAATTTATAACCAAACAGAAGCATTTCAAGACATCAAACAAGGGGTTAGACAAGTTTGTGTGCTGTCACCCGAACTGTTCAATGTATACAGTGCAATGATAACTAGATTCATACAAGAAATGCCAGGAATATCAGTTGGCGGGTATATTATAAACAACGATACGCTGATAATACAGTTTTGATAGCCGAACAAGAAACATAGTTACATGAAATGCTGAATATCATTGCACAAGAAAGTCAAAAACAATGTCTGAATAGCAGGAAAAACTGAAGCAATGGTAATGTCAAAGAAAAATGCCCTCCAGAATGCAACATCAATACAGTCTGAAGCAAGTCAAAATATTCAAATATTTGGATACATTAATAACATCAGGTGAAAGATGTATTTAAGAATAACTAAGATATCGAATGTAGAATTGACACGACAACGGTAACCTTTCACAAGATGAAGACCATCCTTTGTAATATATCGATATCAGTTGAGGTGAGAGAGTTCTTACAAGTTATATAGAATCAATTCTGATGTATAGCAGTGAATCTTGGACACTCAGCAGAACATTGAAAAATTATATTGAGGCAGTAGAGATGTGCTTTTATAGGAGAATATTGAGGCAGTAGAGATGTGCTTTTATAGGAGAATATTGAGAACACCCTGGAAAGATAAGAAGCATATTCTGTCTCTTAGCGATATTCCTAAGATTCTGCGTAAACATGCCATTTTGGTAGTCACGAGTTTACCATTGTCTTGCACTAACCTTGTCCACGAAAATTATAATATATATGTAGGTATTAGCGAATACTTTCCACTCTCTACGAGCCACGACCTCATTATAACGAATAAGAGGAAACTAGCAACACCGGAACATTTACAAGCTTTTTAAACGTATAAAATAAAGGATAAAATAAAGGATAAAATAAAGGATAAAATAAAGGAAATCGAAAATGTTTTTTTTTCTATTTTTAATTATGTGTCCAAGATATGCCCATGTGTAAATGTAATTATGTGTCCAAGATATGCCCATGTGTAAATGTAATTATGTGTCCAAGATATGCCCATGTGTAAATGTAATTATGTGTCCAAGATATGTCCATGTGTAAATGTAATTATGTGTCCAAGATATGCCCATGTGTAAATGTAATTATGTGTCCAAGATATGCCCATGTGTAAATGTAATTATGTGTCCAAGATATGTCAATGTGTAAATGTAATTATGTGTCCGAGATATGTCCATGTGTAAATGTAATTATGTGTCCAAGATATGTCCATGTGTAAATGTAATTATGTGTCCGAGATATGTCCATGTGTAAATGTAATTATGTGTCCAAGATATGCCCATGTGTAAATGTAATTATGTGTCCGAGATATGTCCATGTGTAAATGTAATTATGTTTCCAAGATATGTCCATGTGTAAATGTAATTATGTGTCCAAGATATGCCCATGTGTAAATGTAATTATGTGTCCAAGATATGCCCATGTTGTAAATGTAATTATGTGTCCAAGATATGCCCATGTGTAAATGTAATTATGTTTCCAAGATATGTCCATGTGTAAATGTAATTATGTTTCCAAGATATGTCCATGTGTAAATGTAATTATGTGTTCAAGATATGCCCATGTTGTAAATGTAATTATGTGTCCAAGATATGCCCATGTGTAAATGTAATTATGTGCCCATGTGTAAATGTAATTATGTGTCCAAGATAGGCCCATGTGTAAATGTAATTATGTGTCCAAGATATGTCCATGTGTAAATGTAATTATGTGTCCAAGATATGCCCATGTGTAAATGTAATTATGTGTCCAAGATATGCCCATGTTGTAAATGTAATTATGTGTCCAAGATATGCCCATGTGTAAATGTAATTATGTTTCCAAGATATGTCCATGTGTAAATGTAATTATGTTTCCAAGATATGTCCATGTGTAAATGTAATTATGTGTTCAAGATATGCCCATGTTGTAAATGTAATTATGTGTCCAAGATATGCCCATGTGTAAATGTAATTATGTGCCCATGTGTAAATGTAATTATGTGTCCAAGATAGGCCCATGTGTAAATGTAATTATGTGTCCAAGATATGTCCATGTGTAAAAGTAATTATGTGTTCAAGATATGTCCATGTGAAAATGTAATTATGTGTCCAAGATATGCCCATGTGTAAATGTAATTATGTGTCCAAGATATGCCCATGTGTAAATGTAATTATGTGTCCGAGATATGCACATGTTGTAAATGTAATTATGTGTCCAAGATATGCCCATGTGTAAATATAATTATGTCAAATATAGTCCATATGTTAATGTAATTATGTGTCCAATATAGACCCATATGTACACTTCCATTGTTTCAAGTATCTCTCCACGTCTTTTTATGTTCAACATTTGTATCTCTTCGATTTTATTGATTCTCATAAATTGTTATGGAAAAATGCTTGACACAATAAGAGATATTACATAGGTGCAATATCTACCTCTTTATTGACTGTCCTTCCCTCTCAACTGTCATGCAAAACATAACTTGTACAAACATAACTTCTACATAAAAACATAACTTGTACAAACACACTTAACAGTCACTAACACACTGTATAGATCGCTAAGTGAACTTCAGATGACCTGCACTGTTTAAGAATGGCATTAAAGCTACAAACAGTAGAACCACTCATAAGAAATTGGATATGGACAAAACAACAACATATATAGAGTATACGTTACAGATGAAGCAACGTATAACTCTCCATATATAAATAACGACTTTTAGACGTTATGTATAATACCATCAGAACACTAACATACAGCTGTCATCATCATTAAGTGATGCCTCCACAACGAAGGTCGACTGCAACGCACCTCCAACATCACTCATCTCTTGTCTTGATAAAGCACTCTGCTAGATTGTATCCTGTCTACCTCGTTATGGTTCTCTCCCACGTGTATCCCCGTCTTCCTCTCCCTCGCTTCCCCTCGATGTTATCCTCGTAAGGTATTCAACAATGTGCCACATACAGCTGTGCTCAATGCTGAACATTTGCATAGGCAAACTTGGCAGCAACTAAGAGGTCTTATTCATGAGTTGACCCTGCCAGAGGACGAACTGGTATACATGGTAAGGACACATAAACATTTTGTAGCTAAATTACCAAAATAACGGGCCCGACTCTGTTAACTGGCTAGAGTTACTAGTTCAGTCTTGCTATATTATAACAGTTACTAGTCCAGCCTTGCAATATTATAACAGTTGCTAGTCCAGCCTTGCTATATTATAACAGTTACTAGTCCAGCCTTGCAATATTATAACAGTTGCTAGTCCAGCCTTGCTATATTATAACAGTTACTAGTCCAGCCTTGCTATATTATAACATTTGCTAGTCCAGCCTTGCTATATTATAACATTTGCTAGTCCAGCCTTGCAATATTATAACAGTTGCTAGTCCAGTCTTGCTATATTATAACAGTTACTAGTCCAGCCTTGCTATATTATAACATTTGCTAGTCCAGCCTTGCAATATTATAACAGTTGCTAGTTCAGCCTTGCTATATTATAACAGTTGCTAGTTCAGCCTTGCTATATTATAACAGTTGCTAGTCCAGCCTTGCTATATTATAACAGTTGCTAGTCCAGCCTTGCTATAGCATAACAGGTAATTATAACTAAGGCGTTGAAGAGACACGGATGAGTAGTATCTTGAAAACCCTACATATGCTTCCCGATGTACTCCAGACCAATACAAAACCATCAAAGCTGTTTACAATTGCCAACTTCAACTAAACAGGAAGTTGCACAATTACTACGGATGTAGAGGAGTGATACAGTCGTTGTACCTGACGGAATATCACAAGCAGTACTGAAAGCTGTTAAAGAAAATATTAGATCAAGAGACCGTGCTCACGAAATGGAAAGAGACATAACAATAAAACAAAGCAGATATCGCTGCATGTTGCAATTGACGGGGCATAACACTACTGACGGTATGATAAAAAGTATGAATAACGGTAAACTCTTGATAAAAACTCAACTGAAATGAAACTAAGGAACAGGTTCAAGACAGGAGTTCGAGCGAAACAAATCAAGTACAGATTTGAAAAAGCTGTGACATATGGAATTACTAAGAGCAACCGAATGAATAATAAACATATTTATGTAAACATTTTTAGATTTTGACAAATCTTTCGACAGATGTTCACGGGTTTGCAATGTAATAAAATACCGTGACATTTATAATACAAGCATGCAAGAGAAGACACAAACAGTAATATGTTTCTACAACATTAAGAAGACAACAGATGGACAAATATCATACATGTATGTAGAATGTATGAAAACAGACAGCAACTACAAGTATTAAAATGGGTACCAGATGGTAAAATAAAACAAGGAAGACTAAGAGGAGCTGTTCGCAGAACAACCATCAAAGAAGGTATGACTATAGGTCTCAACAACATGCAAGAATTATACGCAGTAGCATGCAAGAACTGGAGAACTCTGGTTTCTGCCATATTCGCATTTTTAGACGATGAAGGTACATTAGAAAGATAGATGGATGGATGGATGGATGGATGGATGGATGGATGCTTGGATGGATGGATGGATGGATGGATGGATGGATGGATGGATGGATGGATTATATTAGCGATTGTCAATAAATTACTTCACTGTACTCGGTTGAGAAAAATTTCTTACTTAGACTTGAATTAGCGCGGTAGTTGATAGTGAGCTTGCTTACTATCACCGGGTTACAGCACCGAAAAATTGAACTATCTGGAGTTTGTAATTGATTTATTTAATTATGACGCAAACAACTGAACTATCTGGAGTTTGTAATTGATTTATTTAATTATGACGCAAACAACTGAACTATCTGGAGTTTGTAATTGATTTATTTAATTATGACGCAAACAACTGAACTATCTGGAGTTTGTAATTTATTTATTTAATTATGATGCAAACAACTGAACTATCTGGAGTTTGTAATTGATTTATTTAATTATGATGCAAACAACTGAACTATCTGGAGTTTGTAATTGATTTATTTAATTATGACGCAAACAACTGAACTATCTGGAGTTTGTAATTGATTTATTTAATTATGATGCAAACAACTGAACTATCTGGAGTTAGTAGTTGATGTATTTCATTATCCGTACCTGCAACCGTACGTAAAAAGAAGTTATAATACAAAATGCTCAAAATGAATAAAGGATTCACGTCATTATACTAGAGTTATCCATATTTTCTCCGTCTCACTGCACTCCTACTGCCGAGAGTACCACTTTAAGAGATACTTCACAAAGTTCTCCGGAAAAATCCGATTTGTGAACAAGATGTCGCGAGAAGGGATTCGAACTTCTTAACAAAGCGATCATCTTAACAACTGCGCCAGCCCTCTTCTAGGTCAACTCCGTGAAGTGGATATGGGGCTTAGTCCAGCAAGCAGAGGCCGAAAATTAAGATTGATCAGACCATCCCTGACATGTATTAGGACCACAGTCCTGCCCACTCAATAACTGGTGCTGATGTTGGAGACACAATGTCGAGAGGCACACCAGAAACCATGGTATCACGAAGCAGGACTCTATAACATGTCTTCACAACTGGTTCACAGAATTCGAGGACGGAACTACTTAATTATATCAAACAGAAATGTTGACACCCATACAGCAGCAAAGACGATGTTATCCACAAGTTTGGAAGACTTCAACAAACAATCACTGTTAGATTGCGAAGATGCCAAAACAGACTCAAAACAACACAGACATGGAAGGTTTGAAACTAACGACAACGATATGCACCGCTGTGGAAAATCTTCAGAAAGATATAGAACATGTGTTCAATATCTTCGACTGTACCACACAAGAATAAAATTCAGGCCATCAGAAAAATTACTGACGGACAAATAAAACAACTCTTCCTCTAGGACTCTTCGCTTGGAGCATTTGCTGGATAAGTTTTATGATCCTGTCTTGGAGAGTTTGACGGACAAACTTTACTGAAATGTATTGGAGCCTTTGACCACAGTTAAAGACATTTAGAAAATTCATATCATTGAGTCCGACAGGAGAACGAAGAAGGCAACATGAATTTAAAAATAAAATATTACTGATGTTCGTAGTTCTATATAAATATTACGAAATAAAACAACTTGAGATAAACGAGTGTTACAAATCAGAAAATTATAGCAAGTCAACGTTTTCATAAAAAAATCCTTATCAAGTCAAGGGTGCTAGGTACATTATACACCCAAATTATTTCACAGTAGAGCTAAACATATACAAATATAAATAATCGATTGTTGTGATATCTCACTGTTTCGTTTAGAAACGTCCCCACTAGTTATAATGAATTATTACAAGAAAATATCACCTACCATAATGACACCTATCACTATCAATGTTGCCTATCATTAATATATTTATACTTTTGTCATTTTAACAGGTGACTTATCATTTCAATTATCCTACTGTAAATAGTTATCACACAAATTAGTCTAATTCTTACTTATCCTGTCACTTACTATCATGTCACTTAATATCATATCACTTATCATCTAATCACTCATCATCTTATCACGTATCATCCTATCTCTTATCATTCCAGCACTTATCACCATATCACAACATCCTATCACTTATCGTCGCACCATTTGTCATCATAATACTTATCAGCATATCACTCATCATTATATCAATTATTATAATATCTCTTATTATCATACCACTTATCATCATATTACTTACATCCTATCACTTATCACACAATCACTTATCATCGTATCACTTATCATCATATTATTTATCAGTATATCATTCATTATATCGCTTATCATAATAATATAACTTATCATCATATCACTTATCATATCACTTCTGATCCTATGAATTAGAATCATATAACATATCATCGTATCACTTATCATATCACTTATTATACCACATTTCATCCTATTACTTACATCCTATCACTTATCACAAAATCACTTATCAGCAATTACTCATCATCCTATCACTTATCATCATATCACTCAAAATAGTGTCACTTATCGTCATATTACTTCGTGTCACATTATTTTTGTCACCAATTTTTCTACGAGAAGAAGTATCCTTAAAAGAAACACCGTAAGACGTAAGTAATGTTGTCTTTTTTTGTTGATAAAGATAATTGTTAGAAAACATAATCTGCAACACTCAAACTTGTTCACACACCATTATATGAATAACAACGGGTATTTGAATAAATAAACGATCATTATTACCTGAAATAATTTAGAATATCACAAATAACAGAATTCAACACTAATCATAGGTGCTCAAATCTGCGTAGATTTATTTATACACTCAAACACAAGTCCTACTATCCAAAGAAATTAGAACTTGGCATTGATTTCTATACAAATGTAAATCATGATTGCAGGTAAACAATTGGAGCATCCTATTATCCGTTAACTAGAAAGACACCTCACAATCTGTCACTTAATGTGACCAGGCGGGTATTTATATATGCTTACTAAATAAGGTTGTTTTTGGGTAGGTGGGGAGGTGGTCACGTTTTTGTGTTCTCTAGGTAAATGGGTATACGTACCTACCAACCACGTAATATTATCAATGTTTATATAGAGGATGTAGTTACCGAGGTTGCCACTCGAGAGTTTCAAAATGAGATATGGTTTGTATTGGGATTCTTCATATGGTGCACTGGAACTTAGTAATGTATAAGTAGTGAGGACGTTTCTAAACGAAACAGTGAGATATCAAAACAATCGATTACTTATATTTGTATATGTTTGGCTCTACTGTAAAATAGCTTGGGTGTATAATGTACCTAGCACCCTTGACTTGATAAGGGCTTTTTTATGAAAACGTTGACTTGCTATAATTTTCTGATTTGTAACACTCGTTTATCTCAAGTTGTTTTATTTCGCAATATTTATATAGAACTACGAACATCAGTAATATTTTTTTTAAATTCATGTTGCCTTCTTCGTTCTCCTGTCGGACTCATTGATATGGATTTCCTTGATTCTTGATTAGAAACTGGCTTCACAGCACGTGGTACATTCCCATAAGTGATCCGCCCTCCGCTCCAGCAGCTATCCCAGTGAATGTAGACTCATAGTTCTGGTCAGGTGTTGATTTTGTGATCTTCGTGACTTTCCAAAAAATTACTTTTCCTCCCCTCACCTCTGAATACTCCCATTTCTAACATTCTCTGTATGTGTACGTTCTCAACCTCATTGACATCATCTGCATCTTGAAATGAATTTATTACTGCCTTTATTAAATGTCTTATCTCTTCTCAGCAATGTGCCGTCTTTCGCTGCATTACCTGCCAATAAGTCGGCTCTCTCGTTTCCTCTGACCCCAGCATGACCAGGGCAGTATATCCATGTAATGCTCTGGACAACTGAGTTCTTCAATAAGTCCCACCATTCTATTCTTAGCATGAAATTAACTATCTTGCGCAACATGCTTTGAGAGTCTGCGAGTATTACCGAGTGTGTTGATGTATCAGTTATCAACTAATTAAGAGCTGCTGTAACTCCCTCTATCTCCATCCTCATGCTCGATGTGACAGTAGAATATGCTGAAGATTTCTCAACCAACTTCACGCCGTTTCTGTAGGCAACAAAACCCCAACCGTTTGTATTTGTGTTTCTACTAACGGAGCCATCTGTGTATATAATTATGTCTTGTAAATCTTATAATTAGGATTTCCTAAATGCCTTTAACTGTGGTCAAGGGCTCCAATACATTGGCGTAAAATTTGTGCGTCAAAATCTCCAAGACAGGATCGTGAAACTTGTCCCGCAGATACTCCAAGACAAAGTCCTAGAGGCAGAATTGTATCACTTGTTCATCTGTAATTTTTCTGATGGCCTGAATTTTATTCTTGTGTGGTACAGTCGAAGATATTGAAAATATGTTAATTTTGACAGTATATGGTAATATGGTAATTTAAAATATGGTAATTTAAAAACTTCCATGCGTGTGTTGTTTAAAGTCTGTTTTGGCATCTTCTCAATCTAACAGTGATTGTTTGTTGAAGTCTTCCAAACTTGTGGATAACATCGTCTGTGTTGCTGCATGGGTGTCAACATTTCTGTTTGACATAATTAAGTAGTTCCATCCTCGAATTCTTGACAGTTGCTGACAAGGGCGCTGGAAGGGTGTCAAAATCTGGAACAGTACTGTTGACATAATGTATGGAAAGCCGCATAATCATATGTGTATCTTTTTCCCCTCTGTTATATTGTTATGTTGTTGGCTTGAGGAAGGTGGACTGAATGAGATACTAACATTTTGAGAAATCTCAATATTACTGCATATCAAACGATAAACGTTCCATAGCCTAAAAACCGATATATATTCAATCCTGCGACACCTTACAGCTAAAGCAGAGAAACGGTAACATATATAGATATAGATAGATGTAGTTGGCTCTTGTATTTAGAAGAACTTCATATTCCTGATAGAGTTTGCTACAAGGTAAGCCATAGTCTCTGCCGCTTTGCAGTGATCTGTTTGTGTCAATTGTATTTTAGCCCTTCCTTCAGAAGTATTTCATAAGTCTCTTTCCCTTTGCGCAATGTCATGTATCTATGTGTTGTGTCACATGTGACATACAAGTGACATAGTCAATGTCATGTATCTATGTGTTGTGTCACATGTGACATATAAGTGACATAGTCAATGTCATGTATCTCTGTGTTTTATCACATGTGATATATATGAAAACCCAATACATGTAGTGAGAGACATAAGAATCTATTTAACATAGAAGGCGCAGTATTGCCTGGTCATGCAGGGGCCAGATCGAGGGAAAGAGTACTCATTAGCGGGCAGTATTGTAGTTGATGGCAAAGTGTTGAATAGAAATTGGGCCTACATAATGATGGTAGACATTGAATTACTACATAGTGAGGATTTGCTACATAGTGAAGATTTACTGCATAGTGAAAATTTACTGCATAGTGAAGATTTGATACATAGTGAAGATTTGCTACATAGTGAAGATTTGATACATAGTGAAGATTTACTGCATAGTGAAGATTTACTGCATAGTGAAGATTTGATACATAGTGAAGATTTACTACTTAGTGAAGATTTGCTACATAGTGAAGATTTGCTACATAGTGAAGATTTGATACATAGTTAAGTTTTGCTACCTAGTGAAGATTTGCTACATAGTGAAGATTTGCTATATAGTGAAGGTTTGCTACATAGTGAAGATTTTATACATAGTGAAGATTTGCTACCTAGTGAAGATTTGATACATAGTGAAGATTTGATACATAGTGAAGATTTGATACATAGTGAAGATTTGCTATATAGTGAAGATTTGCTACATAGTGAAGATTTTATACATAGTGAAGATTTGCTACCTAGTGAAGATTTGCTACATAGTGAAGATTTTATACATAGTGAAGATTTGATACATAGTGAAGATTTGATAAATAGTGAAGATTTGCTACATAGTGAAGATTTGATACATAGTGAAGATTTACTAATTAGTGAAGATTTGCTACATAGTGAAGATTTGCTACATAGTGAAGATTTTACACATAGTGAAGATTTGATACATAGTGAAGATTTTATACATAGTGAAGATTTGCTACATAGTGAAGAATTACTACTTAGTGAAGAATTACCACTTAGTGAAGATTTGCTACATAGTGAAGATCTCCTATATAGTGAAGATTTTATACATAGTGAAGATTTGATACATAGTGAAAAAGACGATATGCTTGAGCTGATGATATTTACCTCTGTGTTAAATTTCGTGTTTTCCTGTTGCCATTTTCTCACGAGGAAAACTATTTGTCTCTATCTTTGTCACTAGTATATTATGTTTAGAAACATCGGTAACACTTTAACTTATCTTGGATTTGTTCTTGTTATGTTCTGTAATGTTCCAGTGCTCGATTTCCAGCCTGTTCGATTACTATTTGTTATTACAGTCTCTTCACAAACATATCTGGATACAGTTCTCCCAATATCTAAAAAATAAACGTTGTATGGAGTTTTTTTTTCGAAAACATTACCAGAGATTTGTTATTGATCGTTACTACATCAAAGGAAAGCGGTTAGCTCCTGACAGATATGCTCAGTTGATCACACGCATGCACTGAATGCACTTTAGATGCAGTGGAACATTGTGTGAAACGTTAACAACCTTGAAGCAAATGTGTGTCGAAAATGGATTGGTCTGACTTAAGCAGTATCTCGGTGTACTTGTATTTAATGCTGAACAATATCTTCAACACCAAATGACATTGCAAAGAGAAATATACTTCGTTATACAAAACATAACGTATAAAAAGAGGAACAGAAAAAGAAGCTGTTTAATAATGCTGATTATCGTGAAATATTTCCTTAAGTTGTAAACATGCAGCTACTGACAGCCAATGGCTTTTATGAAAAAAAGCACAGGTTCTTCTCAGTTGTGTAACTCAGGCAACAACCGGATTCATGTAAAGTCTCAAAGCATGGTTAGTAAAGGGGGATTTATGGATGCATGTCTCGCCCCCGAGAGGAGACATTCAAGTGTGCTAGTTCTTAGAATTATCACGTCCTAGCATAGCATACACATCCGGTCTATTTGCTGATCCATTATGATCAGCAGCCATATGCTGATCCATCCATGATCAGCAACCATTTGCTGATCCATCCATGATGACTCATCTAGCCTTCCCTGTCACCTACGAGTCTACCGGAAATGGAAAAAGAAGCAATGTCCGCCGGTTTGCAATTTTTTGGGGTCATCCATGAGGATTAATAGAAGACATGGGGATTAATAGAAGACATTGGGATTAATATAAGACATGGGAATTAATAGAAGACATGGGGATTAATATAAGACATTGGGATTAATATAAGACATGGGAATTAATAGAAGACATGGGGATTAATAGAAGACATTGGGATTAATAGAAGACATTGGGATTAATATAAGACATGGGAATTAATAGAAGACATGGGGATTAATAGAAGACATGGGGATTAATATAAGACATGGGAATTAATAGAAGACATGGGGATTAATATAAGACATTGGGATTAATATAAGACATGGGAATTAATAGAAGACATGGGGATTAATAGAAGACATTGGGATTAATATAAGACATGGGAATTAATAGAAGACATGGGGATTAATATAAGACATTGGGATTAATATAAGACATGGGAATTAATAGAAGACATGGGGATTAATAGAAGACATTGGGATTAATATAAGACATGGGGATTAATAGAAGACATGGGGATTAATAGAAGACATGGGGATTAATAGAAGACATGGGGATTAATAGAAGACATGGGGATTAATATAAGACATGAGTATTAACAGAAACAAAGTAAGAGATTGAGACAGGTAGTGACAATGATGATTGTTTCACAGGCAACAGGTCGTAAACCAATGCTCCAATGTCTCTTATCCGCCTCCTACGACATGCCTAGAAAGAAGACAGAGGTCCCATTATCTGCAAACTGAACTACAAGTCCAGGCCTGATTGCTACACGAGCGAGCTGTTTAAGGAACAACAAACAGACAAATGGTATATCGACAGACTAGCTTGCGACAAACTAAATCATGAATGAGCTAGAAAAATGAGTAAGTATATTATCGTAGAGTTTTGTTGACAAGACCAGACACGGTAAAGTCAACAACAAGTGTGACTTATCTAATCGTTCTGTATACATTGCCTACAATGATATCTACACTCGTTATTCTATTCAATTTTGTCCTACACTTGTTTAGAGGGGAGAGGACCTAAGACTATAATGACGTCACGCATCTAGGCTAATTTTGCTATTGGATAAGCAGAATTTAAAACAGTTTCGTTTATCTGGTGATTGGTGTAGTCTTCACGAAAGGTGTGTCTCAGAAATACATTCGATTCAAATGTAGTATACCTGGAGACCCTGAAGAGTTGGTTTTGTGTTTATTGATGGATGGATGGGTAAGAGTACATATAATAACTGTTGATGTGTATGCTGATTTCGATCCCCATTATTTAAGCATACGAAATATAAGAAGGCCTTACCCCTGGCCAATCAGACTACCGACTATGCAATAGGGAACCTTAGGCGGAATTGTTCCACGAGCAGTATTTTTCTCAAGTCTGTTCTACATAATTATTGGTTTGTTCTCTGAGGGTTGGAGGTTGCTTCTCAGAGCATGACACCAAAAATCTCTGAGAGCGTCGTTGCAGTGGGTATAAAATAAAACTCTACATTATTAACTTCCCATTACACAAAATGATTCAAGAGCTGTATTGCTCGTAATCTATGAACAATAAAACAAGCAAACAATTTCTAGGAATTACGATTGAGACAGTTTTTAGTTTCTACATACAATATTTGTTGTTGTAGTTTATGGAAATGTGTTCTCCAAATTGTTATTTCACGCCTAAAATACTTAAATTCTCAGTGCTTTGCAATGCTTTGAGAAGGTTTAACAGTTCTCCCTGCTCATATGGGTCTGCGTTCGTATATAGAAAACCTGCTCGAGTGTTGTGTATGCATACATATAGACATATAACTGTACCACCACCAGCAGCCATTAGCTATTACCGCTTATTGGCGACTATTAACCAGATAATGCACACATGACTGCATGTCCTCAATACGATCGGTGTATTTGTATACAACATTTTAAAACTAGAAATAGAAATACTATAACAAATTTAGTCCATTTCTTTTACTTACTAGACCGAACTACTTATTAGACGCTTGCTTACAACATAATCTTTATTCATGTATTCCTGACGTCCTTGACTTAATTTTTACCTTCTGTTATTAGTTCTTCAATTGATTTCACAAATGATTTGCTGTATAAACACTTATGTTGTTGAATTTTAGTACATAATTGAACACAAAAGCTGTGGAAAGGAAGTCGCCCAAAATTTGCATTCGCCAAATGTCATGTGAAACCGATTTCTTTATTGAATTGCTGCGAGAAATATGTTTATATACAAATATAATGTTGCGCAACTTGTGAATGTAACAGTCAAATACGTTTACCTTGATATTCTAGTTCAGTGATTCCGAGCGTGTGCCGTATTAATCCTTGGGGGCTAAGGAGAAACATTTTGAAATTGAGGACCACAGACGCGTCTAAGATTGTGGGGGGGAGGGGAGGGGTTACTTTCGGATTTATGGTGACAGGATATTTCGGAGTCGGGGTTCTCAAACTCCCACAGATTAGCAGGATGTAGTCCGGGTGAACGGAATTGCATGCTTTATGGATTACAGCTTAACTGCGATATTTGAACGTTTCGTATCGGCACATTCGACGTCAACATGACTTTCGACCTCAATAATATAGGATATCAAGCTCCACCCTAACACCTCCTTATTACTCTCTTACGATATGCTCTGCAGGTGAATGTTTAGCTATTCTCTCCTTCCCTTTTCGGATCCAACAACACACAGACGGAAATGTGTCTTGTATATCGATATTTTTTTTATTCCCAGTGCACAAGTCTTATCAGTGGTACACAAGACCAATAACTAATCACTTATCAGTGGTACACAAGACCATTAACTAATCACTTATCAGTGGTACACAAGACCAATAACTAATCACTTATCAGTGGTACACAAGACCAATAACTAATCACTTATCGGTGGTACACAAGACCAATAACTAATCACTTATCAGTGGTACACAAGACCAATAACTAATCACTTATCAGTGGTACACAAGACCAATAACTAATCACTTATCATTGGTACACAAGACTAATGACTAATAACTTATCAGTGGTACACAAGACCAATAACTAATCACTTATCAGTGGTACACAAGACCAATCACTAATCAGTGGTACACACAAGACCTTTCGCTTACAATATTACACAAGACCAGTCGCGTATTAATGGTACAGAAGACCATTAACCAATCACTTATCAGCGGTACACAAATACCAGTCACTTATCAGTGGTAAAAAAGACCATTAAACAATCAATTATCAGTGGTACACAAGTCCATCACTTATCAGTGGTACATAAGACCAATCGCGTATCTATGGTACATAAGACCAATCCCGTATCAGAGGTACATAAGACCGATCACGTATCAGTGAATTACAAAATGATTCATCTATTACATCTATTGTACGCTAATGTGTAGTTGAGAAACATGGACAATGAACACGTAACTGGAAGACAATATTTCTGTCCTTGAGATGTGGACATATAGTAGAATAGGGAGGACGTCATGGTCAGAGAAGGAAACAGTATTGAGTGAAAAACAAACAAATAAAAGAATTTGGACATATTAAGACATTACACATTGTTGAAAACCGTACGTGAAGGCAGAATTGAGGGGCGGAGAGCAATAGGTACACAGAGATACAAGTGGGAGAAAAATATTAGATGAACAGGTTACAATCTAGCAGAGTGTACTACCAAGTCAGGAGAAAGATGATTTTGGAAGTCGGTTACAGCGAACCTTCGATCCGAAGACGGCACTTAATGATGAACTTTCTACGAGATGGTACAGGTAAGCTCATGTTTAACCTTCCCTAGTTTAGTCTTGTTACATGCTTGGCAAAACTGCAATGACACACATCTGTGGTCCGTTTAGCACTAAGTAACACATAAGAGAAAGCAGTCAGTCCAGTTCAAACATATTAAGCAGTATAAAGTTTCATAAATGGAAAGCTCATTAACTTGTGTAGATACATTTCTTTAATTTATATTGTAAGGCCGAATATAGGGTGTCTATAAAGTCGATGTAGACTGAATTGAAATATAAATATATGTGCTCAATATGACGTCATTGAAAGTTGCGCATTTCATGGTCCATTGTACAGCGTGATTCATCAGATTACTGTTAGCTGCAGAATTAACTTGTAGTCATTTTACGTACCAAGAATACTGCTAAGCGTTGAAAAAAAAGGAATTTGTGGTGGAACAAGTGTTTACTAATAGAGATAAATATAAAGAAATATTATAAGACATAGGCATACCTGTCCTGATGAAAATTTCTAATATCTACTATAGAGAAATAACTTCATTGTGTTATGCGTCACTTTACCCAATACGCGATTGACATAAGCAGTAGTATTTTTTTCACAAATGTTGTAGCATCAATAACGTCACCCAGGCCCACACTAAATACCCATGCTTCATGTGACGTAGTGTCATAAACAATGTAGTTGAGTGCACGTAGACTTTACAGAGACTCTGCACTTAAGACGCATGAATATTTTAAGGGGTACGGTCAAGTGGAGTGGGGGTGGAATTATCTAACAAATAACCATAATATTTCACGATGTGTATCTGACCGTATTACGCAAATGTGTAATGGGGCCTGTAATTTAAATGAGATATAATACTTCAATAGACACTTCTATCTTCGCTAATTTTAATGGTCGTAAATCCTCAACTAACTACGGTTTCCTAGCAATTACTGCTGAAGAGGGCGTGGTTAAACGAATAAATGTTAAAGTGCATACTCATAATCATTACCAATACCATTATTGAAATTATTAATAAACAAATTATTTAAAAAAAAAATTTTTGTTAGAATATTAGAACACAACAGGAGAAGGAACGTACATTACACGTCATCGTGTACGGCCTACACATTCTCAGAGTATTCCACATAAGCATTGTAGCACGGTCATAGGAGCCGATTCCCCAAGTAAATATTAGTATTCTTCTATATTCTTTTATACATTTCTGCAGACTAACAGGATGACATCTAGACATCAAAATGCTTCGTATCATGGTTTACAGCTTAGTTGCAATTTCTGCGTCTGTGGGACTGAAAATCAAACTTCAGTACAGCTTTTTGTGTCATTTGGGGGGGGGGGGGGGCTATCAACTTCACTCCAGAACCTAAGACATCACTCATTACGACATGCATGACGATTTGTGTCTCGCTATTTTTTGCTCCCATTTAGGGTCCCGGCAACAAGCAGGCGCGTAATCATAGTAAATTTGTTGTGCATTTAATTTCCACTGAATATAAAAACATACAAATAAAAAGAAAACATTGTAAAAGCAGCAAAAATATATTTTACTCAATAAAGAATATCAGTTTGCGTAACATTATCATGTTCTTAGATTTAAATGGCATCCTACTGAAATCGAAATCTTTCGTTTTTCTGTAAATCGGAAAATGGAAACTCGATCCTTTGGAAACCGATGGAAACCGAAAATGGAAACCGTTTAAGACTTCTAACATTCGGCTATCCGCCCTAAACAAGTGCTCCTTCTATTTGCATAGAAGTGAGACTGCGTTGTAATTATTACGTTAATGAAATTGTTGCGTTAATGAAAATATCTTTTGAAAACATTAAGTGTTCAATTGTCATATATAATGTGACACTATTTCAAAGAGTCATACATAGGGTGAGACTGCTTTCGAAGCTATTTCAAGCTAAATATAGTTACGCACGCAACTTAGTGTTAAATGTGTTACGTAGCGCATGTACGGTATTCAATTTCTCACGTTCTCTGTCAATCACTCAGAATCCTTAGGAATCTCAGTTTTGAAGAAAAGCAACTAATAATTATAAAACTAAACCCCCAGGCATTTGTAATACAACAAAAACAAATTATGAATGTTATTTCAAAAAACTTTATTCAAATACTTTAAAATATTTAAATCGAGCCCAAGACGAGCTGAGCGAAATTTTACCGATTCGAAGTAAGCAATCTCATTTTTCAAGCAATTTTTTGACGAACTGAGCGAAATTTTACCGATTCAAAGTAAAAAATCTCATTTTTCAAGCAATTTTTTGACGAACTGAGCAAAATTTTACCGATTCGAAGTAAGCAATCTCATTTTTCAAGCAATTTTTTGACGAACTGAGCGAAATTTTACCGATTCGAAGTAAGCAATCTCATTTTTCGAGCAATTTTTTGACGAACTGAGCGAAATTTTACCGATTCGAAGTAAGCAATCTCATTTTTCGAGCAATTTTTTGACGAACTGAGCTAAATTTTTACCGATTCGAAGTAAGCAATCTCATTTTTCAAGCAATTTTTTGACGTACTGAGCGAAATTTTACCGATTCGAAGTAAGCAATCTCATTTTTCAAGCAATTTTTTGACGAACTGAGCGAAATTTTACAGATTCGAAGTGAGCAATCTCATTTTTCAAGCAATATTGTGGGTTAGGTACCGTTATATTTTTTGTAAAATGTAATTAATAAAAAACAATTCGATAATGAAGTTTTCTTAAATAAAAAAATGGCATTCATAAAAGTACCCCCTTTCAAAAGAGAAGTCAATTTCCATCACACAAGGACTGTCAAAAGTAATGTTATTAGCTGTCATATAAAAAAATAATAGTTTGAATAATCATTTCTACTCTTGCAGCTTATAATATGTACTAACTGCGGCAAAAATGAAGTTCAACATGAGAAACTAGATAACAGGTAACAAGTATTATCTATAATCCAACTATAATCCAGTGATTAGTGAAACTTCATCAACCTGTTTGTCTATTGAGAAAAGCCACTGCACGCAAGGAATTTAAAAAGGCGCACAAACAAAAAATAAGTGAGAACTGCGAACTTTAAGAAAGGCCTTTAAACATTTATTTATGTCGAGTTTTCCTGTTTAGTTGTGATGTATTTCAAAATTATATATAAATCGAGACATTATCGGCTTAACGGTACTGGTTGGTCTAATTGACAATTTAGTTGGTCTATATATCTTTAGATCAGTGACGATTTAGTGGGTCTATATGTCTTAGCGTAGGTAAAGTGTTAAAATTAACTTCCGAAATGTTTGTACTAAAATGTCCGTGTTACAATGTCCAAGGTTACCACTGACCTGTTATAAATAATCCCATATTATTTTGAACAAAACCCCAGATGTAGTGGGAAAAAACTGCTGTAGCGTCTCGAGCCTTGCTGTTATTGAGTTTGAGTTATTAGGGCTTTCGTTTTCAGAACTATAGTTTACCAACCGCTTCTACTAATCAAATAAACGACTACGGAACGCCGTTTGTCTATGGTCATGTCTATGGTACAGCCCATGGTGCTGTCTAATGTGCTGTCTATGAAAGCTTAAATATTATTGTGTACATGAACATATGATTAGCTATGCTTCATTATTGAGAAATGTTTAAGCAGAAAGAAATACATATATTCCCGTTCTACATTATTGAATTAGTAGTATGGTGAAATAGAATATTACAGTCGCATTTTCTTTTACCTGTGGCAAGATAGGATGACGTGGGCAGCAGAATTCAACCGACCTTACTTTATCAGATGTGTTCCAATTACCATTCTAGATTTTGTGGTTCCTGGTTACAGAAAATAATTTCTCGGAACTGAGAATCGAACCATAAACTACCTACCCGTTTTGAAAGGGAGTACTCTAAAGATTACAACTGCTGGTACATAATTTAATATTGAATTAAATAAAAAAAACTCACAAGGAATAGAGGATTCACTTTATTGTACTCGGATTTTCCCATATGTACTCCGTCCCTATCAACAAAGCGGCACGTCCCCTTCCGAGAGTAACATTCATAGCAGGCAACCCAAGTAGATTCAATCAATTCCCATCAGATTTAAGAAAAAAATCAACTTTATAAACAAGACGTTGCGAGGGGGATCCGAGCCCAAGACAACTTGAGTATACAGAGAACTACTTACCAGCTACGCCTGGGAGAACCTCGACGTGAATTCAACGTTTCGATCTAATTGCATTGCTAATTAATTTCCGTTAAAAGACAGATTTTTGTCAGTATTTCTATAAATTTATTTTGTATCGCATTATTCTATTTCAACACAAAATATGCGTTGGACAAAAACACACCATTTCTGTCTTATTCGTCTATCTTAAACAGTGCCGTGCCGTGCTATAATGCAGAAAAGCGGCCGTATCAGACGGCACCAATCAAAATACATCGCCGGGCGCGGTATTTCGAATAAAAACTATTTAAGGGAGAGGGGGATATACCGCACGGATGATCGTATCCATGTATTCATATGATCGTATCTATGTATTCATATGATCGTATCCATGTATTCATATGATCGTATCCATGTATTCATATGATCGTATCCATGTATTCATATGATGTGTCAGTAATAATGTATGCATATTGAAATACTTGGATACCGTAAATCGTGATTTTCGACAAAAGACCTACCAACAGAATTAAATCAAGCATTTTGAAAATGTTTTTAAAATTGCCGGTGCATTTCTTTGGTAGGCTCTGGCAGCCGACACCAAGGAGAAACAAAGTGTATAAATAGTCTACAACAAAACACAGAAATAGTCAAAAAGATCACATGAGAAGGGTGATTCTGTTTTGGATTCCGCTGTTATGCCTTTATTTGTTGATCGATTGATCTTAAACTACTGTCACATATTCTTGTTTGTAATATGTAGAGTATTAATCATATTCTCCCAGCCATACATTTCTTTCGGAGATCCCAGGGGATTATAGCTCGAAGCTACCGAGTTACGTGGTATTAGTGATTCTCTCATCAGGATTTGTGCCGCTTCGTTGACAGTGACGGAGTACATATGGGAAACTCGAATATTGTGAAGTCAATCCTCTATGAATTGTGAACCCTCTGAACCCTTTATTCCCAATCAATTATCTATTTACTCAAGTCGCGAGATTTGTGAACTCGCGAATTGCAACCCCCTGACATTCACTACACGTTATGCTGAAGCATGTACTATTTTAGACTATATAATAAGATTCCCTAATAAGATTCTTTATAAAGAATCTATAATAATATTATATTCCATAAATTAAATATTAAGATTATATAATAAAATTATAAGAGATTATATAATACGTTATATCATAATATTAAATTAAAATATGTAATACGGATTATAGACTGATTTGTCAATCCAATTGTTTTATAATTGCTTAAACTATTTTTTTCAAAAAAACTTGTTATTAATCTCGTTAATTGTCTGTCCCTGGTTTCGTACCATGTGAAAATACGAGACAATCGGACAAGTTGACATACAGATCGTGGTAATGTTGTTTATCGGAAATGCCAATAACAGAACATCCATTGAACTGCACGATGACAGATCCACATTTGACTTGGTCAAACAATTGTGAACAAACAACTATACAGGGTTTTAATGAAGAAGTGACATCTCACCGGCCGATGAAGCAGTCTTTGAAGCGTCCATAGATACTGAAGGTTATCTGATATCAGTGAAAGCTGACAACGGAGATTAGTAATCAGCTGTACAAACTAACTGTTCCTAGTTTTGTATATTACCATTTTGTTAGCTGTATTGATTACATCATCATCATCATGTGTCTTGCCTAATACCGTTGATAATAATTTGCCTCCAACTCGTCTGACCGGGAGAATGTATCATCTTCTGTGTTGGTAACACACTCTATGTATAGATGTATTCCGGCCGTCCAATGCAAGTCTCTTGTGCGTCTTCTTCTGCGTTCGTTCTCAAACTCCTGCAGATTATCAGGATGTAGTCCGGAGAACGGAATGCGATGTGTCATGGTTTACATCATTAATGCGATATCTGCGCCTTTCGACATGACACATCCGACTTCAGCATCAATGCAAGTCTTATAACCAAATATTTTAAGCGGAGATGGGGGCTTAGTCCAGCCAACAGAGTCTGGAAACTAAGATTTGTTGGGGCCATACAAATATGGCGGATTATGGGTTTATACATGGACGGATTGATCAAACTCTAGTAGACTAGGATGATATTGTTCGGAGAACGGAATCTGTTGTTACATAAATTACAGATTGATTGCAATATCCTAGCCTATCGACTTGACAAATCCTACTTAAGAATGACGTGTAAGTCGTTTTGAGCATCTATACCACGGGACTGCATCCTCACTTTACAGTCATCCTTAGTCGCCTTAAGCGAGATGCATGACAGGTCACAGTTTGCTAATCATTGCTCCCTTACTGGTTCCGGTAACACGCCGTCGAACATGCCACTATTTCAATGATGGTAGGTAGGTAGTTAATGTGTTCGCCTCTCTTTTGGAGAGGCAAGCCCTTTCAACCTGCGAATTTAGCTATATCGGGACGCACTACCATAAAATATTAGAAGTAACAAAGACCTCGGTTGTGACGAACTAGGTCAAAATGATGTTTATTCAATGATGTTATTTTTAGTAGAAAAAAGTAAATTCGATTTTCAAAGTATTTAAGGCAGTTTTTTTAATGTGTTCTTTCAGTAGAAATAGATTAACGTTCTATTTTCTTTGCGAAAAAGACAGTTTTAGAAAAAAAATGTTAGCCCCTATTTTTCATTGATTAACGTCATAAATAGGGGTAATGTGTCCAGCATCACTTACTACTTTAAGTGTTGACACAACACGCTAATATTGATATGTAGGGTTTTTTTTAAAGTCTTCACTTTTCACAGATAGCACCTAGAAAGTCACTGATAGACCAAAAACAGTCTACTGTGGTTATTGCATGCCCGAACTGTCCAAGGAAGTCACTGATAGACCAAAAACAATCTACTGTAGTTATTGCATGCCCGAAATGTCCAAGGACATTTGCACTTCGAATAGGGCTTATTAGCTATCTACAAATTCATAGTTATGGACATAAGCCTAACTTAATTTCACAAGTGTATGTAGCAAATAGTCATCACCACTTTTGAAGGACGAACAACACATTGTTTACGCAGGATTGAATTTATGATTTGCTACCTTTTGTGTTTCCTTGGGATTGTTGTTTCAGGATGGAGTAAGTTGATCATTCTCGAATTGTCCCCTCCCCTTAAAAATTTAATTTTATCTTCCTATTTCAAATTTCCCCTCCTAGGATGCACGTCACAATTTAAGAATAATCAAATTTATCTTCCCTATGGTGTAGGGTTCCAAGTTGAGAAAAATCAAATGTTCCCTCCCTATGGCGTACGTCCCAGGTTGAGAAAAATCATATTTATCCTCCCTACCGGTGTACATCCCAAACTGAGATAATTCAAATTTCTCCTCCCTATGGTGGACGTCTCAAGCTAAAAAACAAGGAGGTAGACTACAAAATATTGTGTCTTGTCGGAATATTTAGGAAAATGATGAGGTGGCAACTACAGAATATCTCACAGTGAGTGTAATGACATAGCGGTAGTGCTCCTGAACTTCTATAAAATGATAAATATATTCCCAATATGGAAAAAAGTGAAAGAACGGTGATGTTTCTATAAGGTTCAACCACCCCCCCCCCCCCCCTCCTGTCCCGATAAAAATAGAAAATGACATTTATTACTATACAGGTAAATAAATATAGTAAGAAAGAAAAAGGTCGTTGTTTTTAAAAAAGACTTTTAGAATGAGTTCTTAACTCAACAACATTAAAAATCACATCAAAAACCTTAAAGAAAAAACCATCACAAACCCTTATAGTGAAATGATTTGTTTAAATTGTATACGATATATCTATATCCCTGAATTATGAAATTTGCTTCAGACAGTTTTGCCTAATAACTTTCCAGCTTTATTCTACTTGCTACCATATATGCTAAGATATGCTACCATATATATATGGAAGGGAAATATAATGAACTGGACAGGATACAGTCTAGCACGGTGCACCACCACGTCTAGAGACAAGAGTTTGTTGGTTACCTCTTGCAGCGTACCTTCGATACAGAGACGGCACTTGATAATTATATATATATATATATATATATATATATATATATATATATATATAATTTTTCTTTGGAATGCATGGTTAGAACGTCGTTCTCAGACCCGCAAAGAACCTTTATTTCCACAGCCCATAAAAAGCCACCAAGCACAGGAAAATATGCAGTAAGAAAAGTGTTTTCAATTTTATTTATACGAGGAGTTGGTCGAAAAGTAAGGAACTTTACAAAGAAATCGTAAAGACAGGAGGGTTTGCTGTTTATATGTCTATGTACTGTACACGTATAAAAATGTATTTCTTTGCATCTTCTTAACCAGCTATACACAGCATACAGTATTTTCCTTGAACTGACTTCCAACTCTTACAATATACGATCAAGATATTTTTGTTTTAAAGAAAGTTTTTTCCTCCGAGTCTCTCATGAAACATACAGCCCTGTGGATTCCTCAAAGTTCTTTCAAAAGTGAATATGATGTTTCCTGTGGTTTTTATTGGCTGCAGGCACACAGTATATACAATATCACCAATGAAATTCAAGGAAAAAGTCAAATAGTGTCATTTTTGCTGGATTATGAACCTATGAGTTTACATGACTGTAGTATTGACGAGAGACTCGCTCCCTATGTTAGTCAATAATGTCATTTATTTTATATTTTGTAACAATCGATTTTTTTCTTCTGCTTGGCTTTTTTAAAGAAAATCGTCTTCTATTGACCACCAGAAAACAATAAAATAAATAGACAATAGCCTTGAGCAAGTTTGATAACAGCCTGTCAGATTCAAGAAAAGATAATCATAACTGTATTTTGAAACAACATCAAGATAACGAGTACTGACAACGGTGACGTGTTATGGAACTTAACAGATAAAAGCAAACAGACAATAGAAAAAAGATTAAAATCTTAACTGTGTATATTTGTATCTATATTTTCTACTCACAGAGGTATGATCTTAAATGTTCACAAGAGGTACGATCTAATTTATCAGTCAGGTGAAACTGTTTATTGAAGCATATTCATTTACCTAACGCAATTCGCTATACGACGATATTTTTTTGTTTGACAATGCTTGTTGTTTTAATGTAGTTTTTTGTTTTCCTTTCTCAAACTCCCACTGGATCTCTCTTTTAGCAGGACAATACCCCTACTAGTTTTTCAGTAGGATATAGTCCAGGGAATGTACATGCATCGTGTCACTAATTTATTTGCAATAATAAACCGACAAACCCAATTTCGGCGTTGTAATTAATATTTTAAGTGTTTTACCGCTTCAAATGAAATATGTCTCTAGTTATATCGCTAGTAGACCAGTCGTAGTAGAGAACTAATTCCCACACTGCACACTAGTTCCTATGCTCCACACTTGTTCACATACTGCACTCTAGTTCCCTTACTGCACACTAGTTCCTATGCTCCACACTTGTTCATATACTGCACTCTAGTTTCAATACTGCACACTAGTTCCCTTACTGCACACTAGTTCCCTTACTGCACACTAGTTCCCTTACTGCACACTAGTTCCCTTACTGCACACTAGTTCCCTTACTGCACAATAGTTCCCTTACTGCACACTAGTTCCCTTACTGCACACTAGTTCCTATGCTCCACACTTGTTCATATACTGCACTCTAGTTTCAATACTGCACACTAGTTCCCTTATTGCACGCCAGTTCCCATACTGCACGCTGGTTCACATACTGCACACTACTACTACTACTACTACTACTACTACTACTACTACTACTACGACCCACTACTACTAATACTACTATCAACTACTACTATTACTACTACCAACTAATCTACTACTACCACCGAATACTACTACTACTACTACCCACTACTACTACTACTATTACTACTACTACTACATACTACTACTAATACTATCAACGTTTTCTACCTACTACTACCACCAACTACTACTACTACTACTACTGCTATCTACAGCTACTACCAACTACTACTGCTACCTAATATTACTACAATATTATGAACTCTATCTACTACAACTAATAGTACAACTCTCACTACTGCTTCTAAGATGAATACTACCTACTGCTACTACTGCTACTACTACTACTACTACTACTACTTCTACCTACTACCACCTACTGCTACTTCTGCTACCATTACTAACACCTACTGCTACTAATAGTATTACTAATACTAATAATAATAAGGTAGTACTACTATAAAATACTATTCTACTAAAACTTCTCCTTACATGACAACAGGACATTGTCTGTCATATAATTTTGGACATGTAGAAGTGTTCTATGTCACTCATACACTTGTTGGTGTGACAAGAATACATTATGTTAATGAGTCTTTCACCATTCGTCGACAGCTGACTTTCGGTTTCACCTCTTCACCGGTGTAAAAATAAACGATTACAGAACAAGACTCAACCCCCCCCACCCCCTTATATTGCATATCAATAATTGGACTGCCATACTTAAACTGCTAGCATGACGTCACAGTGTCGACATGCACCAAGATATGTCATGTCAAAATACTTGTGACGTCATGAACAATAATACTGAGAGGCTAAATGTCATTGCCATGGTTACTATAATCTATATCATACTTTTATCGTTTTCATTGTAAGCATCCCAGCGTGCAACCTTCGATAGTGAAGGCATAACCTCTTCATTGTCTTTTACTTCTGCGTTCGTTCTCAAACTCCTGCATACTAGCAAGTTACAGTCGAGAGAACGGAATGCGATGAGTCATGGTTTATAGATTACTGCGATAATCGCGCCGTTTATCTTGACACATCAGACAAGCATGACTTCTGGATCACTTTGAACCTATACGGGATGGGACAGCGAACTTCATCCTCTTACCTCATTAGTTGCCTCTAACGACATATATGGAGGTAATTAGTGTTGTTGTTGCTAGTACAGCTATACTCCCCTTTGAAGTCAACGAGACAATTGATTCTTATTCTTCTTCAACGTTCATTATCAAACTCCCGTTGGTTCTCTCTTATAGCAGGACAATGGTCCTACAAGATTTCCAGTAGGATGTAGTCCAGAGAATGGAAATACGTTGTGTCGCCATTTTATTTTAACCAATGGCCCGAAACATCCGCCTTCAGCGGACATAATTGATCATTAAATACATTTTAAAAACAAGTGAAACTAGAAATCACATTTATAAAGTAAAACAAACCTCAACATATCAACAATCTGTTTCTTATACACGTTCCACTCAGAAAACATCAACAAGCTGTTTCTAATACACGTTCCACTCTGAACACATCAACAAGCTGTTTCTTATACACGTTCCACTCAGAACACATCAACAAGCTGTTTCTTATACACGTTCCACTCAGAAAACATCAACAAGCTGTTTCTTATACACGTTCCACTCAGAAAACATCAACAAGCTGTTTCTTATACACGTTCCACTCAGAAAACATCAACAAGCTGTTTCTTATACACGTTCCACTCAGAAAACATCAACAAGCTGTTTCTTATACACGTTCCACTCAGAACACATCAACAAGCTGTTTCTTATACACGTTCCACTCAGAACACATCAACAAGCTGTTTCTTATACACGTTCCACACAGAAAACATAAATCTAATAATAATTTGTACTCTTCATCGACAGATTAAGACAACATTACCAAATACATATTAACAAAATAATAGAACTCACACAAATAATTATCAATTTAACACCAGTGACCACAATACCAGATATGTTTTATCCAAATTGCACAAAGAAATTAATACAATCACCAGAACAGAAATGTTACCGTTCAGCTCAATAAGAGAATTATTTATCATTAACACCGATTTTGGTTATCTTAAAGAGGTGGTTTAGTTTTCAGAAGCTGGACCAGGCCCTCAATCAGTGTCGGCTGCAACATTTATCCAATGAAGGTCATACGGTCCTGGCCTTCATTTGTACACGCGTGGCCTTTTTAAACCGATTATTCAGTTTGAATAGTCAAGTAATGATCTGTTAATGTCGGTTTGCCGGGTCCGTAGATAAGGAGAGAAGAGGGTAGTCATCACCATGAGCTGCCTTGCCGACTGGCGTAGGCGATCATAGATCTCCCCAACACTCGATTCCCAGTATCTTTTATCAGGATCTTTGTTGACTCGGTTATGTCACAAATTCACACTAATATTTTCTCATGTCATCGGCTACACTCTTTCTTGCTTCCAGAGCGGTGAATAAGTCTATCTTTCTTTCATCCAGAGCGGTGAATAAGTCCATCTTTCTTGCTTCCAGAGCGGTGAATAAGTCTATCTTTCTTTCATCCAGAGCGGTGAATAAATCCATCTTTCTTGCTTCCAGAGCGGTGAATAAGTCTATCTACAGTTTTATTTAAAGCGGGAGGGGGTACCTAAAAATCAAGAGTCTTACACCGTTTTTTTAATCCACTTTTTTGTAGGAAATTTGACAAACGTTAGCGAAAAATCGTTACTGGGCGGAGGTGGGGTTGGTGTTACCCACCCTTGGTTATATTTCTAGTGCTTCAGGTCATGTTCTGTCTAAGGGAAGTGAACACTCTAATCTTTCCCACTTTATCTATCTACAGGCTTGCTTACCGTCAATCTTGCCCGTTGTAGATGTTTTACACTCCTCCATTACTCATAGTGTACACACATACACGCACATACACACACAAACAAAATTGGACGCCCTCTTTCCAGTATTATTACGTCACAGGGTATCGTATTGGACAATTTCAGCAATTTCGTGGTTAGCTGTCCTATCTGTCCCTAGTACCCTCAACATTCTCTGAAATAGCTATATTTCAGCTGCTTCTATGTAACATGAGGTTGGAATGTTCTAAATTTTTTTTATTTTTTTTTTAAATAAGAAAATACTCTGAGCCATTCCTGTTCAACTGTTTTCACAAGCCAAAAATTAGCAACATACAACAAAATCAAGGTGTTTAGCTTTATTATTTTTTTGTTTCAAAAAGTAAACCCTTATTTAATAAGTTGTATCTATAGCAATGTTCTTTGCTACGGTAAAAACGTCACGACAAGTTGCCCATACAGGCATATAACCAAATGAGATCAGGGTACAAAACCAGAGGATGACCACGGATAGAAAACGTCAGGGTAACATCCTGCAACAGTTTCTACCTCATCCTGCAACAGTTTCTACCTCATCCTGCAACAGTTTCTACCTCATCCTGCAACAGTTTCTGACTCATCCTGCAACAGTTTCTGACTCATCCTGCAACAGTTTCTATAAGGGAGCTAACTTAATGTTGTTTTATTTAAATGAAAAATGTGTTTCTAAGGGGGAGGAAAGGTTGATCATTTGTAGAGGATTGATTTCATTTTACTCTGGCTACCCCATATGTACTCCTCCTCTCTCAACGAAGTAGCACACCACCTGTCAATGCCACCACTCATAACACCACGCCGAGAGTACCATTCATATGTTTCTTACGGTTATGAACGATTGTTATAAAGAGGACGCTAGTTCAATTTTCCCAGAGGATTGTGTGATATACTATTACTACAACTATTACTACAACTATTACTACAACTATTACTACTTTACTACTACTACCATTACCACTGTTACTACTACTTAGTCAAATAGTTCCTCTTTTTTCAAGTTTGGCACATAGAGCGAATGTTATAGTTCTTCATGCATGTCGGTTAGTTGCCAAGGATTGCAGGTCTTGTGCATTTATGGCTATTGATTTTAATTCATTCATAAATGTCCTTCTGAACGTTGTTTTTGCTCTTCCCTGTTTTCTTTACCGTCTGTTGTCCACATGAAGACTTGTCGTGGGATTCTGTCTTCCCTCATTCTAAAGGAATTCTGCTACTCCTAGTAGAATAAAATATTCTACTACTACTAGTATTACTATTATTATTTATACTACTACTACCACTATTACTACTATTACTAAAACTATTAGCACTTCTACTACTACGACTGCTACTACTACTACTAATAATAATAATAATAATAATATTACTACTAATACTAATAATAAAACGATTAGTACTTCTACTACTAAGGTTGCTACTGCTTTTGATGTTGCTGCCGCCGCCATCACCACCGCCACCACCACCACCACCACTACTACTACTACTACTACTACTACTACTACTACTACTTTACCAATGCCTTAAACCAAGTGTTGTTTACTAAGTATCCGCCGAAGACGGATGTGTCGGACCATTGGCGCAAATAAAACTGCGACAAAACGCATTTACATTCTCTGGACTACATCCTGCTGGAAATCAAATAGGACCATGGTCCTGCTACTAGAGAGATCTAGCGGAAGTTTGAGAATGAGCGCTGAAGAAGAAGTTTACTAGGTATATTTTTTCGGAGATCCCTGTGGATTGCCGCTTGAAGCTATGGGTTACGTGCTCTGAGTGGTACCCTCGACAGGCGGCGTGCCGCTTCGTCGAAAGTGACGGAGTACGTAGGAAAACTGAGTACAGCGAAATCACTCCTCTACGATTTGTGAACATGTGTATGTGCATTCACCTATTGAATGAAATAATTCTAAAGTCAAGTGTGTTACGCCTTTGAGTTCAATAAACTTGTGTGATCCAGATATGCTGCATGTAGATTTTTTAGATACCCGATTGTGACTAGTCACGTGAACAATATGTGATACGATGTGATTTTTTTCTAATATTTTTCCTATGAATGAGGTTTGTAAATTATCAAACACAACAACACGTGAAAGTGCCGCAAAACGTATTCAATAATTTCGAAGGCACTTCAATGTGAATATTGTTTTCCATCTCCTGAGAAATGATCAAATTGGTAGAGGACTTACTGTAATGTACTCTGATTACTCCATATGTAATTCACCGCTTTCAACGACGCAGCATACCGAGTGTAGAGAGTAAAACATATAACACCTAACTATGAAGCTCCAAGCGATAATTCTCTGGGACTCCTTAAAAATACACTGTATAAATAAGACGTCGCTACCTGGATTTTAACCCTGGAGCTCTTGATCATAAAGCTAAAGGCTGAACAACTTCACCAGTGTGATTCACTTCTAATGAGAAGAACGGTTCTCCATATCTGCACTTCCTATACTAATGTACTGAAAGGGTTCCCCATGTCTGCACTTCCTATACTAATGTACTGAAAGGGTTCCCCATGTCTGCACTTCCTATACTAATGTACTGAAAGGGTTCCCCATGTCTGCACTTCCTATACTAATGTACTGAAAGGGTTCCCCATGTCTGCACTTCCTATACTAATGTACTGAAAGGGTTCCCCATGTCTGCACTTCCTATACTAATGTACTGAAAGGGTTCCCCATGTCTGCACTTCCTATACTAATGTACTGAAAGGGTTCCCCATGTCTGCACTTCCTATACTAATGTACTGAAAGGGTTCCCCATGTCTGCACTTCCTATACTAATGTACTGAAAGGGTTCCCCATGTCTGCACTTCCTATACTAATGTACTGAAAGGGTTCCCCATGTCTGCACTTCCTATACTAATGTACAAAAAGGGTTCCCCCTTGTCTGCACTTTCTATTCTAATACAATGAAAGAACATGCTTCATTGATCTACATCATCGTTTCATTTTCTGTTGTTCCACACTGTTTTGATAGCTTGTCAAATATAGTGGGTTCCTATTATATTGGCCATTCGATTTCATCGTTGCCACAACGGGCGACTAAAATAGTAGGCCCAAGATGTTATAAGTTGTGTACTATAGTTCATGGTTGCCATTCAAATTGATTTTGATTAGTGATTTATATTCCGATTGAATAGTTTCATGATCAATAACAACAATAATCACTACACTAACATGAGGTGATACATAAGTGAATTCAGCATCACCAAGTGTCACCTTTTCAAGATAACTGTCACAGAAATGCAACATACATTGTCATATGCCTCGGTGATGCACTATTCGTGCCGATCTCATGATTTTGTCCTCTCATATGTATCTATTATATCTAATTATATCTTGCTCGCTTTCCATCGCATAATAAGAAATATATATATTATATATTGTGCGTATGTATATATATATATAATCATTTCTGTTTTACGTCCTTTTTTGTTTAATGCAGTTTCCAATCCTGGCGCTGTCAACTACTAATTCCCCCTACCCATGTCCCTCCCGCATATGGTCTATGTTGACTATTGGCTAGCCCCTGCTACAAATTTCAAACATCAAATGTTTCATATTTTAAAATGTTTTCATAAATTGTATCCCCCCGTCCTCCATCAATTTCAATATCCCCCCCCCCAATTATATTTCTGACATTGCTTATTGGTGGCCTACAACAGTGGCTATCGAGAACTAACAGACCTTCTAGCTGAATTGATAAGGTATTCTTTCGTTATTTCTCTGGATTATTCCCATTTTTCCGTTGGCCAATAGATTATACCTGGAATCGCAGGCCAAAAATAGCCAAGGCTACTCTTAGTATATAAATAGTAACCAATGGAAAACGTGATAATAATCAAAAAAGTAACGAATAAAGGCATGTTTACGTTTACCAGTTGGGTTTTCTATTCCCGACGGTCACGCCGCAACTCTTTTTTTTTTCCTTGTGTTGTTTTCCACATACGCAATAACTTGTTTGTGTGTGTGTGTGTGTGGTCTCTGTTGATTTTTTCAGCGTTTACGTTGGGTTTTCATTTGATCAGATTATCAAATATTAATTTATCATTTTTTGTTCTCTCATTTTCTATAATCTATTTGAATTTCTGTCTGTCAATGGTGCGTAATCATTGTGAACGCACCTAATTCATTATCTACTAAACATGTCTCACTATTTGTTGTGCCTTACCGTGAGAATTACATTTATATTTTGATAATTTTGCGTACCGTGTTTATGTGTTTCTTATAAAAGGTCCCACTTGGACAGTAGCGTAAAAAATGATTGTTCTTGTCTTTTATTGATATTTATTTATTATTTTTACATTGATAGTTATGCTATAATATTAACCGTAGTACTTTATATAACATTAACCTTAGTACTTTATATAACATTAACCTTAGTACTTTATATAACATTAACCTACTACTTTATATAACATTAACCGTAGTACTTTATATAACATTAACCTTCGTACTTTATATAGCATTAACATTAGTACTTTATATAACATTAACCGTAGTATTTTATATACATTAACCTTAGTACTTTATATAATATTAACCTTAGTACTGTATATAGCATTAACCGTAGTACTTTATAAGACTATAACCTTAGTACTTTATATAACATTAACCTTAGTACTTTATATATTGTTGCTTTTCTGTTTGCGATGTGATTCCATCACCATCAACAATGTCAACTCCTTGAAGTGGAGATAAGACTTAGTCAATCAAAACAGAGGATGGAAACTAAGATTGGTTGGGCCATCCTTGACATCGAGCAGAACCACAATCTTTCTAAGCAATCACTGGTGTTGAAGTCGGAGATATCAGGCCAAGAGGTATACCAGTAGTCGCTAGTATCACGTAATACGACTAGATAACATGTCTTCACAATTACAAAAATGTCATCCATGTGATAACGGTAGAATGAAATAGTAGGCCTGAGATAATGCGTGTAATGCGTGTAATATAATTAATGGTTGACATTCACAGTTATATTACTGCAACCGTGCAATAGTTCCTTGACCCGAAACAGCAATCTTCACGACACTTAATTATCAATCAAGAGACAAGTAAGTGAATTAGGCTAAGTTAAATTTGAAGTCAGGTAATGAATGTAGAGCTGTAGGTTATTGATCCCACAGAGAACACAAATACATGTAGTATTCAAGGTTATTTTGACCTTCCGTCTATGAGAGGAGACCATAAAGTCTACATAAAACCTCTTTATTCGTATCTTACGACATGCATGGAAGGTATGGAACAGTCTAATTTGTAGTTTTTTTTTCAATTATCATGTTAATGTCCTTGTCATTTGGATAATCACCGATTCAAAACAATGCATAAAATCTAGGGAAAAAGTTCATCTATAGAGTCTCTGTTCATTCAGTGAAATTGTTGGTGACAGTAAGTGACATGCATGTACTATATATACAGTAAGTAACTTGTAGGCACAATATATATATATATAAGTATATATACATTATTCTTGTTTATAAGTTGCCTAGTAATTACGAACGATTAGCTCTTACAGCCAATATGTAATGGGATATTTTCTTAATAGATCTCATACACAGTAGAATCTATCTCTCATCGATGTGCTAAACTTTGAGAAGAGAGAAGAGATATCGATCTCTCATCGATGTGCTACACTTTGAGAAGAGATATCGATCTCTCATCGATGTGCTACACTTTGAGAAGAGATATCGATCTCTCATCGATGTGCTACACTTTGAGAAGAGAGAAGAGATATCGATCTCTCATCGATGTGCTACACTTTGAGAAGAGAGAAGAGATATCGATCTCTCATCGATGTGCTACACTTTGAGAAGAGAGAAGAGATATCGATCTCTCATCGATGTGCTACACTTTGAGAAGAGAGAAGAGATATCGATCTCTCATCGATGTGCTACACTTTGAGAAGAGAGAAGAGATATCGATCTCTCATCGATGTGCTACACTTTGAGAAGAGAGAAGAGATATCGATCTCTCATCGATGTGCTACACTTTGAGAAGAGAGAAGAGTGTTATTTTATAACTCTTTTATAACTTTATATGACTGAGAGAGTGATTTTGTGTGATTGAGAGCTATTGAGAAACAATGATTGAGAGATAGTGCGTGATTGAGATAAAATGTTTCAGAGAGAGAGAGAGAGAAAGAGAGAGATAGAGAGAGTTATTGAGAGTGATTGAGTTTGCGCGAGAGACAGTGATTGAGAGTGTGTAATTCAGAAAATGTGTGTGATTGAGAGAGAGTTATTGAGAGAAAGAGTCAGTAAATGAGAGAGAGAAAATAATTTGGATAGTGAGTGAAATAAAATGATTATGAAGGGTTAGAAACAGATATAGACCACATGTACAAATATTCATTAACACAAGAGATCTAAAGATGTCTCAACATGTTTGTCAAGAAACAGCATCAAAATGGATTTCAGATCATCAGAGGTGTTTACGCGTGACAATACTAAGTTAAAAAAAAGAGAAATGTTGTATAAACACACCAGACCTTGTTTTGTTAGTCGATATTCCTTCATTTCATTACGCCCCTGGGCATACGGTTATTCAAGATTATACGCAGAAACGTAGAATTGTTCGAATGTGTTTGAGTACGGCTCTTCCAAGCATATATTATAAACAAATATTACTGCAGATTAAAGAAATGAAGTTTAGAGAAATTGGACTACTGGTAATTAGGTACAAGGCATTTCGGTACATGTAAACAGGTACAAGCTCATTAGGTACATATAATTAGGTACAAGGCCATTAGGTACATGTAATTAGGTACGAGGCCATTAGGTACGTGTAATTAGGTATAGGGCCATTCGGTACTAGTCATTAGGTACAAGGCCATTAGGTACTAGTCATTAGGTACAGGTTATTAGGTAATGGTCATTAGGTACAAGGTCATTAGGTATGGGTAATTAGGTAAAAGGCCATTTGGTACCAACCGTTAAGTACAATGTCATTAGGTACTAGCCATTAGGTGCAGGGTCATTAGGTACAAGGTCGTGCTACTCATTAGGTACAAGGTCATTAGGTGCAAGGTCATTAGGTACTGTCCATTAAGTACAAGGCTGTTTATTACTGGGCATTAGGTACAAGGGCATTATGTACGGGTAATCAGGTACACGTCCATTAGCTACTAGTCATTTAGTACACGGCCATTAGTTACTAGGCATTAGATATAAAGCCATTAGGTACTGGTCATTAGGTACAGGTTATAAGGTAATGGTCATTAGGTACAAGGTCATTAGGTATGGGTAATTGGGTATAAGGTCATTTGGTACTAACCATTAGGAACAATGTCATCATTAAGTACTGGCTATTAGGAGCAGGGTAATTAGGTACACGGTCGTACTACTCATTAGGTGCAAGGCTATTAGGTACTGGTCATAAGGTACAAGGCTATTAGGTACTGGCCATTAGGTCCAATGTCATTAGGTACTGCTCATTAGGTACAAGGACATTAGGTACTGTCATTAGGTACAAGGTAATTAGGTACAAGGTCAGTAAGTGCAAGGATAATGATGATGCGCTAATCTTTGTACCTGTGAGCAGGTAACTCTAAATAGCACATATCATATCATAACAAGATAATGTCTTCATCAGGTTAATCGGTTAATAACCGAGGTGACATTCAAATACCTAATGTTTGTATATGTCTTCAGCAGGTGGTGAGTAACCAAGGTGACACTCAAATATATGTCTTCATCAGGTTAATCGGTTAATAACCGAGGTGACATTCAAATACCTAATGTTTGTATATGTCTTCAGCAGGTGGTGAGTAACCAAGGTGACACTCAAATATATAATGTCTTCATCAGGTTAATAACCGAGGTGACACTCAAATACCTAATGTCTTCATCAGGTGAGTAACCGAGGTGACACTCAAACACCAAATGTCTTCATCAGGTGAGTAACCGAGGCGACACTCAAACACCAAATGTCTTCATCAGGTGAGTAACCGAGGTGACACTCAAACACCAAATGTCTTCATCAGGTGAGTAACCGAGGTGACACTCAAATACCTAATGTCTTCATCAGGTGAGTAACCGAGGCGAAACTCGCAAATCTAATGTCTGTATATGTTTTCATGAGGCCATGAGTAACCGAGGTGATACTCGCACACCTAATGTCTCTCTCAAAGACATGTTTGTGTTGGAGAGGTGGTTATTGGATTTATGTTATGTTCCAGAAGGAGAAAATTACATTGCAGCAGTCTCCCATGATGCCTATGTCATTTCCATTTCTGTGGTGCAACATATGCATCTGGTTCCATTAGGTCACCATTCTTCATTAAGATATAATGACCCATATGTACCCATGACACATCTAGTATTCCCCGCAACCTAGGAGCCTACCATAAAAGGATAATGGTGATATTATAATTGGCCTGCTATCTCTTTCATCAATGGGCACAGAATGTGACAGAATGTGACAGAATGTGACAGAATGTGACAGAATGTGACAGAAGACAAACATAAGAAACCTAAGCAATATAGGCATCAATAATATTTTGTATTGATGACAATTTGTCATCTAATCCATTAACTTTTCATAGTCGGCTAAGGATGACATTCTTGGAGAGAAGACTGATGCCCAAAGGATGACATTCTTGGACAGAAAACTGATTCCCTAAGAACAACCTTCTTGGACAGAAGACGCCCTAAGAATTATATTCTTGGAAAGAAGACTGATGCCCTAAGGATGACATTTCTGGATGAAACACTCATGCCTTAAGGATGACATTTTTGGAGAGAAGACGGATGCCCTAAGGATGATATTCTTGTGAGATTCTTGGCACATTCTTGTAAAAATTGTTTACAAGAACATCTATAATATGAAATAATTGGAACAAAAGACTGAAGTCCAATAGGTGAAACTTGGTTCAATGAATGAGGTAATGTTAATCACTTGTATCACGCATGATAACACACACAAATCGACGTTTCGGCCAATAGGTTTGATCTCGTATATCAGGTCTCACAATTATTATGTGAACGTGGACAATGTCGGTTCTTACTCTTCGCGCATCATTTTGTGTTCTTCACAAAAGCCTTTTGGTTGAAACGTCGCGTTTTGTGTATTAACATGTATTCGCTTGTTTCTAAGGAAATTCTTTCGCACAATATATATCATAACTATTAGAGGCACTCCTCCCACCTCTCGGCAAGTAATATATTAGAGGCACTCCTCTCGCCTAGTAATGTATTAAAGGCACTACTCCCGCCTCTCGACAAGTAATGTATAGGTAATAAAAACGTTGCTATTGATAACTGGCAGAGGATGTTGAAAACAAAATGAGTTAACACAATGCAAGGGAAAAAAACATTTTCACTGATAAAGCTACATCAGAACTTTGTTTCAATACAGAGTGTATGACAAGCGCTGCCGGAACAGTTGTATGAAGATAGAGAGAAAAGCAAGAGAGAATTGAAATCGATAACTAAGAAAGGTTTAGAGAAGATATTAGATAAAAGTGACGATGTAGGATTAAAGTGGCATCAATAGAATAGATGACTTGTTTGATATTATATGAAGATAGACAGAACAGAGAAATCACATTGACACGAAATATGATAAATATAAAGAGTGAGCGAAAAATAAACACATGATATAGAAGGACTAAACAATTATCGCGTCTGCAGTTGATAAGAGATTTTTATAAATTGATACTGAGTCTCGTCTGCAAGTGGCTAATATTGGCATGGCTATTATATCACGTTTCACTAGCTTTGCTCTCAAACAAATGTAATTATCTGATTAACTGTCTAACGTATCAATACCATTTATTTCATATAATGTTATATTTGCTCAGATACATCATTTTGAAGTTGGAGAAAGCTAGTGAGGCGTGCCATAGAAATTGTTTCTGCTGTTAACAGTAAATAATACTGGAGATGGTAGTAGGATTACAATAATAGTGGTAGAAATAGTTGCAGAATCAATATCAGTACAATAATAATGGTAGAAATAGTTTCAGAATCAATATCAGTACAATAATAATGGTAGAAATAGTTGCAGAATCAATATCAGTACAATAATAATGGTAGAAATAGTTGCAGAATCAATATCAGTACAATAATAATGGTAGAAATAGTTGCAGAAAAACCATATCAGTACAATAATAATGGTAGAAATAGTTGCAGAATCAATATCAGTAAAATAATGCTCGTAGTAGCAGTGGTAGTAGTAATAGCAGTAGTTGTTGTTGCAGTAGTAGCAGTAATACAGTTATAGTGGTAGTAGTGTTGCCATGACTTTCTTCAAATATTTAGGTGCAACGATTACAGCAAATGCAAGAAGTTTAACAGAAATAACAAGCAGAATAGGGCATGCAAACAACAACGTTCAGAAGAATGTAAAATATATTGTGTAATATGACCTTATCGAGTTCGAACTCCGCCACAGGCAATTGTGCATTGTGGTTATATTGCCTAGAAAATCACCACAACTAAAAATGCTGGGTTGATAGCTACGTCCTGAATAGGATATGCTACCAATATGACCTTGTCATTAGAGGTGAGAAATAGAGTTCTTCGGTGCTATATAACCCCTATACTAACATATGGGTGCGAGTCTTGGACAATAAACAAACTGGAAAGTGAGAAATTAGAGACAACAGATATGTGGTTCTGCAGAAGAAGGTTGAGAATACCATGGACTGCAAGAAAAACTAATGTAGAGGTATTGAAAAAGTGAAATGTGAAATAGACCTTAATCAATAATATAATAAAAAGACAATCTTCATTTTTTTGGCTAGTTCATGAGACAGTGAGGTTTGGAGTACATAGTCATAACAGGAAAAATTGAAGGCAACAGAGACAGAAGGCGACAACGTGAGAAAATATTAGACAGTTTGACAACCTGGCACGGCAGGGAAAGAACAACGATCTTTATACATAATGCTGAAATTAGAGAACTATGGAGAGCCATGATCGCCTACGTCAACCGGCATATCACCAGATGATGATGATGAGTGGTAGTAGTTGTAGTAGCTTCTAATATCTAAGGTCACCCATCAACTCAACAGGAGATTGCTCAGCAGAGGCCATAAATAGGTTATAAATGACCCTACAAAATACATCATGGGTAAAACATCTACGTAATGGGGCAAACAGAAGAGAAAAGTAACAACAACTAAGAAGATATACGTTTCCAGTGACAGCATATGCTTGTGAGATGTGGGAAACAACATCCACAAATGAAAAGAAAATATCGGCATTCAAAATGAAATGTTATAGAAAAGTGCTAAGAATATCACGGACAGAAAGATTAACCAACGCAGACGTCCACAAAGAACCGAACATAAAAGACGACTGGCTCCACAAAAACTATCAAAAAAACGCTACGGAGATCTGTAGATATTTTCTGTTGTTTCTCTTGGCCAGTGTGTTTACCGTCACATTTTACATCCTGTGTATTCTTGAATTCTTGAAGAATATGTTCGGATGTTTGAGGTACAAGTCCGCATGTACACATGGAAAGTAGAAGGATGATATTTTTAGAGACGAACAATCGATAATATATAATCGATCATATGTAATCACTGCAGCTGAACTGAATTAAATAATCAAATGTACTAGGGTGCAGCAACACATTGCGTCAACAAATGGATTGGGAGTGGGGGGGGGGTTAACAATTTTGACAATTGTTGACAACATACCCGGGGGGAGGGGGGTTACAAAAGTTGACGTAAAAAATTTTTTTTTACACACCAATTAAATTGTTTGAATTTAATTCAATTTTTCTAGAATGGTGAAACATATCATAAAGTGTTTTTTCCCGTTATTTTCAGCCACAAATATCTTTTCTTTGTACTTATTTTTTTCGGGATGAGAGGGGGTAGGGAATGTAAACCTTAAGACTAAATTAAGCATGTGTCCTCCTTTTTTTGACAGGTATTGGCAAGATGTAAATGGGCGTCAGATATTGGCAGTAATTTGGCGTAATGTCTGGACAGCCCCCTAGAAGTAATAAATAGAGAGAGTTTAATATGACACAAAAGTGGTTACATTTTTTAATAACGCAGAGTGAGAAAAAACACCCCTTTCTATGACAAAACAAAACTAGCGATTATTAAAGCAGACACATTTATTAACCTGTGTTATCACTTTTCGTGTATGGAATAATAGTTTTACAACAGTCACATGCGTATAATGATAACTATTCTTTCTCTCTACTGAAATTCCTTACCATTTCTTAATCCATCGCAGGATTAAAAACTGTAGCGAAACGATAATATGAAGGCGAAAATTGAAAAAGCTAATGAAGTCTTGCTAATAAATGAAAACACATCTGATAACATACAAAAATAGACGTTTGAACCAAAAGACATTTAATAAGAACACAATACGCGATGAGTAAAAGATAACGCTGTTCACGGTTACATCACAACTTAACTAAAATATTCACGTAGTTTTGTTAACATGTATCTCTTTTAGCTCTATTAAGATGTATTCAACACACTCCAGAGTGCCGACTGTGTACTCATCCCTATGAAACTTTTGACCACCACCTTTTTGAATCAATCAATCAATCAATAAACCCATAACCCTTCAGGGTCGTAGGGGTACCACATTGGATGCTTCAGCACACAGAGTCCTCCAGCGAATTCTATCGTCAGCGATGCGGATGAGTGTGGAAATATCTAGCCCTATCCATTCCTTGATGTTGTCTGTCCATGTCTTTATTTGTCCTCCTCTGCTTCTTCCACCCTCGACAGTTCCCTGCAGTATTGTTTTTGACAAGGAATCGTGCCTGCATACATGTCCGAACCATGCTAGTTTTCGTCGTTTCACTATTGAAAGCAATGGCTCCTGGACACCTGCACACATCTCTACTTTATTTCTTACGTACACATTGGTCTTATGTTCCCTATAGGAAATTCGTAGAATTCTTCTGTAGCATTTATACTCGAAAGCCTGTAATCTTCTCTCCATGTCCGCAGTGAGTGTCCAACTCTCACAACCATACAACACAACAGAAAGCACCAGCGACTTTTTGAATACCCAGCGCTGGATGATGTCAGGAAAATGTTTCTCCCTTCAGGGCCAGAAAAATGGAAAACATTATTTGGAATAAAACCTCAGCTCACAAATACATGCATATATCACACAATCACATTGGGTCAAAGGGCATGAGCCCATGGACCGCTGGATCAGCAACCAACCAACCAAGATGTATTCGTAGACAGTATCGTTCTTTAATCGTCGTGTTATGTCGTGTTTCTGGTAAAAGGTAATTTGGCAGAAACGCCTATTTTGTGTCTTATCTTATGCGATATCAGTTATTAGCAAAACTTTGTTTCAAGTTTCACGTATCTTAATTCGCATTTTCTATCTCATATTGCCAATATTTCGCAACACATTTCTCATATTCGATTTCTCTATAACAAATCACGTCTTAACTATTTCAGATAAAAACTGTCTGTGCACATAATTTCCATTTTTATCGGTTACTAGGTCTAAGATTTTCAATATTAAAAAAAAATATCATATTGTATTTTTCCGGAGTTACAGGGAGTATTCAACGGCTTGCGTGATAAAGCCCGCATGCCCTTGTTGTCGCCACGTCATGTTCATGGTGAGTTTTTTTTTTTTAAATTTGCACGTCATTTTAAAAAAAAATTAATTTGCAGGTCATTTTAAAAAAAAAATTAATTTACACGTAATTTTTTAATGTTTTAATTTACATGTAATTTTTTTAATTTTTTTTTTAAATTACACCTTTAATTGACAACATAAAACACACAACAATAAACAAAAACATTCTTCTATTGCTCAGTTGTGACCATGGCCGTCTACAATATAATACCGACTGACTAATAGGAAACCAAGCCTTCCTAATGACTATTTTGTGTACTGCACAGTTGCAAAGTAACTTTATAATTTATAACTTATATAACTATTCCCGTGATTTTCATTGGCTATTATGATTATACTTTATGTGACAGCCAATGAATGTCAAGGTATCACATGAGTCATTTTAGAATGCTGGATTTCCCATTAGCCAGAAGGTCATGGTACATGATCGTGAACAACATTAGAGAAGTAAGACCAGTGTGCTAACCCATGGCCGTGTCATGTTTCTTGGCTGATTCCAGTTATTGGGTTGTTGTTGTTGTTTGTTTTTTTGGGGGGAGGGGGGTGCGGGGCATTATCACTTTTTACAGTCAGCAAGTGAAAACAAACAAATCATATAAGTCAGGTCAGCCAAGAGTATTGACTTGGTCATCTGTTAGAATGCATGCTGTGTTTAATTTGAAGTCAATTATGGTCTAATCAAGCATAATTTGTTCAGTGTGTCCACTAATATTTCTGAAAAATAAACCAAAATCTATAATGAACAGTTCAGGTAATAATTGATGCCTTTTTGCCATTTTATGACTAAATGTGAATATTCTGAAATATGTACCCGCACGATTAAAGTTTTGACCATTTATGCATCTTTGTCAATTTGAAACTCAACCATTTTTTTTCACACACAAAAATTGTATTTAAATTAATGATAAGGTTGAAGACAGCGTAGAGAATTAGCGTGTACTCGGGTTACCCCACATGTGCTCCGTTCCTCTCAACGAAGACGAACGATGCCTGCCGAGAGCACTACTCATAGCATCAACTACGTAGCTTCAAGTGATACATTCCCAGGTATCTTTGAAAGAAAAACAACCAAGTGTGTAAATAAGGTGTCGGAAGCTGGACTCGAACCCACGATCTCCTGGCACAAGGCTAACGGTTTATCCGCTACGTAAGGTAGATCCTCTTAATCAAAGAAAGTATGATAAGTTCAATATAATAACAAAACTTTCCACAGAGCGTACATATTCCCAGTTTCAATAAGTGAATGTGAATCTAGGACAATTAATAATATAATGAGAAACAAAAATTGCTGAATTTGAAACAAAGTGTTATAGAAGAATCCACAGAATAATATGGACCAAAACGAACACTGGTAACGATACTCTTAGATAATTGAAAGTAAAAGAAAACTGGCTCAACAACAACATTCTTTCTTGAAAATTACCTTCTAGTAACTGTAATCTGAAGATAACAATGAAATTGAATTAAATTAATAATCAACATGTACTGTCTGGAACTGGAGATTACACTTGTAGTTCATTGAATTCAATATCGTTTTATCGCGTCTTTGCACATTTTTTTTTAAAACATTACACGTGTGCTTTTTTATGCAGTCATGCAGTTATAAATTTATGCAGTCAAATTTTAAATAAAATTTCGCAATAAACAATCCCGACAATCTGGCTACCCTGATTTGATGTGACACATTTTAAGTTTAAAAAACAGGCATCTGAATGAAATACTGTGATATATCTAAATATGAAATTAGTATGGTAATCAAAGGTTGCCAGTGTCTAATTTTTAGTAAATAATGTGATAAATTTCAGGATTAAATAGTCAATATTTTAAATCACAGTCTGAAAAGAGATTAGATAAAAATGTGATGTTTCAACAGTTTTATTATATAAGATACTAATTGAATTACATGAATCACTGTATCGACAAAAACATCTTCGTCAGGGTACTGTAAAACATTCCGTTGTACTATAGTAGGTCTGTGTTTCTATTAGTTTATGAGTTTGTTTTTTGATCCCGAAATATTAATAGCCATCTCTTATTTCTTTGTGCAACCAGGGTATTGTGGGTAGCTGTCTCTCGAATTGTTTCATTGCTTAGAAAACCAAAACTAAAATTCATGTTTTAAGAATCTGCAATTAGTTGCAAATGAGTGAATGATGAAACTCAACAGCGCACAAGTGCCCGATTTGCCAAACCTTCATTTTAATAATAATACATTCAAATGCTGGCTGAAACTGAGCTTAAATTTCTCATAAATTTGACTGTTGAGATCAATTTGCTAGATAAAGTGTCAGTGCGCATACATTTGTGTAGTGCTTATATCGAAAGAACAAAAATGGCAACATAAAGCAATCAATAATGAGAATGGTTAACATTTATGTCATAAAGCAACCACTAATAAGAGAGAAAGACATTTACACGATAAAGCAATCAGTAATGAGAAAGATAGACATTTATATCATAATGCAATCAGTAATGAGAGAGAAAAATAGTATATCATTAAGCAATCAGTAATGAGAAATATAATGTTTGCACCATAAAGCAATCAGTAATTAGAGAGATAAGTATTAACATCATAATGCAATAGGTAATAGGAGATAAAAACAACACTCATGTATCCTGATTTATGTGAATGATTGTGGAAGCTAAGCAAAGTGTGATCTTTACAACATTCCTTACACCAAAATTTCAGAGAAATGAAAAATGTTACAGAAACAACACAACAACTTACATGTGAAAAGAACAAATGCCCACATGCAATTTTTACACTCGGACAAATAAACATAGAAAATAACTAAATAAAACAAGGAACTATGAGTGTTCGTTGATCACGAACACTTTGTTACAACAACATCCTAGACGACTGTTTACGGAGACATCACCAGATGACTAGACAAGAAACATAATAGATTAGATCTTAATCCAACACAGATGTCGATCAAGCTTTCTATATGCCAAGATCCTTAAGAGTGCCGAATCTGACACAGTGCACGAACTTCTCATGGCGGATGCAGAAAGAAAGCTTAAAAGGGTTATAAAAGGTGCTAGACCCATCCACTTTGAAACCAGCAACATTTTAGCAGAATATAGCATGAAAATTCACAACAAATTTGAAATACTTCTGGCTGCACGAGGAGAATTAACACCCGATGAGTTAGCCAACTTTGCAAGAGATGTTCTTGTTTCTACAGCACAAAATATTATACACAGAACAGTTACCCAAAAACAAAAAAGGCTACATTTCAGATGAAACTCAAACTAACTGAAGAAATAAGACAAATGAAAACAATTTATTACACTGAAAATCACAGCAAATAAAAAGAAATCGCCAAGAAGAAAATACGGAAAAGTACAAGACAGGACAAAAGGAAATATATATTGGAGAAACATACAGTCAGATAGAGGAGATGTACAAACAAGGAAGAAGTGATAAGAAGAGACGAGAACTCTAACTGGCGATTTCAAGCAATCACTAAACATCATTCAAGACAAACATGGTAACAAATTGACAGAAAACAAAGATATTCTGGAAAGATTGAAAGAATACTGCAAGGAAATGTATTAGGAAAGCAACAAAAAAAAACACTGACAACAACACCCACAATAGCAGTGAAATATGAACAGAGCCCAGTTTAGATGAAGTCGAATGGGCCAAAATAAAAGCTGAAGAGATGTAAATCTTGAAACTTTCTGGGTGTGATAGTATTAAGAATGAAATGATCCAAGCAGGAGGAGAAACCACTATCACTATCTCTCACACACTCCGCACCAAGATCTGGGAAAGTGAAGTTTGGTCTGAGGAATGGACACGATCAGTCTACATACCGCTACCGAAGAAAGGAAATCTAACACTGCGCCAACTACAGAACCATTGCACTAAGCAATCATGTCGGTAAAATAATATGTGCTATCTTCATGAAAAGACTACAACATAAGTTGAAAGAAGAGTTAAATGAAGCACATGCAGGTTTCAGACGGGGCAGAGGCATCACAGATCATATTTTCAATAATCGGACATCATAAAGAAATGCAGAGTTTAATGTCGACATCTACACATACTTTATCAACTACACCAAAGCATTCGATAGTGTACAATATCAACATTTTGGAATATCATGAACCACATGGGTTTCTCACTGCACCTAATCCGCCTCACAAAAAACAGTATATCAAGACCAGCAAGCAGCCGTTAGTACAAATAGTAAAACATCTGATTGGTACAGCACGGAAAAAGAAGTCAGACAAGGATGTATCCTATCACCATATCTCTTCAACATTTAAGCTGTGAACATAATGAGGAATGTAAGAAATGACCAACAGAGAAATAACTTCGACCCACTCAACATCGGAGATCACGATATACCAGAACTAAGATATGCTGATGATAAAGCATTATTGACACACACTCAAACAGGTCTCGAACACCTCATAAACTCCATTAAAGAACATAGTGAAAAACAAAACCTATTTCTGAATGGAAAAAGACCAAGATTATGGCAAGCGACAAAACCACTAGCAAGTTCTTAATCAGTATCAACAACAGCGAATTAGAAAGAGTCACCAGTGTTTAATACCTTGGTTCTCTTATCGACAATACTGGGGATTTCTATAACGAAGTCAGGAGGAAGATGGCTATCGTGTCAAATAAACTGATACAAATGAAAAACATATGACTGAGCTGCTGCATAACAACAAAACTAACATTTCTGGAGTTTTAATATTCCCAGTGGCAATACATGGGTGTGAATCCTGGACAATCCCCAAAAACGTGAAAAATAAAATAGCAGCATTTTAAACAAAATGTTACAGGTTAATCCGTAGAATATCATGGACCAAAACATCACCAATGTAGTCATCCTAAGAGAATGAATGTAAAATATAGCTGGTTAACAATATGGTTCTTTCCAGAAAACTACAATATTTTGGCTATATCAAACGCCTTGACGGACTAGAGAAAACCATAATGGAGGGGATGATGCCAGAGAGACGAACAAGAGAGAAACCAAGAACACTATGGACGCAAGACAACAAAGACCACATGAAAATGACAATAACAGAATCAGGAAGACTGGCTTAAGATAGACGTTACATCCTGCTCAGGATATACTACCTGATGATGATGATTAAGAAAACATTTACATCAAGACGACAGACAACAGGATCGGGAAAACATTTCCAAAATTTGAGGTACCATAACACCTAAACAATGTATACAAGTGTAGTTATAACAATAAGCAATAGTCTTAGAGATGTACGTAGTGAAGAAACTAAAATTAAAATTTTGAACATGCAAAATTCTACGCGCTTCCTGTTCTATAGGGTTGTACATATATTGGGAACACGTGAAAACATACTTCTAGAAGGTTGTACACATACTGGGAACACGTGAAAACATACTTCTAGAAGGTTGTACACATACTGGGAACACGTGAAAACATACTTCTAGAAGTTGTACACATACTGGGAACACGTGAAAACATACTTCTAGAAGGTTGTACATATACTGGGAACACGTGAAAACATACTTCTAGAAGGGCTTACACATACTACGAACAACTGAAAAAATACTTCTAGAAGGTAGTACACATACTGTGAACAGGTTAAAACATACTTCTAAAACGTTGTACACATACTGTGAACAGGTTAAAACATACTTCTAGAACGTTGTACACATACTGTGAACAGGTTAAAACATACTTCTAGAAGGTTGTACACATACTGTGAACAGGTTAAAACATACTTCTAGAAGGTTGTACACATACTGTGAACAAGTGAAAACATACTTCTAGAAGGTTGTACACATAATGTGAACAAGTGAAAACATACTTCTAGAAGGTTGTACACATACTGGGAACACGTGAAAACATACTTCTAGAAGGTTATACACATACTGGGAACACGTGATAACATACTTCTAGAAGGTTGTACATATACTGGGAACACGTGAAAACATACTTCTAGAAGGTTGTACACATACTGGGAACACGTGACAACATACTTCTAGAAGGTTGTACATATACTGGGAACACGTGAAAACATACTTCTAGAAGGTTGTACACATACTGTGAACAGGTTAAAACATACTTCTAGAAGGTTGTACACATACTGTGAACATGTTAAAACATACTTCTAGAAGGTTGTACACATACTGTGAACAAGTGAAAACATCTGAGAGTGACAACAAATACAAACAAGAAAACCAATAATATCCATCAATATTGAGAGTAATATAAAACTGATATCAGTACTTAGGAATTCATTTTCACATGACAGCTCTTGGAGATTGCTGAAATACCATGACATGTGTCACATGACATGTGTGTACATGCAGTAAGCGAGACAACAATGTTAGCTTAGATCTTATCCAATGCTGTCCTTGTTCAAAAATTCCAAACTTCAACAGCAAGAGTGCTTCATAACGTCATCAGACTGTTCTAATATAGACCCTCAGAACCAGCGAATCCAGACTTTATCTACTGACAGTTGTTTTGTGTTTTTAACCAACAATACATCATCGATAAAAGCTGGCATTTTGTATTGATCTGTCTTTGATTGACACTTCGTGAGTTAGATTTAGGTCTCGGCAATCTGCATGTACACAGGTTGTGCTGACATCAACCTTGACTTAATAAAATTCATTTATTCAGGTCCTTTTAATTTAATCTCCAACGCATACAATTTCTAACTAATATGTCTGTAATACACTCATCCTTTCATGCGTTCTTTCTACTTGTATCATCGATTCAATTATACATTAGCAGACAAGATTTGATCCTGTGGACTGATGTTTAGCTCACCACCAGCTCTGTTTGCAGCTTGAGTCAACGCGTTTCTCAGAATTCACTCAATCGGACTCACAATAAATATACACTTTTAGCTGACATTCAACATGTGTATTCTCTCCTCTTTAAGAATTTAATCAAGCTGTGGAATTTAAATCTTGACATATTCTTATAAATCTCTCGAATAAATCGTGTCAAACCTTTCCACACTAATAAATCTTGTCAAACCTTTCCACACTTTAATAAATCTTGTCAAACCTTTCCATACTTTAATAAATCAAGTCGAATTTTTCCATAATTTAAAAAATCTTGTCAAATCTGTCTACATCGTTCTACACTCTAACAAATCTTGTCAAATCTGTCTAAATCGTTCTACACTCTAACAAATCTTGTCAAATCTGTCTAAACCGTTCTACACTCTTACAAATCTTGGCAGCTATTTACAAATCCTAACATACTATAATAACTCGTGCTAAATTCTTACAAATACTTCCACACTTTAATCATAGTTCCGTCTCCGCAACGAAGGTTGCCTGCAACAGACCTCCAACATCCCTTGTCTCTTGTCTTGGTGGTGCACTCTTCTACACTGTAACCTGTCCATCGTGTGATGTTACTCTCCCACGTATATTTCTGCCTACGTCTTGCTCGCCTCCTTTGACTTTACCCTCAAGTAAGGTCTTCAATAAGGTGTCATGCCTTTTAATGTGTCCAAAATATTTTATTTGCTTGATCTTTATTTCTCTTAGTAATTCTTTCTACATATTAAGTGTTTTTAGAATCTTAAAATTCTAAATCACCCTAATCTTCTATATACCCACTTTAATTACTCGTGCCAATTTCTCACAATTTTCACTGTGTACCATTATTTCTTGTAATTTATTACATATTTATCCATACTCTAAAATCTAAAACATTGTCCCAAATTATACAAATAAATTTATTTTAGCAAAAAAAAAAAAAAAAAAAAGAAACATTGCTGCACCTTAGACCACACATGAACATTCTGACACATGGTTAGAAATCTGCCACTTAATGTTTTCGATCTCAGCAAGCAAAAATATACTTCCAGGATCTTAACAAAATCTCAGAGATTGCAAAAGTCAATACAAAATGACATCTCTTTAGCACAAATTGACATTACTTACTGGGTGAGTTTACCTAGATCAGAAACTATTTATTGTATTATCTTAAGTAGACAACACAACACAAGAAACATACCAGAACATAGCCGTTGCTTCCAACGACATTTAAGTAGTTAAACCATATACTTGGCACCAAGTAACTAAAATATTTTATTTCATATGCAAGAAGAAGAATTATTGTGTTTATATATTAGGAAAAACATGAATAGAAACTTGCAAGTGACAACCTTAACCTTATATGCAGTATATAGGTCTATCGGCGCATTTACTGACAATATTCATCGGTGTAATGGCGCATTTACTGACAATATTCATCGGTGCAATGGCGCATTTACTGACAATATTCTTTATGGCAATGGTTCATTTACTGACAATATTCTTCGGTGCGACGGTGAATTTTCTGACAGTATTTATATGTCCAATGGCGCATTTATCCCAACAATGTTTCTTAGACTATCTCATTTGTATTTCTCTCTAGTATTATTTATTTGGTTCTGTACATGTTGTTATGTTTGTTGTTGTTCGTCCATAGCAAGTTATGATAACTATTTGTTATATCCACATTTGGAATATAGTTTGAATAATGATCTTGATTATGAGTTCGTAAATGGCTAATAAGCACCACTCTGGACACAAATTTTCCTGGAATATTAAGGCGCTGGGTAATCACTGAAGATTGTCTTGGTACAATGGTGACTCTCCAGCCACCATCCGCCGCATTTCTTCTCCCCTCATACGACGCCGCGCCTTTTTCTGAATGCCGAGCAGCATGTAGTTCCACCCTGTGAAAGTTCTTGCTTTGCACCCTGATCTATCTCAAAGGCCCCCAGAGGTTCCCAAAGCGTGCCTGCAGCGTCCCACGGGCCATCTTGAGAACATATGCACCTCCGTAACTCACCACAGATAAGCATCCGTGCCAGACGACCATCTGGCATGCCTACCACATAACCTGGCCAACGAATCTGTGTGTGTATCAGAACAGTTTCAATGCTAGGGACACCAGGACTGTCATAGACAGCGGCATCCAAAATCTTGTCTCACCATCTGATGTTTACAACTCTTCTGAGACAATGATTTTAGATGACTTACCCATTGGCGAGATCATTTCATTGATTCTCTGACCGTATTGAAGCAAGGACATCTATATATGCAAAAGGACTTGCTACTGCGTCACAAAAATAGTCGGTTGCTGGAATTTCACTTCCATTAAATAGCAAGTCCTATTCCGGAATAGTAATACGGGCTGATATAACACCGCGTCAATAATCCAATGTGCATCGATGATGTTCAATCCTGTGAGAAGAAGAATCCCGATAAGATGGAGATAAGAATAATTGTACAAGTAAAGTTCTGGGGGGGGGGGGGGTGGGGATTACAGAAGAGAAAAGTATCACTATATAAGTGTGTCATCTACTGGTGCCATCATGTTGTATGGTGATCACGGTTGCCATGTTGGTGCTTTTTTGCACCAGATATGGTGCTTTTTTCAAATCATCCAGTGCCACAATTGTTTAAATAGCGCGGCCACACTTTTCAAAAATTTGTTGGTACGTTTTAGTGTATTTTGTCATTATTTAGTATTTTTTGGTGCTTTTTAACTCATCAAATAATTTGTTTCGTTTTATTAAAAAAAAATATTTTTACACATATTTGTGATCACTAAAAAGTCGAACTCGTAATAAATAATAAATAGAGCGGAAATTTAAAATTACTATTGTTCATTTCCATATTCAGAATCACATTATGGGGACCTCCCTAGCATAATGGTTAAGCTGTTCGCCTTCTGTTCAAGAGGTCATGTGTTCGAATCCGACTCTTGTCGTCGTGTGTACATGGTGGATTATTTCGGAGATCCCTGTGGATTATCGCTTGAAGCTACGGAGTTACGTGCTATGAGTGGTATTTTCAGCAGTTAGGTGTTCCGCTTTGCTGAGAGTGACGGAGTACACATGGGAAACCGAGTACAGTGAAGTCAAACTTTTACGTCTTTTAAACCCTCTGTGATTCACAATCGTTCCAGGTTCTTTGCTGTGTTTACACTACTGTTTCATTTACATGTGTGTATCATAATGAGCAAGAACTACCCACATCATTTCATGGCGCAGTGGCTAAATGATTCGAGATTTAACAAATGGTTAATTAGAGTTGAAAGAGATGACACGAAGTGTTATTGTACGTATTGTGAATGTACAATAGCCGGGAAGGTAAAAGATATTGAGAGACACGCTAACAAAACAGAATTAATTGAACAATCATTCAAATGAACAAACACAACTTTCACTCTCAGCAATGACGTGAAATCAACAGATGCAGGCATATCTTTGTTCGTAGCTGGACATTGTTCCCTAAGAGTAGTCGATTATTTAAATGAACTCTGTAAGGTGCACTTTGGTGACACTAAAGGATGCAAGAACTTAAAGCTTAGGAGATCAAAGTGTAGTTCAGTTATTTCAAATGTGTTCGCACCATATTTCTAAAAAGACTTGATATCTGATATTGAAAACATCAAATTCAGCTTATTAATTGATGAAAGAAATGATATTACTGCAACTAAGTAACTTGGTACAGCAGTAAGATATTTTTCCGTGATAAGAAAACAGTTTAGTGTTACTTTATTAGATTTAGTAGAACTGTGTGACTAACGCTGAAGCAATATGCAATGCTCTGAAAAAATGTTTGAAGAATAATAGACTTGAGTTGCAATAACTAGTTGCACTAGGCACCGATAATGCATCTGTCATGACAGGTGTAAACAATGGAGTACACACAAAATTAAAGTCTAAATTCATCCTCTGATCATAGTTAGATGTGTGTGTGTGCCATTCTCTTCAACAAGATGCTTATACAAGTTCGTTTCAATCATCATCTAGATGCTTATACAGGTTCGTTTCAATCATCATCTAGATGCTTATACAAGTTCGTATCAATCATCATCTAGATGCTTATACAAGTTCGTTTCAATCATCATCTAGATGCGTATACAAGTTCGTTTCAATCATCATCTAGATGCTTATACAAGTTCGTTTCAATCATCATCTAGATGCGTATACAAGTTCGTTTCAATCATCATCTAGATGCTTATACAGGTTCGTTTCAATCATCATCTAGATGCTTATACAAGTTCGTTTCAATCATCATCTAGATGCTTATACAAGTTCGTTTCAATCATCATCTAGATGCTTATACAAGTTCGTTTCAATCATCATCTAGATGCTTATACAAGTTCGTTTCAATCATCATCTAGATGCGTATACAAGTTCGTTTCAATCATCATCTAGATGCTTATACAAGTTCGTTTCAATCATCATCTAGATGCGTATACAAGTTCGTTTCAATCATCATCTAGATGCTTATACAGGTTCGTTTCAATCATCATCTAGATGCTTATACAAGTTCATTTCAATCATCATCTAGATGCGTATACAAGTTCGTTTCAATCATCATCTAGATGCTTATACAAGTTCGTTTCAATCATCATCTAGATGCGTATACAAGTTCGTTTCAATCATCAACTAGATGATTATACAAGTTCGTTTCAATCATCATCTAGATGCGTATACAAGTTCGTTTCAATCATCATCTAGATGCTTATACAAGTTCGTTTCAATCATCATCTAGATGCGTATACAAGTTCGTTTCAATCATCATCTAGATGCTTATACAAGTTCGTTTCAATCATCATCTAGATGCTTATACAAGTTCGTTTCAATCATCATCTAGATGCTTATACATGTTCGTTTCAATCATCATCTAGATGCTTATACAAGTTCGTTTCAATCATCATCTAGATGCTTATACAAGTTCGTTTCAATCATCATCTAGATGCTTATACAAGTTCGTTTCAATCATCATCTAGATGCGTATACAAGTTCGTTTCAATCATCATCTAGATGCTTATACAAGTTCGTTTCAATCATCATCTAGATGCGTATACAAGTTCGTTTCAATCATCATCTAGATGCTTATACAGGTTCGTTTCAATCATCATCTAGATGCTTATACAAGTTCGTTTCAATCATCATCTAGATGCTTATACAAGTTCGTTTCAATCATCATCTAGATGCTTATACAAGTTCGTTTCAATCATCATCTAGATGCTTATACAAGTTCGTTTCAATCATCATCTAGATGCGTATACAAGTTCGTTTCAATCATCATCTAGATGCTTATACAAGTTCGTTTCAATCATCATCTAGATGCGTATACAAGTTCGTTTCAATCATCATCTAGATGCTTATACAAGTTCATTTCAATCATCATCTAGATGCGTATACAAGTTCGTTTCAATCATCATCTAGATGCTTATACAAGTTCGTTTCAATCATCATCTAGATGCGTATACAAGTTCGTTTCAATCATCAACTAGATGCTTATACAAGTTCGTTTCAATCATCATCTAGATGCGTATACAAGTTCGTTTCAATCATCATCTAGATGCTTATACAAGTTCGTTTCAATCATCATCTAGATGCGTATACAAGTTCGTTTCAATCATCATCTAGATGCTTATACAAGTTCGTTTCAATCATCATCTAGATGCTTATACAAGTTCGTTTCAATCATCATCTAGATGCTTATACAAGTTCGTTTCAATCATCATCTATATGCTTATACAAGTTCGTTTCAATCATCATCTAGATGCTTATACAAGTTCGTTTCAATCATCATCTAGATGATTATACAAGTTCGTTTCAATCATCATCTAGATGCGTATACAAGTTCGTTTCAATCATCATCTAGATGCTTATACAAGTTCGTTTCAATCATCATCTAGATGCTTATACAGGTTCGTTTCAATCATCATCTAGATGCTTATACAAGTTCGTTTCAATCATCATCTAGATGCGTATACAAGTTCGTTTCAATCATCATCTAGATGCTTATACAAGTTCGTTTCAATCATCATCTAGATGCTTATACAAGTTCGTTTCAATCATCATCTAGATGCTTATACAAGTTCGTTTCAATCATCATCTAGATGCTTATACAAGTTCGTTTCAATCATCATCTAGATGCTTATACAAGTTCGTTTCAATCATCATCTAGATGCTTATACAAGTTCATTTCAATCATCATCTAGATGCGTATACAAGTTCGTTTCAATCATCATCTAGATGCTTATACAAGTTCGTTTCAATCATCATCTAGATGCGTATACAAGTTCGTTTCAATCATCATCTAGATGCTTATACAAGTTCGTTTCAATCATCATCTAGATGCGTATACAAGTTCGTTTCAATCATCAACTAGATGCTTATACAAGTTCGTTTCAATCATCATCTAGATGCGTATACAAGTTCGTTTCAATCATCATCTAGATGCTTATACAAGTTCGTTTCAATCATCATCTAGATGCGTATACAAGTTCGTTTCAATCATCATCTAGATGCTTATACAAGTTCGTTTCAATCATCATCTAGATGCTTATACAAGTTCGTTTCAATCATCATCTAGATGCTTATACAAGTTCGTTTCAATCATCATCTAGATGCTTATACAAGTTCGTTTCAATCATCATCTAGATGCTTATACAAGTTCGTTTCAATCATCATCTAGATGATTATACAAGTTCGTTTCAATCATCATCTAGATGCGTATACAAGTTCGTTTCAATCATCATCTAGATGCTTATACAAGTTCGTTTCAATCATCATCTAGATGCGTATACAAGTTCGTTTGAATCATCATCTAGATGATAATACAAGTTCGTTTCAATCATCATCTAGATGCGTATACAAGTTCGTTTCAATCATCATCTAGATGCTTATACAGGTTCGTTTCAATCATCATCTAGATGCTTATACAAGTTCGTTTCAATCATCATCTAGATGCGTATACAAGTTCGTTTCAATCATCATCTAGATGCTTATACAAGTTCGTTTCAATCATCATCTAGATGCTTATACAAGTTCGTTTCAATCATCATCTAGATGCGTATACAAGTTCGTTTCAATCATCAACTAGATGCTTATACAAGTTCGTTTCAATCATCATCTAGATGCGTATACAAGTTCGTTTCAATCATCATCTAGATGCTTATACAAGTTCGTTTCAATCATCATCTAGATGCGTATACAAGTTCGTTTCAATCATCATCTAGATGCTTATACAAGTTCGTTTCAATCATCATCTAGATGCTTATACAAGTTCGTTTCAATCATCATCTAGATGCTTATACAAGTTCGTTTCAATCATCATCTAGATGCTTATACAAGTTCGTTTCAATCATCATCTAGATGCTTATACAAGTTCGTTTCAATCATCATCTAGATGCTTATACAAGTTCGTTTCAATCATCATCTAGATTATTATACAAGTTCGTTTCAATCATCATCTAGATGCGTATACAAGTTCGTTTCAATCATCATCTAGATTATTATACAAGTTCGTTTCAATCATCATCTAGATGCGTATACAAGTTCGTTTCAATCATCATCTAGATGCTTATACAAGTTCGTTTCAATCATCATCTAGATGCGTATACAAGTTCGTTTCAATCATCATCTAGATGCTTATACAAGTTCGTTTCAATCATCATCTAGATGCGTATACAAGTTCGTTTCAATCATCATCTAGATGCTTATACAGGTTCGTTTCAATCATCATCTAGATGCTTATACAAGTTCGTTTCAATCATCATCTAGATGCGTATACAAGTTCGTTTCAATCATCATCTAGATGCTTATACAAGTTCGTTTCAATCATCATCTAGATGCTTATACAAGTTCGTTTCAATCATCATCTAGATGCTTATACAAGTTCGTTTCAATCATCATCTAGATGCTTATACAAGTTCGTTTCAATCATCATCTAGATGCTTATACAAGTTCGTTTCAATCATCATCTAGATGCTTATACAAGTTCGTTTCAATCATCATCTAGATGATTATACAAGTTCGTTTCAATCATCATCTAGATGCGTATACAAGTTCGTTTCAATCATCATCTAGATGCTTATACAAGTTCGTTTCAATCATCATCTAGATGCGTATACAAGTTCGTTTCAATCATCATCTAGATGCTTATACAGGTTCGTTTCAATCATCATCTAGATGCTTATACAAGTTCGTTTCAATCATCATCTAGATGCGTATACAAGTTTGTTTCAATCATCATCTAGATGCTTATACAAGCTCGTTTCAATCATCATCTAGATGCGTATACAAGTTCGTTTCAATCATCAACTAGATGCTTATACAAGTTCGTTTCAATCATCATCTAGATGCTTATACAAGTTCGTTTCAATCATCATCTAGATGCTTATACAAGTTCGTTTCAATCATCATCTAGATGCGTATACAAGTTCGTTTCAATCATCATCTAGATGCTTATACAAGTTCGTTTCAATCATCATCTAGATGCTTATACAAGTTTGTTTCAATCATCATCTAGATGCTTATACAAGTTCGTTTCAATCATCATCTAGATGCTTATACAAGTTCGTTTCAATCATCATCTAGATGCTTATACAAGTTCGTTTCAATCATCATCTAGATGCTTATACAAGTTCGTTTCAATCATCATCTAGATGCTTATACAAGTTCGTTTCAATCATCATCTGATACACAAGTACAGCCAGAAAATGCAACAAAAATTGCAGAAGATTTATCTGACTTGAATTTAGCAGTTCATGAATAAACATATTTATAATATTAACTGATAGTCAAGAATTAGAATGTGAAAAATGTAAATATATTTTGAATAATATGGTTTATTTCTTTTTTGTCGTATTTTCTCATTATTTTATATTTTATCTTATATTTTGTGATTGTATTCTTGGCATGAGCTAGTACCTTTTGGCAAAAACATGTTGATAACACTAACTGCACCACGAAAAAAGACACATAAAATGAAAAAAAATGTTGTATGACTGTGATTATACAATCTGGAATAACATTACTTATCAGATTAACAGATATTACTGCATTATAATGTGTTATCTTGCATTATTTTAAGCAAAGTAATTTGTGCTATTTTATTTTTTGGTACTGCTTCGTACAATTTTCTAAGTGATTTCTAATGCTTTTATGATGAAATGAGTTGGCAACTCTGATCGTGATTGGACTGATGCACCCTAAATTAGGTGACTCAATGAATACAACTTAGAAGTTCAAAACAGGTAATGCACGTAGGCATTAGAGGCATTAAAGTGGAGTCAATAGAGACATTAAGGTGGAGTCATTAAATACATTAAGGTGGAGTCATTAGAGACATTAAGGTGGCGTCATTAGAGACATTATAGTGGAGTCATTAGAGACATTAAGGTGGAGTCATTAGAGGCATTAAGGTGGAGTCATTAGAGAAAGCTAAACTGTGGGCATAACAGCGAATAATTAAACTTATTTTTGCCCCCAGACACGCGGATGTGGAGGAAAACGAACCGGCCGATCAAGTAGCTAGCCTCGCCACAATAACAGATGGTCAGCATATCAACCGAGCACACATACTAGGGAATCTTCGGGAGTTCGCATAATCAGAGGATTTTTAAATAAATACGCAGTAATCAATATCGAGAATGCGCGATTTGGTGAGTACAGGCGTGGCCCGTAAAGAAATAATTTCAAACAGAGCACTGAACCAACATAGAACCGGAACCATCAGCCGTCGTACTCTGAGAGATTTACTGAATCGCAGATCTGAGAACATACAGACATGTCCGGTGTGTGAAAAGGATAATCAACATACGAAACCTAAAAAAAACTGTCAATACTTTATTTTACAAGTTCAGGCGTTGCAGGGAGGGGATTGAATAGCTATGTGATAAAGGCCGCATGCTCTTGCTGTCGTCACGTCATGTACAGGGGAAGTTTTTAATTTACCATCCGACAGAAAAAAAAAAACCAGTCCTTACCGGGGATCAAACTCTATCCCTCACTAGTGTGAGACTAGCGTTCTTACCTCTCGGCAATGCGCTACACATATGAAACCTAACCTAACTGAACTCTAATCTATAACATAGTTATACATTATAATCTGCAATGACTTACTATATTGCATTTATTAAAATTGTTTCGATATATCAACTTAATTTTGTATATTCGCAATAAAAACAGCTGTGTTACTGGACTAAAGAGAACCAGTGACACTGTCAAATCGCATATCTAAAATTGAAATAAACACAAAAAATTGGTGTCAAGAAAAAGAAATGTAAGTTTACTAGACAACAGGACATGCGCACTCACCTTTCATAATAATTGATCACGTGAATAACCAGTGAAGTCAAAGCAGCGAATCAGGTAAATGTATAGAACCGACATTCATCACGAAATATACAATATACATTCTACAAAATGGGGTTGAAATTTTAAAATGTCATACAACAGAATGACATTGGCTGCCTTTGTTGCTGGCCTATGCTCCAATGTCTTCACATACTTATGAGGATGATTCTGTTAAAAATGTTGTATATTATATGTGATTGTATACTAGCTACCAGATCTTATGTTCTTTTTTCAAGATTTAGCACAAATTATACTTTCCACGTTGATAAAGTATATCTTAGATTTAGATAATAAATGTATGATGCTGTGTTTATTTTTGTGAATTTATTACCTCGAACATTGTCTTTAATTCACGTGATCAAATAGTAGTTTCCCTTTAACTAAAAGTTACATTTCAGATGGCATAAGAGAGACCGGAAATTGAGTGGACACAGTGAGAGATTTGTGACTTTGATGACGAAGTGTGCACTAACAATTTCACGCGCACACTGAAACATGATTGGCTCTATCTTCTTGCAAGGACAGAAAACAGCTTTAACCGAAATTATTTCATATCTCGCCGGTCCTTGCATGCAATTCTGGTATAACGATATCATACATTATACGGATTTTCGTACAAAAATACTCCTATCATGCCCCGTAGCATCACCATGGTCCAGTATAACGACATAAGTACAGAAAGTTAAACATGACATGAAAGGCTGATTTTGATGATTTCCTTGCGTTTGGTTGGTCAGTCTTGGCTATTTTGTGGGATACGACTCCAAGTATATAAATAGTGACCAACGAAAATCACGACAAAATAAACAATGTAACGAATCAAGTCTTGTTTAGTTTCTGTTCAGAAAATTATCTTCAAAAAGTCATCTTTACTGTCGACGGTCTCGCCTGAAGATGTTTAAGTTGCCGATGACGTTTTGACCTAGAATATTCACAGATATCACCCATCGGCATCATCATCGTAATCAGCTATAACTTCCATGATTAATTGGTTTCTTATTATGTACAATATATATATATATATATATATATATATATATATATATATATATATACATACACACTAAGGTGTATATACAGAATATGTGGTACCAAAGAAATGTACAGAAAAATATACAGAATATGTGGTACCGGGCGTGTCGTTATATTTTACAATCAACAAAACCTGCGTTCTACGTAAATACTATTATTATATTTTAAAATTGACAAAACCTGCGTTCTACGTAAGGCAACAATCGCATCTCACTCAAGGCAAAAATCGCGTCTCACTTAAGGCAACAACCGCGTCTCACTCAAGGCAACAATCGCGTCTCTCAAGGCAACAATCGCGTCTCACGCAAGGCAACGATCACGTGTTACTCAAAGCAACAATCGCATCTCATTAAAGGCAACAATCGCATCTCACTCAAGGCAACAATCGCATGTCACTCAAGGCAACAATCGCGTGTCACTCAAGGCGACAATCGCATCTCACTCAAGGCAAAAATCGCGTCTCACTTAAGGCAACAATCACGTCTCACTCAAGGCAACAATCGCGTCTCACTCAAGGCAACGATCACTTGTTACTCAAATCAACAATCGCGTCTCACTCAAGGCAACAATCGCATCTCACTCAAGGCAACAATCGCGTGTCACTCAAGGCAACAGTCGCGTCTCACTCAAGGCAACAATCGCATCTCAGTCAAGGCAACAATCGCGTCTCACTAAAGGCAACAATCGCGTCTCACTCAGGCAACAATCCGGTCTCACTCAAGGCAACAATCGCGTCTCACTCAAGGCAACGATCACTTCTCACTCAAGGCAACAATCGCGTCTCACACAAGGCAACGATGTCGACATTATAACTTGCTCATCTTTGGCAACAATTGCAGTTCGTCTCTTTGCCTGTCAGCACTGGTGGTGTCAAGTAGTGTACGCGTTTACCACATGTCAAAATTGACAAATGGTTGTCCATTAATTACGTCGATAAATTTTGGTTAAATCTCTACACCCCCCCCCTTTCCCCCATCCTTGTAAACAAATAGTCGGTAATTTAGGACGCCCCACCCCCTCCAAATCTGGTCCCATTAGATTTCCAGCAGGATGTAGTCCAGAGAATGGACATGCAGTGTGTCACCGTTTTATTATAACAATGGCCCGACACATCCGTCTTAAGTGGGTGAGATATTTGTTTAAGGTTGTGGAGGCAAAGTATGATTGATATATTCATATCTATACAAACAATGTGTTATTTTAAATATCAACTGGAACGATAACTGCCTCATCCCGTTTTCTTAACATCCCTCACAGCAGGGACATGTCGTGATCTCAAATTGTAGCATATACCTGTAGTGCAACCTGATAACAGAAGTACACAAGTACCTGGGATCGTGCAGAACTGATTTTTGCTGTGAGGACATGTTATCTAGTGGTATTTCGTGATACCATTGTAGCTAGTGCGCCTCTAAGCCTGGTATCTCCGACTTCAGTACCAGTGATTGTTTGGGCAGGACTATGTCCCTGCTCAATTTAAGGTATAGTCCGACTACTCTTAGTTTCCAGGCTCTATTGGCAAGACTACGCTCCATTTCGACTTTAAAAAATGGCCTCGATTGAGGAAGAACTGATAAAACCAGATGCTGTTCTATATTCAGGATGGCACATACAGATAAGGTAACGTCATCGTGTACACATAAGTTACGGCAGGGATAGGTTGAAAATGTGTGTTTCGAAGCCATACATGTTCAGTTAGCATTTAAATTGTTGTCTTCCAAAATCAGACATATCTATGTGTCATCCGATTCAAGACAGACATTATCTAAGACCTTCTGAACATGAAGTTTGGCAGCATGCACAGAATCGAGATACTTACAGAACGGCAGCGAGGACAAGGACAAAACACATGCGTAGATATATGGATGCTATGGATGGATAGATGGACGGACGGACGGTTGGATGGATTGATGGATGGATGGATGGATATATGCGACGCGGCTGCTGAAGGTTATTCTTTGTTAATTAAAGAGAAAATGATTGTATCAAACCTTTTATATTGTGAGCTGAACAGTGTTCTAAATGAAATATATTTGTGGAGACTACAAGTCAGAATCCTCTAACGTCTGTCTGTGAGATATTATACTAGCTATGAGTTTGTCTGTGAGATATTATACGAGCTATGAGTTTGCACACAAGTAATCTTTCCATGTCCAAGATTTCTTTAACAGATTGGTGTACCTGCATATTAGACAGAGAAATAGAAACAAGGTGCCAGAAAACACAGTTACCTACCAACTTTCACCATTACTTCTTCACCCACAGATGAAGATGGACATCTAAAAATAACAGGTAATATCTTCAATTTGTATACCAACTCTCTTCTACCAATGTCAAACATGGCCTTAAACAGCCTCGCAGCTGAGGAAAATCGTTACATGTGAAATGAAGTGTCTGAGGAAAGCTACAATGGTTACCAAACTAGATGAAATAAGAAATGAAGAAATTAGGAGTTGGTATAATATCGTGTGTTGAACATATTGAAAGACAGTAAGTAAAATGGTTCGGTCACCTTATGAGAATGAACCCAAACCACTTACCAATAACAGTATATAACAAAAGAATATCTAGGCGTAAAGCAAAAGGCAGACCAAGAAAACGGTGGATTGAAAACATCAAGATAGCCTTGAACAAACAAGGACTAAATGCAACTACGGCGACAGATCTGGCCTTGGAACGGCAGCTCCCAACCCTACACTAAACGGTAAGTGTGAATACGATAAGCAATCATTCACCCGGGGACAAACAACAGACAAGAGTACCTACATATAGCGACAGTTATTATGAACTTCACAGAAAAATAAAGCTTTCCTGATAGTTCGGCAGCAGGTAGGGTCTTATCTGAGAAGAACAATCATGAATATGGCCCGACGACCACAAATAAGCTACCATCACTGCAAAATCACACACGCACGCACTCACATGCACACACTCTAACACAGATATACATACATACATACATACATATATATGTCCGTGGATGATGTCGACATTGGCGATGGGCTCCCTATTATTGCTTACAGATCTGAGCTTGGGCTCCCTATTATTGCTTACAGATCTGAGCTTGGGCTCCCTATTATTGATACAGATCTGAGGTTAGGATCGCGACTGACCTGTAATTGAACACTAGCGAATATTTCTGATGCTGACATTTCTAATATCATAATCATTATCTTCTGTTGTCTCTGATTGTCGTTCATATTTAGTTACCCATTGATTTTACCGGTTGTCACAATGTGCTTATCAATGTAAATCCGGGTGTATACTTTGATAAAAATCAGCATACATCCATGTCGACGTTACGTGTTGGTTTACAAAATATTGATAGTGGGTTGTTGTCTTGATTGTATGAATAGAACGATATGACTTGTACATTTTGCAACCCCATGGGGTGATTAACCAATAATAACAGTGGGAGACATCAGATAACATTTGACCCCACAAATTGAGTCAGTAAGAACTAAACTCGGGAACTTATCAGCTACATAAAAATATCAAATATGCTCATGACAGAAGGAAATGTAAGTAGAAGAAATAGGTTGAATACCTGTACGACAATTGGGTGTGTAAGCAATGACACGGGATTGTTATTGCGAGAAATGAGAGCTGCTTGTAGTCCAGCGGATCCCAATCTTTTCCTTTTCCAGACAACGCACGCCACCCCCTCATTAGATATTTTGCAAGTTTTTACGTCCCCGCGCCACCACTTTTGTAATCAATTTAACCTTAATCATACTTTTTAAACAATGTCATATTATTTCGGGAAACTATGGGTCAAACTGGACAAGCGCCATGGCACAGGTATGGGATTGTCAGACTGGACAAGCGCCCTGGCACAAAATTGGGGATATCAAACTGGACAAAGCCACTTCTGTAAATATGGGACTTCAAACTGGACAAATACACTAGTGTAAGTATGGGTGTTGCTCATTATTTATGTTCAAAATATTGGGGGGGGGAGTTGGGGGGTCTGGAAACGTTTGGTAGTTGTTGACAAAGTGTTGGGGGGGGGGGAGTGACGTGAACCAGACAGCACAAAAGTGTGGACGTAATTTATGGATAACACCTAAAATAATGTTTCGCTCCTTCTTTTAGTACCAGATTTTTTATAAGTACACGGTCAAAGTAATTGTTACTATACAAAATATGTGTGTTTTAACAATAGTAATTATTTATTATACGTTCCATTTTCATAATTATTTGTAACATGTTTAAATTTTTTTTTAAAAAGCAATCATGTCTTTAATGCACTGAATTCCTAAATCAATTTTCGATCCCAATGATACCCCTACGACCCCCAGTTTCGGAACCACTTCTGTAGACAGAGTGACCTAATGGTATGCAGGTTTTGATAAGAAACAGATTGTGACAATTAGGTCGTGTCATTCAGTCAAAATGATAGAAGTCTGGAAATAGTGTCAATATTGTCTTGTGTAACATTTTCTTATGCCTGCAGTAGTAGTAACTTTACAATATGTTAGGTCCCAGAAAATAGATATGTTTTCACTAAGGGAGGGGTTTTCACGTCAAACAAACTTCATTCGTTTGTTTTCGTATGTAATTCCCTATTTTTTCCACGAAATCTAATGAACTTTCCTTTTGTGAAAAATCGTTATGTGAGGGGTTTTACTGCATTTTATCTGAATTCAAAATTCTAAAATTCTTGCTCTTATTTGATAAAGACAGGGGTTTGAACCCCTAAATCCACCCCTTATCTACAGGTTATGTAAGATCAATGTGTATAACTTCAAATTCTATGTGTCAATATGTATAATAAGAATAAGACCCATAGCCCATCAGGGTCGTAAGAGTGCACCACAACCGACGTATATCTTTCTCAGTCTATTAGTATTATGTGCCTTACACAATGTGCTATGTTTTATATATGTATATAGCATTAATATGTATCATTAGTTTTAGAAGTAATGTTTACGTATGTTCAGAGTAGCCATTAAGTTATGGTGCAATGTTTACTTATTTTCAGAGTCGCCATTACGTTATGGTGCAATGTTTACTTATTTTCAGAGTCGCCATTAATTTATGGTGCAATGTTTAAAAAACAAAATTGTGTGGAATATCATATTCAGGGCGGAGCTATAACACCAGCTATTTTTTACTGTGGTCATTTTCTAGGCAATGGCAAAACAAACACGTTCAGCAGTTGGTAATTGCTTTCTGAACGAATCAGATGAACAATTATCTGCGACGGAATCTGAACCCAATATCTTGTTCATCTCAAACGCGCTCTGTACCTCGCAGGCTACATAGCCGAACAAAGAGCCGGTGCCGCGTATGTTGCAAAAATTCTTACATCCGCATAAGAACTGTTTGTCATGATTAATATCATTACTCAGTAAGCGGTCAGGGAGCAATTATAATGGCTCTTCTCAGTAAGCGGTCAGGGAGCAATTATAATGGCTCTTCTCAGTAAGCGGTCAGGGAGCAATTATAATGGCTCTTCTCAGTAAGCGGTCAGGGAGCAATTATAATGGCTCTTCTCAGTAAGCGGTCAGGGAGCAATTATAATGGCTCTTCTCAGTAAGCGGTCAGGGAGCAATTATAATGGCTCTTCTCAGTAAGCGGTCAGGGAGCAATTATAATGGCTCTTCTCAGTAAGCGGTCAGGGAGCAATTATAATGGCTCTTCTCAGTAAGCGGTCAACGAGCAATTATAATGGCTCTTCTCAGTAAGCGGTCAATGAGCAATTATAATGGCTCTTCTCAGTAAGCGGTCAAGGGGCAAATATAATGGCTCTTCTCGGTAAGCGCTCATGGGGCAATTATAATGGCTCTACTCAGTAAGGGTTCAATGAACAATTGCAATGTCTCTATTCAGTAATCGGTCAATGAGCAATTACAATGTGTCTACACATTTCGGTATTAAACGTTCCCATTAAATGTGCAATGTAGCAATGACATATAGCAATGACATGTAGCAATGACATGTAGCACTGTTGATTTTTGTTATCACGAACATTGACAAGACACATTTTGGAATCGCTCATTGTAGTATTCAAATTATACTTGTGCATGATTGTTTTTTCAAACAAGGACTATATAGAACTTTAGTATCAGAAAATTAGTAATGAAGTTGATGTTCAGGAGATGTCAAAGAGTAACGTCGCACCAAGTGGTCCCAGAAGTGTGTGTGTTGTGCTCCTGAAAGGACCTGGTAGTCCTGAGATACTGGCGCACTGAATCATCTCTATTCGGGGACTAGACACACATACATCAGTTTACACAACTATAGCATCCATATAACTTTGATGTCCCCATATTTACACCAGTGGTCTTGTCCAATGTGATATCCCTATACCTGCACCAGGGCGCTTGTCCAGTTTGACAATACTATACCTGCGCCAAGGCGCTACTCCCTTACACGACTATCAGTTTGAGACAACATCAACCTCCCTTATACAAATATCAGTCTGAGACAACATAAACCTCCCTTTCACAGATATAAGTCTGAGACAACATAAACCTCCCTTTCACAGATATAAGTCTGAGACAACATAAACCTCCCTTTCACAGATATAAGTCTGAGACAACATAAACCTCCCTTTCACAGATATAAGTCTGAGACAACATAAACCTCCCTTTCACAGATATAAGTCTGAGACAACATAAACCTCCCTTATACAAATATCAACCTGAGACAACATAAACCTCCCTTACACAGATATACGTCTGAGACAACATAAACCTACCTTACACAAATATCAGTTGAGACAACATAAACCTCCCTTACACAGATATATGTCTGAGACAATATAAACCTCCCTTATACAAATATCAACCTGAGACAACATAAACCTACCTTACACAGATATCAGTCTGAGACAACATAAACATCCCCTTCACAAATATCAACCTGAGACAACATATGCCTCCCTTACACAAAAATCAGTTTAAGACAACATAAACCTACCTTACACAGTTATAAGTCTGAGACGACATAAACCTCCCTTACACAAATACCAGTCTGAGATAACATAAAACGTCCTTACACAAATATCAGTCTGAGGCAAAACGAACCTCTCTTACACAAATATCAGTCTGAGACAACAGAAACCTCCCTTACACAGATATAGGTCTCAGACAATATAAACCTCCCTTATACAAATATCACTCAGAGACAACATAAACCTCCCTTACACAGATATAAGTCTGAGACAACATAAACCTAACTTACACAAATATCAGTTTGAGACAACATAAACCTCCCTTAAACAAATATCAGTTTGAGACAACATAAACCTCCCTTACACAATTATCAGTCTGAGACAACATAAACCTCCCTTACACAGATATAAGTCTGAGACAACATAAACCTCCCTTACACAAATACCAGTCTCAGACAACATAAACCTTCCTTATACAAATATTAGTCTGCGACAACATAAACCTCCCTTACACAAATATCAGTCTGAGACAAAAGTAACCTCCCTTACACAGATATAAGTCTGAGACAACATAAACCTCACTTACACAAATTTCAGCCTGAGACAACATAAACCTCCCTTACACAGATATACGTCTGAGACAACATAAACCTACCTTACACAAATGTCAACCTGGGACAACATAAACCTCCCTTATACAAATACCAGTCTGAGACAACATAAACCTTCCTTACACAAATATCAGTCTGAGACAACATAAACCTGCCTTACACAAATATCAACCTGAAACAACATAAACCTCCCTTACACAAATATCAGTTTGAGACAACATAAACCTCCCTTACACAAATTTCAGCCTGAAACAACATAAACCTCCAATAAACAAATATCAGTTTGAGACAACATAAACCTCCCTTACACAATTATCAGTCTGAGACAACATAAACCTCCCTTACACAGATATAAGTCTGAGACAACATAAACCTCACTTACACAAATTTCAGCTTGAGACAACATAAACCTCCCTTACACAGATATACGTCTGAGACAACATAAACCTCCCTTACACATATGTCAGTCTGAGACAATATAAACCTCCCTTACACAGATATAAGTCTGAGACAACATAAACCTCACTTACACAAATATCAGTCTGAGACAACATAAACCTCCCTTATACAAATATCAGTCTCTGAGACAACATAAACCTTCCTTACACAGATATAAGTCTGAGACAACATAAACCTCTCTTACACACATATCAGTATGAGACAACATAAACCTTCCGTACACAGATATAAGTCTGAGACAACATAAACCTTCCTTACACAGATATAAGTCTGAGACAACATAAACCTCTCTTACACACATATCAGTATGAGACAACATAAACCTCCCTTACAAAAATATCCTCAATCAGTATCAAAAACAGCGAATTGGAAAGAGTCAACCGTTTTTGAATACTTTTGTTCTCTTATCAACAATAACAGTGAATGATATGAAGAAGTCAGAAGGAGGTTGACTTTCGCATCAAATAAACTGATGCAAATGAAAAACATATGGCTGAGCTGCTGAAAAGCAACCTAAGAGCTTGCATATTCCCAGTGGCAATATATGGGGGCGAATCCTGGACAATCACAAACAAAGTGAGATATAAAATAGCAGCATTTGAAACAAAATGTTACAGAAAAATTCTCAGAATACCATGGACCAAAAAGCATCACCAATGTTGCCATCCTGAGAGAAATGAATGCAAAAGAAAACTGGCTAAACGGCATGGTGATTTACATAAAAATACAATAGTTTGACAATATCGAACGCCATGACTTCCTAGAAAAGCCATAATGGATGGGATGATATCAGGGATACGAACGAGAGACAGACCAAGAAGAAGATGGACGCAAGATAACAAAACCCACATGAACATGGCAGTCACAGAGACAGGAAGATCGGCTCAAGATCGGCAGGAGTTTATAATTAAAGCTGTGATGGCTGCTACATCGTGTTCAGGATATGCCACCTGATGATGATGAGATCTGCTTCTCATTGCTCCCTTGACGCACCCATCAACACATGAACGATTGATTAATAGTGAATATTACATGCTTTCAGAAATCACTATGTTGTTGCTCGGTAACCAACGCAAGTCTGTCTTGAGTGAATTTAATTGCAAGTGGACAGAACGTACTAAATGTAATAACTTAACACTTGATTCTAGCAGAAAACTGAATTAGTGTAATTATAAACGGAATGAATTAGTGTGATTATAAACGGAATGAATTAGTGTGATTATAAACGGAATGAATTAGTGTGATTCAAAACTGAATTAGTGTGATTAAAAATTGAATTAGTGTGATTCAAAAAGGAATGAATTAGAACTGATTATAACACAATTACACATCATGTGTACACCAAATCACATTCGGGATAGAAATAAATGGTGGTTTGCAACCTGACGAACATCACCATGGAACATGTTTTACGGCTGTCTTCAACGTGTATACCTGAGAAGAAATATATGTCCACACAAACCAGATTCTTAGGGAAACTGTTTGACAAAACAGAAACCCTGAAACAGACAGCAGGTTATATATATCATAGAACACAGAGTCCCAATCTTAGTGAGAGATCATTGCCGAACAAGAAGTTATAAATGTATAACATTATAGAGCAACCGATGCTACATAGATAAGAAGTTATAAATGTATAACATTATAGAGCAACCGATGCTACCAAGATAAGAAGTTATAAATGTATAAAATAAAATAAAAAATGGCACCAAGATAGTTAAATGATTGTTGAAGGTGAACAAAATGTGAGGACGTTCACTGGTGAAATGTTGAAGCTATGAATTTGTATTTGTTTGTTGTTTTCATTTTCTTGAGAAAGAGATAGTTTTTTAAATCTTTGGCATCGTCACCGTAATCTGAACTCAATCTGACATTGCTAAAGGACACATAATTCCCATATTAATTATGTAAATTAACATCATTGGATATACATGCCCATACCTATACCATTTGAACGTTTTTCTTTAACACTGATTTCATAAAGTACATCTACAACTTAGTAAATCATCAAACATACTACTAGATCACAGATGCACCTTACTAAACAAATCTATATCCATTCAGGTCTACTAGTACCCAAATGTCAAGGTTATGTTAACCTTCTGAAAACAAGCCGATAAAGAGTTATCTATTGAGAATTAACTCGCATAAACTTCGGCCTACACTGAGATCTCTGATAATGTCTTAGTCAACATGTACCCGTTTTGGGATTTCTCAAGAGATGATTAAGATACCATATCATCGGTAAAAGCCAGTCCACAACTTGCGCATTTGTTACCATCAAGTCAGATCTTTTTGAAATATAATTTATTACAACTGTTACAAGAATTTACTTTTTTTTTGTCTTCAAAGTTAATGAACGCGGAAGGATGAAAATATATGTTAACAAAATAAATCAGTCATAAGTTGGTCCACAGTTTCTTTATCAGAACTGAGACAAATAATGTTCGAAAAAATATAATAAGGGACAACAACCACAGTGCGTACTGTCTTATTTTTAAAATTCGTTTGTTATCTTTTTTTACTAGACTATTCCGTTGCGGACGCGTTACCAAGACAAGAATTGTGTTTACTGTTTAATAATTAAATATTAGAAATACTGTTTAATAATTCCAACTACTCCCGTTGTTGACATGGATGAAAAGGGTAGTAAATATTAATAACAGTGTTTACTTTCCATGCATGTGGAAAGAGGCGACTAAGGATGTTATACGGTGAAGTTGGCTGTCCTATGCCATATAGGGTCGATGGTATCCAGACGTCATGCTGGTCGGATGTGTCATGTCACAAAGCGCAGATACCGCAAACAAAATTGTAAACTGTGATGGAAAGCATTCCGTTCTCAGGACTACATCCTGCTAATCTGTTGGAGTCTGAGAACCACCACATTACATTCTCTGGACTACATCCTGCTAATCTGTTGGAGTCTGAGAACCACCACATTACATTTTCTGGACTACATCCTGCTAATCTGTTGGAGTCTGAGAACCACCACATTACATTCTCTGGACTACATTCTGCTAATCTGTTGGAGTCTGAGAACCACCACATTACATTCTCTGGACTACATCCTGCTAATCTGTTGGAGTCTGAGAACCACCACATTACATTCTCTGGACTACATCCTGCTAATCTGTTGGAGTCTGAGAACCACCACATTCCGTTCTCCGCACTACATACTGGTCATCTGTTGGAGTTTGAGAACCACCACATTCCATTCTCGGACTACATCCTGCTAATCTGTTGGAGTTTGAGAACACAAGCAGAAAAAGAATTCAACTCGAACGAGCTTGGTCGTGGTTCGTTAAAGCGAAAGTCGTGTTATTTCCACTTAGGAATCTGCCACAAAAGAATAACGGTTCAATGTCCACAGACCTGCATCTTTTCATCGTCCATGGGGCATCATTTGACCTACATCTCTTCATCGTCCATAGAGCATCATTTGAATGGGATAAGTCAGAAAATGAGACAAGGCATACAGTGACAATGCTGATTTCTTCACACATGACAGGTTATCAGCCTGTACCCAAGTTCCCTTAGTCTACAACATGCCTGGAAAGAAGACAGTGGCCCTATCCTTTGCTCCCTGAACTAGAAGTCCATGCGCTGGTTGCCCTTGTGAGCCTTTCGCTTTGTTTTCAAGTGGAAGCGGATTAGATTTCCGCTCGTGCTGAAGTATAACGTGGAACTTTTAGAGATCCATTGATATTATCGTTTAAATAGCTGGAGTTACCTTCTATGACATGTACTCTCAACCGGCAGTATGTCGCTTCGTTGCTAGAGAGAAGGAGTACTTATACGATAATTCGACTACAATGCAGTCAGTCCTCTACACCATTACAGTTATTTTTCTATAAACAAAAATGAGTTAAATTTGTATCACTATTTATACTTATTTATTATATGTTGCATTATTTTCCACACATCCATACCTATCCTTGTTGATATCACTTTCCATTAGTGTTACTGTAGCTGTCGCAGTTTGTGGAATATTCTATGGCATCTTGGCTTTTAGGGTGCTCGTATGAAGCTAACATTGCCTTAATCAACGTTCACAAGATATTATAAGAAAAACATAACGTGTTGCTACCAACTATATGCAAAAAAAAATAATAAGTATCGTATCAGATATGTTCAGTTAGGCCGTTTATGTAGTCAGCGATAACACACAAAGATAGTAAGTGAAATGCTACAACTAACAATGATAACTGAGGTTAATGCACTGTAAACTCCACTACAAAACATCGTTATTACATTCACCACGACATTGGTAGTTGTTATTGTATCGATGCCCAGAAGTATGAGATATTAACACTTACTTCCTATGTACAATGGGGTGATTTCCTCAGAGTTGTATTTCGTACACAGAAAATTAACTCTCAGCAGTGTAAAGCTAACTCTGAGCAATATAAAATTCGGTGTAAAACTAACTCTTATGATTGTAAAATTCAGTGTAAAACTATCTCTCAGCAGTGTAAAATTCAGTATAAAACTAACTCTTAGCAGTGTAAAATTCAGTGTAAAAGTAACTCTCAGCAGTGTAAAACTACCTTTCAGGAGTGTAAAACTAACTCTCAGAAGTGTAAAACTAACTCTTAGCAGTGTAAACTTCAGTGTAAACTAACTCTCAGCAGTGTAAACATTTTTTAGAAGAAATCTACTCGAGGGGGGGGGGGGTACATTCCAGGAGTTTTTGTGACTTTTTTTTTACCTTTCCGCAACATTTCAGAGTTGGAGTCACCTTCAGCTTCCAAGCTAGGCATCACATCCTGTCAGGTGTTCATAGCAACCCAACGCTGTCCATGGCCACTGATACATTAAAACTTAAACTCCGTCGAAGATGGGTGTATCGGGCCATTGGCTAAAAATAAAGCGACGTCACACAGTATATCCATTCTTTGGACTACATCCTGCTGGAAATCTAGTAGGATCATTGTCCTGTTACAAGAGAGATCCAGGGGGAGTTTGAGAATGAACGCTGACAAAGAAGAATAAAAATACTTAAATATGTAAACAGCTAACGCTCCGCGAACAACGGTCTCCTCTCTCCAATATTTATTTATTCATAACAATGTGCTTGCTGTTGAAGAACATGCTTTTCCCCCCATAGTCTGATGTCTAGTGTGGTACCTACCTGCTAGTGGCATGGTTTGGACATCCTGATATCATAGACAAGTTTGAAGGACGTGGCCTATCTGCGTGTTCCATATCTACAGTAAAGAGTATGTGACAGATTGGCGATTCGAGTTGCGTGGAGGCTGCAGTGACTTATGCGTGGCCTAAAATCTGAACGATTGATAACACACTTGATCTGGTTTGTGTCATCATCAGTGCGTGTCTTCCATAAATTATACAGTCCTGCTGGCTCAACTGGGATCATCCTTCTAACGTTAAGCGATTTCTTTCTTTTTTTTCATTTTTTGCATACTTTATGTAGATCACATGGAAAGTAGACTGCACCACTTCAGAAGATGAGTCCATCTAACCAACGTCCTATATTGTCGATGTTCACAATCAGTTCCATTAATTTTGTTTTCATTTCTGCAGCCAATGCGGAAACCAACATCGCAGAAATATGTGAGGATAAATCTACTTTCATATTTAATATGTGTGGATAAAACTACTTTCATATTTATTTGTGGCGATAAAACTACTTTCATATTTAACATAGAATTTTACTGACATCACTTGTTAGATTGACACCTGGACATATCACTGTTAGATTGACACCTGTACATATCACTGTTAGATTGACACCTGGACATATCACTGTTAGATTGACACCTGGACATATCACTGTTAGATTGACACCTGGACATATCACTGTTAGATTGACACCTGGACATATCACTGTTAGATTGACACCTGGACATAGCACTGTTAGATTGACACCTGGAAATACCACTGTTAGATTGACACCTGGATATATCACTGTTAGATTGACACCTGGATGTATCACTGTTAGATTGACACCTTGAAATATCACTGTTAGATTGACACCTGGATATATCACTGTTAGATTGACACCTGGATATATCACTGTTAGATTGACACCTGGATATATCACTGTTAGATTGACACCTGGACATATCACTATGTTAGATTGACACCTGGACATATTGACACCTGGACAAGATGTATGTGTCCAACTCATCCAGTTAGGCATGTTTAACAGATGGGGTGTAACAACTAAAGCATCATAGAGTTCACACTTTACCGTACTCAGCTCAAACATGAACTTAGTCCGTGACTAACGAGCCATGTCAACTTCTTCAACGTCCCATGAACAACATTAAAGTCAAGCGAAAACAGTATTTTTCAATAAACACTCTCTTAACAATACGTGACATTTTCACACTTAAAAAAAGCTAAGAACAGGTAACAGGAAATGGTTGAAAAGGCTTTCGTCATTACTAGATCAGTCATGTAACCAAATGACATCAGAATTGAATAGGCATTACATCTTGTATTGAATATACTGAGGCAATAAATACCGCGGTTATGGTATAGTAGAAAAAGGCATATACCCATCTCCTTACAAACGTGTATTACTTAACAAGACCAAGTTGGAGATTTGGAGGGGGAGAAACAGATATACGTAGAGGAGCACTCATCATCATCATCAAGTGCCGTCTCCGCAACGAAGGTTGGCTGCAACGTATCTCCAACATCTCCTGTCTCTTGTCTTGGTGGCGCACTCTGCTAGACTGTAACCTGTCCATCGTGTGATGTTACTCTCCCACTTGTATCTCTGCCTACCTCTTGCTCGCTTCCCTTTGACTTTACCCTCAAGTAAGGTCTTCAATAAGGTGTCATGTCTTTTAATGTGTCCAAAGTATTTTATTTGCCTGATCTTTATTTCTCTTAGTAGTTCTTTCTTCATATTAAATGTCTTTAGCACCTCTTTATTTGTTTTCTTCTCTTTCCATGATGTTCTCCCTATTCTTCTATATACCCACATCTCAAAGGCATTAATTTTGTCTTCTAGGAACATTAAAGGAGTACTAAAACTACAAAACACAATAACGACAACAGAAACGAATAATGTGTCGACTAATAACTCTTTATCCGGACAAAAGCAAACAATAAATAAATATTTAGTTAAAACCATAGTAAAGTAAAGTAACCCATATGATTTATTAATGCCGTAGGGGTGTGAGATGTTAGCGATCTCACATTTCAGAGGCTCTGCAAATGAGTGCGGTAGCCATCTCCTCTCCCTCACAGTCTTTACTTCCCGGATTAATCCGATACCCATTTAAGGCTGCGTCGACCTGGGAGCCGTTGCGATCTGAAAAACATTTCCGCCTTAACTGGGGAATGAACCCATGACCACACATATGCGAAGCCAGTGCTCTAACTCGCCAGTTAGAACCATATCTCCAGAGGAAGGTTTAAAAAGAAACAAAATATTATAACATCAGACATTTTAAAGAAATAAGGATGTAATGCAACAATATATTATACAATATTAGAGGATCAATCATGTTTTCATCCCCTTAGCTCTGCTGCCTGTAGGATCATGTTCCACCATTTTGGTTTTTCAGTCGGATTACCGGACCAGTTATTCGTCCTCCGACCCCTCATCTTGTTGTGTACATACATTTGAGAGATCTGTTGACGTGGTTGCGACAATCCTGCATCTGGGTATACCTGCTATCTAGAATACTGAAGGCCAAAGGTGCAATGTCCACTGAACTACATTTTATCATCCATAAGATACATTAGATGGAAGAAAAAAGTAAGAATTACATTAGATGGAAGAAAAAAGTAAGAATTACATTAGATGGAAGACAAAAGTAAGAATTACATTAGATGGAAGACAAAAGTAAGAATTACATTAGATGGAAGACACAAGTAAGAATTACATTAGATGGAAGACAAAAGTAAGAATCACATTAGATGGAAGAAAAAAGTAAGAATTATATTAGATGGAAGACAAAAGTAAGAATTACATTAGATGGAAGACAAAAGTAAGAATCACATTAGATGGAAGACAAAAGTAAGAATTACATTAGATGGAAGAAAAAAGTAAGAATTACATTAGATGGAAGAAAAAGTAAGAATTACTTTACATGGAAGACAAAAGTAAGAATTCTTTTAGATGGAAGACAAAAGTAAGAATTACATTAGATGGAAGACAAAAGTAAGAATTACATTAGACGGAATACAAAAGTAAGAATTACATTAGATGGAAGACAAAAGTAAGAATTACATTAGACGAAAGACATAAGTAAGAATTATATTAGATGGTAGAGAAAAGTAAGAATTACATTAGATGGAAGACAAAAGTAAAAATTACATTAAATGGAAGACAAAAGTAAGAATTACATTAGACGAAAGACAAAAGTAAGAATTATATTAGATGGTAGAGAAAAGTAAGAATTACATTAGATGGAAGAGAAAAGTAAGAATTACATTAGATGGAAGACAAAAGTAAGAATTACATTAGACGAAAGACACAAGTAAGGATTATATTAGATGGTAGAGAAAAGTAAGAATTACATTAGATGGAAGACAAAAGTAAGAATTACATTAGATGGAAGACGAAAGTAAGAATTACATTAGACGAAAGACAAAAGTAAGAATTATATTAGATGGTAGAGAAAAGTAAGAATTACATTAGATGGAAGACAAAAGTAAAAATTACATTAGACGAAAGACAAAAGTAAAAATTACATTAGACGAAAGACAAAAGTAAGAATTACATTAGACGAAAGACAAAAGTAAGAATTACATTAGACGAAAGACAAAAGTAAGATCCATTAGATGAAAGACAAAAGTAAGATCCATTAGATGAAAGACAAAAGTAATAGACGGAAACAAGTCATACAGTAACGATAATGTTTTTTTGTACACGTGATACGTTGTCATTGCCTTAGTTCCCTCCTACGACATACATAGAAATAAGACAGTGAATCTATCCTTCGAACTCTGAACTAGATGTTCAAACCCCGGTTGTCTCAGAGGTGATTAGGCGGAAGTAACATTGAACCGAGATCATCGGCAGTAATAAAATCTGTACAGAAAGTAAAAAAATAAACTTCGTTCGTGACATTTGTATTATTGTCGTGATTTCATTTGGTCACTTGATATACTTGGAGTCGCATAGCAAAACATTTCAAGATCGACAGACGAAATGCACGGAAATAATCACAAATCTGACTTTTGGATCATGTTTACTCTCTGTAAACGGGACTCTACTGGAGACGTTTTCAATCATTGTGACATAGTCATTTCCTATCTTCTGTATTTCTTGCAGACCATTATTAACTCAGAGTCTCCGTGAAGATGTTCCTGTCCTGTCGAAATACATTCAATAACTTATTATGAAAATTAGATATTAGCGGCTTAACGGTACAGCGAGTAAAAGACAAGTGGTTATTTTTTTCAGTGGTTAGGGGAGATACAGAGACGAGCCAAAATAAAGTAACTGTCAGCAGTAACAAAATAAAGTAACCTTGAGCAGTAACACAATTAAGTAACTGTGAGCAGTAACACTATAAAGTAACTATGTGAGCAGTAACTCTCCTGAACGAACGCTCTGTTATGAAATCATAGCCACGTCACATTTGAACTATTGCCATTTAGAACATAGTTATTCATGGATATATTCAACTAATAACGCTCAGTGAACAAGTTCAATTCGATGAACTGCAAATGTACAGTTCACCCGGTTAAATATGCGTGACCTTATTAACTCGCAGGCAGGAATATTTTTTTTTAAATGTTCAAGTATGTAGCTGTGGTAAAATGTTCAAGTATGTAGCTGTGGTAAAATGTTCAAGTATGTAGCTGTGGTAAAATGTTCAAGTATGTAGCTGTGGTAAAATGTTCAAGTATGTAGCTGTGGTAAAATGTTCAAGTATGTAGCTGTGGTAAAATGTTCAAGTATGTAGCTGTGGTAAAATGTTCAAGTATGTAGCTGTGGTAAAATGTTCAAGTATGTAGCTGTGGTAAAATGTTCAAGTATGTAGCTGTGGTAAAATGTTCAAGTATGTAGCTGTGGTAAAATGTTCAAGTATGTAGCTGTGGTAAAATGTTCAAGTATGTAGCTGTGGTAAAATGTTCAAGTATGTAGCTGTGGTAAAATGTTCAAGTATGTAGCTGTGGTAAAATGTTCAAGTATGTAGCTGTGGTAAAATGTTCATGTATGTAGCTGTGGTAAAATGTTCAAGTATGTAGCTGTGGTAAAATGTTCAAGTATGTAGCTGTGGTAAAATGTTCAAGTATGTAGCTGTGGTAAAATGTTCAAGTATGTAGCTGTGGTAAAATGTTCAAGTATGTAGCTGTGGTAAAATAAGATGAACTTCTATCTATCTCTTGTGTCTTTTCCAAAAACAATGATGTTGGGCGGCGTGGGGAATTGACGTTTTCTGTCTTTGCTAAATTTTGTTCCATTTGTCATGCCAGCCTAACTTTTAACAATCTCTCTGAATCTTCCCATCTTGTCCTTGGTCTTCCTTTTGCTTTGTAGCCGTTTTTTCTGCTGTTGTGTGCCGTGCCTAGATGGCTGGTTTTGATGGTCCCATTCGCCAAATGTGTCCGAACCAGTTGATCTGTTGTCGCTTTATATATTGTTTGCATGATATGGTCTTTAATATCTTTCTGATGTCTTCATTTCTCATTCGATCTCTTCTGATGACGTATCTATCCTTTCTCAGGCATTAAATCTCACATGTTGTAATCTTTCTCAAATGTGTTTTTGTTAGTGGGGCCATGTCCGATAGCCATGTTCATCGCTGTGTTTTTAAGCAGCAGTGACAAATGGTATGTTACCACGTTTGCTCTTTGGCACCTAATCTCAATTTCTCTATCCTTTTTACAGTTTTCTGTGAAATTTCTGAACTTCTACCTGTCTTAAATTTAATGAACATATCAATTTACCAAATGAAGCAATTAAAGCATAGAAAGATATGGCAATCAATATAAGGTAATACTGCGTGAAACGTAACAACGATATTACTTACGTAGAACACAGATTTTTGAAAGTTTCACTTTCACGACAGGACGGACTATCACTAAAATCATAACCTCTTAGTTTTAGCGATAGTCCAAGTTAAACTTAATTCAAATGAAACTTTCACAAACATGTGTTCTACGTAAGTACTAAGAAATATATACAGACAATGTAAACCCCCTGATATAAAACATGATTGTCTTGATTTCGTCATTGAAATGGGCGAGCATCACAAAAATCGATACTTGAAATTCCTGTCGATTAACCAATCAGTAATACGATTACAGTACTTCTGGCAGATATTTGTGATATGTTAACTTGAAATTTAAACTGAAATATTTTGTAAATATCCATACGCCTTGATGTAAACCCAATGAAGATGGCCTGACGTTTGTGGTTGAAAAATCGTGCCTATTCACACAAGAATGTAACCTAAATTCATTCAATAAATGCCTTCTGCACAACGAACATTAGCTTCAACGGACGTCCGTCTCTTGTCCTGGTGTTGCACTCTGTTAGTATGTAACCTGTACATCTCGTGATATTATTTCTCTTCCACTTGCATCTCTACCTACATTTTACTCGGCTTTATCCTTAAGTAAGGTTTTCAATAAGGTATCATGTCTTTTAATATGTCCACAGTACTTTATTTGTTTGATCGTTATTTATGTTAATACTTCTATTTCCACGAAATTATCCCTATTTTTCTATATATCTACATCTCAAAGGCATCAATCCTGTCTTTTAGTTGTTTGTTCACTGTCCATGTTTCTAGGCAATCCATTAATATAGAATATGTAGCATTTTATATTTCTCATCTTTATCTAGTTGTACTTTCTTTAGATATCTATATTTTTCTCATTGCATTAAAAGTACTTTTAGCCATATATATTCTCCTTTTAATTTCTGTTTTAATCTTTAACAAAAAGTCTTTATTTAAAATAATTCCCGGAATAACTTGACATTTTCAGAAGAAAAGTACAGATTATCTATGGATAGTCGGTTGATCTAAATATAACAAAGTTAATTAGTGCGGGTTTTTTCTTCTCATTTCCAGGAAAATTAAATACAAATTTAACCAATAGAAATGTAAGAACCTTGACCTTCAACAAATAACATAAATCGACACTACGTGAGTTTTATCAAAATTCTTGACGTGGTGTGATATTTTGGTTTCATTTCATCAAAAATAGAATGAAGCTTTAGTTCTCACTGATGAAAACAGCTTCATGATAAATATTGATGTATGGCACAATAAAAAAATACAAGCTGTAGTAAATATTGACAATACGAAAAAGGAAATACAGACCTTATTTATAACATCATGTAATTCAGAAATAAAATATACCACTATATAGGGGAGAAAAACGAAGAGATAATTCAGTTTAAAATGTGTCACATCCAAATAGTTTAGTGCTTGTAACGCCGTTATAGAAACTATGATAACTGATTGTAGAGACAAATATGGCACAACTTGAAAATAATGTGTATTTTTTCCATGGAGGTTCGTTGCTGATTGTTCTTCGTATTTCGTCCTGTTAAATGGTTCTTAGTCATTTTCTTCTTCTTCTTTCGTTCACTTGAAACGTGTCTATATCTGTAATTCTGTCTCCTAAATAAAACTCACTGTCTTTTGATTCCAGTGTTGTTTCCTCTGGCCACTATGTCTGCCTCAGCGTTTCATGCTCAGAACACTCTTGAAGTATATGTTTGGCACTCTGTGCTGCCTGTCCACATTTATACATGGCCGTTTTGCCAATCTTGAACTTTGTGTACATGTGACTGGAATCCGTTGTGTCCAGTTCTGAGGCGTAGAATTACAACTTGTTCTGATCTGTTCATAATGTGATAGTCATCTTGTGTTGGTGGTTTTCTTATTGACTTGATCATCTGTTTTTATGATGGTAAGCGATTGGTATATCTGGTTGGTCTTCAGCAGCACCTTCATTGATCCGCATTTTCATTTCCTAGTATTCCTCAGTGAGAGAGTGTCCACTGCATGGTTACCCTATACTGGTAAGACATTTGATTAAGTAGGTTTTGTAAGTCTGTTAGTTATCCAGACTGGAGAACTTGAAGCACTGACCTTGCATTTGTCAGGAATACCACGGGCTGTGGACCAGGGTTGGAGTTCAGCAGTTTTTCAGGTGCCACCCTAATTGCCAGGATATCATAATTATTGCAGAATTCCCCTGTTGGTTTTCTGACCGTATCTCCAGGCTTGTGTGGTTATTGTATATATATACACCTGCAACTCCATTCCTCACTGCATTCTATGCTGACCCATCTGTGTATACTCTGACCCATATGTCTTCTTAGTCGTAACGTTGTCTGTGTGTATTGTCTCGCCATAGTATCGTCTTCTTTTGCCTATTTTAACAGATTACTTTTTAGTATGGTTCATATACCAAAAATAGAAAGATTTTGTCATTGAAAAACAGCACGAGGCGGTACCTCAAGGATAAAAGATTAATGTCTAACAGGATTAGAAACGATATAGCTAATAGTGGGGTGGGGGTGACATTGGGAATGAAATCTATATCCCAGGTTAGGGAACTAAATAGCTAAAAGGTAACACTCCAACAAAACTGCAATCAAACACGTGAATCTTTCAAACAATGTAATGAAACTTTGTCACTCATTGGAATCATACCTCCGCCGAAGACGGATGTGTCGGGCCATTGGCGCAAATAAAACGGCGACACAACGCATTTCCATTTTTCTCTGGACTGCATCCTGCTGGGGATCTAGTAGTACTGCTATAGGAGAGATCCAGCAGGAGTTTGAGAATGAACGCTGAAGAAGAAGAAGAATCATACGGACTTCCAGCATGTATCCACATTACTTTCCAGACTTCTGGCATGTGTCCATATTACCTTCCAGACTTCTGGCATGTGTCCATATTACCCTACAACTACCAGTATGTATACATATAGAATATACATACTAACCTCCAAACATACACCATGTATCCACATTACTCTCCAAACGTCCGTACGCATCCATATTACCCTCAAAAATTAATTACGTTACGTATCCATATTACCGCCCAATCTTCCGGACATTTTACCATCCAGACTACTAGCATGCAACCAAATTACCCTCCAGACTTCCAACATTTATCCAAATTACCCTCCAGACTTCCAACATTTATCCAAATTACCCTCCAGATTTCCGGCATGTATACCTATTACCTCTAGATGTAAGGTTGATTGTAACTGATAAGCTTGTAATATTATATTTTGTAATGCTATTATGTTATGCTATTTTGTTTGCTATCTTCTTCCTAAATATCAAGAAAACAGAAGTAATGGTTATTTCAAAGAAAGAAAGATCACACCTTGCAAGATCAAAGTGAATGATATAGTATTAAAACAGGTCCACCAATTCAAATATTTAGGTACAACGATTGCAGCAGATGGAAGAAGTTCAACAGAAAAAAGATGCAGAATAGGACAGGCAAAAACAACATTCAGAAAAATATAAAATATACTGTGTAATATGACCTTGTCATTAGAAGTGAGAAAGAGAGTTCTGCAGTGCTATATATAACTCCTATACTAACATATGGGTGCGAGTCGTGGACAATAAACAAACTGGAAAGTGGGGAATTAGAGGCAACAGAGATGTGGTTCTACAGAAGAATGCTGAAAATACCATGGACTGCCAGAAAAACTAATGTAGAGTTGTTGAAAGAGTTAAATGCGAAACGGACCTTAATCAACAATATAAGAAAAAGGCAATGTTCTTTTTTTTTTTGGTCACTTCATGAGACAGGCAGGTTTAGAGAACATATTCACAACAGGCAAAATTAAAGGCAACAGAGACAGAGGGCGACAACGTGAGAAAATATTAGACAGTTTGACACCCTGGCACGGCAAGGAAACAACAACGACCTTGATACATAATACTGTGGACAGAGAGCTGTGGAGAGCCATCACCGCCTACGCCAGCATACATGGCACCTGATGATGATGATTATGTTATATTGTCTTTTCTTTAGATTTAGCACCCTTCCAAAACAGTGGGCTTTAATGTATAGCTGAAGGGTATAGTCACATATATATATTATGATGAATGGACATAAGCTTGAAGAGGTGAATACCTTCAAATACCTCGGATCCAGTATATGCAGCGATGGTAAATGCAAAACAGAAATAAACATAAGGCTGGAGATGGCTTTAGCGTCCTTGTCAAGGCTAACTGTGATTTGGAAAAGCAACATCAGTGTTGGAGTGAAAATCAAACTGTATAGGTCGCTGGTGCTTTCCGTTGTGTTGTATGGTTGTGAGAGTTGGACACTCACTGCGGACATGGAGAGAAGATTACAGGCTTTCGAGTATAAATGCTACAGAAGAATTCTACGAATTTCCTATAGGGAACATAAGACCAATGTGTACGTAAGAAATAAAGTAGAGATGTGTGCAGGTGTCCAGGAGCCATTACTTTCAATAGTGAAACGACGAAAACTAGCATGGTTCGGACATGTATGCAGGCACGATTCCTTGTCAAAAACAATACTGCAGGGAACTGTCGAGGGTGGAAGAAGCAGAGGAGGACAAATAAAGACATGGACAGACAACATCAAGGAATGGACAGGGCTAGATATTTCCACACTCATCCGCATCGCTGAGGATAGAATTCGCTGGAGGACTCTGTGTGCTGAAGCTTCCAATGTGGTACCCCTACGACCCTGAAGGGTTATGGGTTTTATTGATATTGATTGATTGATTATTGTTATTATTATTTTTATTACTATTATTATTGTATTTATTGTATTTACCTTTCGAGTTGTTTGAAGGGAAAAGAACAGAAATTGTATAAAGACGACGGAGAACGTGATACCAGATATTTCAAGGACTGCATATCTAAGATGGCACACAACAGTAACCGATAGCACACAAGTGATTCTTTGTACATATTGTGTAAGACACGTTTTGGCTCAAATTGGTCTTATAGGTCACATTCGTCATGGATCTGAGATTATATTTCTTATAACACAACAACACTACTATGGTTTGGAAAGACGGAAAGTTACTTACAAGCTACCAACAACGATATGCTGTAAATGTATAATGGCATATTATTAAGTACGTGACTCACGTCGAGGTCGATAACATCTGCTTGCTTGGAGACAAGCCTTATCAGTATCGTCTTGTTCAATATTTATTTCTCAGCTTTGAACAGAGCTCAAATATTCTTCTTGTCAAAATGTTATCTATTTATGTGTTAAATATCTTCGTTACACTCTATGAATAAATAAGTGAAATCTGTCACAGACATAAAGAAGTGTTTATCTACTGCGTTCTGTTAGTCTGCTAGAATAATAGAACTATAACGTTACAGAGAAACATTTACCCACTCTGAGAATGAGACTTATTCTCAAAGTATTGCATACCATTGAGAGGTCAGGTCTTCTGGGTATGAAAGAAAACTGCGGGGTAAAATAAAGAGATTCATTCTTATTTCTTGAAAATTCAAAAACTTTATAATCCATTATGTCTCATTTGTTGTCCAAAAATATATTCGCGAACAAGTTACCTCCCTTTTGTGATAGAATTTTCACAGTGATCTCTCTTAGTTTATTTTACCGGATGTTTACATAGTCTATGCACACTTGTTTACATTGTTGGTGAGACAACATTAGCATAAAATGTGAGTATTTAGTGCGCATCCTTGTCGATGTCAGTACACAGAAACTATAGATACCCAACATGTCAGACAAGACAACATTATTTGCTGGATATTGCAAATTACTTTTAAAAACATGAAATAAAAGAAAATAATGTAACAAGAAAACTATGTTAGTAAACAAAACAAATGTACGTGTATGCGTATGCGTATGTGTGTGTGTGTGTGTGTGGTGTGTGTGTGTGTGTGGGGGGAGGGGGGATATCCTGATATCAGACTGAGCAACGATTACGATTCCTGGCATATCGAATGTACTGTTATTACACATATGATACGTTTACTCGGTAAACTAATGGATTTGACAGTTTGTCGAAATATTTTGCGTTTCAGGAATATGTTTCCTGTTTAAAACTGCTTGTCACTGAAGGACATCGCGATGTACTTGAAATATTTAATTTGATCTATTTGTGTTTGTTGAAGTTTGTTTTGTGATGAAATGTTGGATGTTCAATGTAAGCGTTTCTTGGAAATGTTCATGAGGAAGATCGGTAATTAATAAACAGGAAATTGACATGTTTTGTTTGGAAATGTACACGTTTTGAGTAGCTCTTCTTAAATTAGGCAATATTATTCACCTGGGAGCTACGGATACGTGCAAGCTGGTCACAGAGAATGGTTATCGGTGCTGTCGTAGCGATCTTCATGTAAATATGGACTTGAATATTACTAGGAGTTGTTATGGGTACCCTAAAGAGGAGTTTATCCTGTATAAGGATAGCAGGTTTATGTGTTTAAGCAGTTTACTCCCTTTTATAGGTTACGTTTCCATTCCCTCTCCCCCCCCCTACCTCTGACTGACCTAGTCCATGTGGAGGATCTCGAGGACAGAATCACATTTTCATAGTTTGGCGAAGCGATCTGACCGGGGGGGGGGGGGAAATGGGGCTATATAAAGGTACCTACTTAAACAATGAACAACAGAAGTGATAACTGTTATAAATTTAAATCCTTGATGGCTGACCAAAAAAAATAGTTACCTAATTTTGATTTTTGTTCAGACACCAGGGGAGAACAGGAAGTAAATTTGATTCAAATCAGAATCACGGGCAAAAAATAAAGGCTGAGAACCGCTGATTTAGAGAACGCATGAAGATGTTTTATTTAACATGATCATCATAATAATGATGATGATGATGATGATGATGATGATGATGATGATGACGACTATGATGATAATAATGATAATTATGATTACAATTATGAAGCTTATGATAACGAGGGCTATACCAATGATAATGACGGTGATGGTGATTGTTACAACATGGATGATAATATTAATGATAGTAATGAAGATTGGGTCCATTCTCAGGAGAAGAATTTCGCACTTTTTACAAAATCGGCGCCGATCCCACATTTTTATTAATTTATGACGTACTCCTGCCGGTGCATTACAAAATGTCTGCCTTAATTATGTTCTAATTGCCTTCAACCGATAAAGATGCAGTACGCTTGTTACAGTTGCGAGGAGTTCTCATGGGAAACCTTATTATTGTGTTTGTAGTGATTATTGTGTTTGAAGTGATTATTGTATGTAGTGATTATTGTGTTTGTAGTGATTATTGTGTTTGTAGTGATTATTGTGTTTGTAGTGATTATTGTGTTTGTAGTGATTATTGTGTTTGTAGTGATTATTGTGTTTGTAGTGATTATTGTTTGTAGTCATTATTGTGTTTGTATTGATTATTGTGTTTGTAATGATTATTGTGTTTGTAGTGATTATTGTTTGTAGTGATTATTTTGTTTGTATTAATTATTGTATTTGTAGTGATTATTTTGTTTGTAGTAATTATTGTATTTGTAGTGATTATTGTGTTTTTAGTGATTATTGTGTTTGTATTAATTATTGTGTTTGTAACGGCAGTCATGAGTTTTGTAACAGAAATGATGAGGTTTGTTACAGAAGTGAGGAGTTTTTAATGGAAGTGATGAAATTTTGAACAGTAGTGGGGTTGTTTGTAACGGTAGTGATGTTTGTTGTAACAGAAGAGATGAGGTTTTAACGAAGTGGTGCGGTTTGTAACGGAAATGATGTTTTGAACCAAAGTTATCAGGTTTGTAAGTGATAAGACCTGCTCTGTAACTGAGAGGTACAATGTACACGGTTCCATTTCAGCCACGAGCAATTGTCAATCCAAACTATCCAGAAAGCAGTGGCACAATAGCAGTTAGGGCATATACACTCACTTATTCCTCTATAAGGCATGTCCTTTGCAGAACGTCGCCATCACTGTCACTCTGTAAGAGCCCCAGTTCTGTGCAAGTTGTTCAGCGTCTTGCGGTGTCTTATTCAGAAACTCTTATATACCATGTATCCATCATATGTATCATATGCATATCTTATTTATTATGTACCCATCTTATATATGCAGTACCCATCTTATATATGCAGTACCCATCTTATATATGCAGTACCTATCGTAGTAATGGCTTGCCTCTTAGATACTCCCTAAGATAAAAACATATGATTGTTTCACCTGTACGTCCTGAATAGGATATGTCACAACCGTTAGTACTGGTGGAGGGACAGATGCTGGGCAGATACAGTGATGGAGGGACAGATGCTGAGCAGATACAGTGATGGAGGGACAGATGCTGAGCAGATACAGTGATGGAGGGACAGATGCTGAGCAGATACAGTGATGGAGGGACAGATGCTGAGCAGATACAGTGATGGAAGGACAGATGCTGAGCAGATACAGTGATGAAGAGAAATGCTGAGCAGATACAGTGGTGGAGGAACAGATGCTGAGGAGATACAGTGATGAAGAGAGATGCTGAGCAGATACAGTGATGGAGGGTCAGATACTGAGCAGATACAGTGATGGAGGGAAATGCTGAGCAGATAAAGTGATGAAGAGAGATGCTGAGCAGATACAGTGATGAAGAGAAATGCTGAGCAGATACAGTGATGGAGGGACAGATGCTGAGCAGATACAGTGATGGAGGATCAGATACTGAGCAGATACATTGATGGAGGGGCAGATGCTGAGCAGATACAGTGATGTACGGACAGATGCTGAGCAGATACAGTGATGGACGGACAGATGCTGAGCAGATACAGTGATGGAGGGTCAAATGCTGAGCAGATACAGTGATGGAGGGACAGATGCTGAGCAGATACAGTGATGAAGAGAGATGCTGAGCAGATACAGTGGTGGAGGGTCAAATGCTGAGCAGATACAGTGATGAAGAGAGATGCTGAGCAGATACAGTGGTGGAGGGTCAAATGCTGAGCAGATACAGTGGAAGTTAATAGCAGTGAAAAAACATTTCAATCAATAATAAATTGCATGTGCAGGAAAAGAGTGCAAGGAACAGCAACACTGGGATATACCATATATGTATTATGAGAAGATTCAGGCGACGAGATGGTAGGACTGACTTTTGTTTTATTCTGTGGTTTGGTTCCCAGTTTTCTACAAGTTGTTTATCTGTGTGGTCTTTGTTCATTCTTTTGCTTCTTTCATAAGCCTCCATTGCAGCCATATCTCTCCGCATCTTCATGGGTTCTACATTCGTATGTATTTCACAGAATAAAACAAAAGTCAGTCCTGAGCCATGTCAATGAAATAAAAGACAGTTACCACCTTCCAGACAAGAGACAAAAACTGCAAAGAGTAGAAAAATGTTTACCACCACACGCAGGCTTTAAATTGCCGGAAATCAAAACACAGTTAAGAGATAATGCAACCAAACGTTCCGACCCAGTAAGTTTTATGAAAGCAACACAAAAAACAATAGACACCTACCCAGAACAATGGATTCATGTCTATACTGATGGGTCTGCCTTCAAAGCCATCATCAAAGCAGGTTATGGTGTCTATATAGAATATCCAGACAAAACATCTGATGAGTTGTTTGATGCCTGTGGGGAGATATGTTCTAACTATGAAGCTGAAATAACTGCACTAGAAATTGCCTTGTACCACATGAAGACCATATTTGATGCCTTCCCATCAAAAGTCCAAAACATTGTTATTTTTACAGACTCTATGTCTGCGCTCCAAGCAGTGGAATGTGATGGACATTCTAAACCCGAACTAGCTGAAATATACCACAATGCCATCCAGCTGCTCACATCTTATGATGTCAACAATGTTATGCAGTGGCCACTCAAACACAGCTGGTAATGATAAGGCAGACAGACTAGCAAAGATGGGAGCACAGCAACAACAGCCTTATACAGAAACAACAATGCACGCAGTTAAAATGATTCTGAAATCTGTGAACAAAGAAAATTGGATGAACAGATGGGCCATGGGAAACACTGGGAGGGAAATCTATAAATATATGACCAGCCCAAATCCTAAAGACAATATCAACCTCCTGGAAAGAAAAGACCAGAGTATCATATTACGACTGCGCACACAACATAAACAGCTTAACAATCACCTGAACAGAATACAACCACAACACACTACAGGGTACCGGCTGTGCACTCATCCATATGAAACAGTTGACCACCACCTTTTTGAATGTCCAGCGCTGGATGACATCAGGAAAATGCTTCTCCCTCCAGGGCCAGATAAATGGAACACATTATATGGAAGAACACACATACACATGCATATATCACACAATGGCATTGGGTCAAAGGGCATGAGCACATGTACCGCTGGATCAGCAACCAACCAACTAACCCAACGAGATGGTAGTGGCTGTCCACGTCATAGGTCAAAGTGACCTAAAACCATTCTGAGTCGGATATGTCAGATCAAAAGGTTCAGATATCTCAACAAAGCTGTAAACCATAAAGCATACAGACTATATCCAGCTAACCAGAAGAATTTTGAGATGAACATTGAAGAAGAAGTAGGCAAGTACAATAATCCTATAAATGAACACAAACTAAGGACAATTATAAAATATTTAAGATACAGATTGATCTATGATCAAAGAATTAGCACAAAAATTCTTCAACGACATATCTCGCCGGGTGGTTTGTTTTCTCAGTTGTTTATTTTCTTCAATTCTTCTCGGTCAACGAGGTTACCAACAATTTAGAATCGAAAACAAAAACTTACGTCCTTGGCAACCGAACAGTTGTCATAGTGTAACCATGACAACTAAAGAAAACATATTAATTACTATGACGTCTTACACGAATGTGTGTCCTTGACATTCACGTGATGGTAACAAACAAAGTACATACATTTTTTAACAAAAAAAGAAATTCGTACAATATTTTACAGTTTTGGAAGAACGCAGATTTTTAAGAAAGTCGCTTTTCATGCGAAAGGATCCAATTACAAATTGACCAAGATATAGTTTCACTATTTCAATGTGTACCCATACAGAAGATGTGTATGTATAGCAAAGACAAGATCTCCGCAGTGAGGAAATCAACAAGAGTAGATATGCACTTCTAGTAGTGGTTAACTCTTTCATTCCAACTTGCTTTTATTCTTCTTCTTCATCTGTTTTCGAACTTCCGCAGATTAGTAGGATTTAGTCTGGAGAACAGAATGTATGTGACATGTGAGATGAAATGCTAGAGGAAAGCCGCCAGGTTAATAAGGCTCGATAGATTACGAGATGAAGATATCAGGGAAAGAATAGGTATAGTACCTTGCACAGAATACATAGAAAGGCAGCAGATCAAGTGGTTTGGCCACATTATGAGAATGCATCAAGACAAGTTGCCTTTACAGACATATAACCAAATGAGATCAGGGTACAAAGCCAGAGGAAGGCCACGGAAAAGATGGATAGAAAACGTCAGGGGCATCTTGAACAAACACGGTCATAGCACAGCCGAGGCCACACATCTGGCTTTAGAACGCAAGGTCGAGCTCCAATCACCCCTACGCTTAACGGCAAGAGCGAATAACAAACCACCTGGGGAAAGACAATAGAGTGCGTTGTCTCATGATATACAGCTTAATACAGATGTCAAGGATGTTGTATCATGAACAAGGGGATCAAGTTGCTGAATTATACGTACACAGAATGATAGAAATGAAATGAAAAGAATTATAGAAATGAAAAAAAAGAATGATAGAAATGAAATGAAACGAATTATAGAAATGAAAAAAAAAGAATTATAGAAATGAAATAAAAAGAATTATAGAAATGAAATGAAAAGAACGATAAAAATGAAATGAAAAGAATGATAGAAATGGGAATGACCAGGGGGCTAGGTGATAAAGAGTGTGATCTCTGGAAAGATTCAAAGATGAAATAAGCAACATTGTATGCTCTTGAATGGCTGTTAGAACACAGAGCATTAGACTGTTGGGAATGTCCTGTTTATTATGGCACGCTTGTTTTCTATTCAAAAAGATATATAATATTTTAACTCAGATTACATACTTAATTTAGAAATGTTGATTATAGCAGCATTGCCGATCGCAAACAAATATTTATTATAGTGGCATTGCCGATCGCAAACAAATATTTATTATAGTGGCATTGCCGATCGCAAACAAATATTTATTATAGTGGCATTGCCGATCGCAAACAAATGTTGATTATAGTAGCATTGCCGATCGCAAACAAATATTTATTATAGCAGCATTGCCGATCGCAAACAAATATTTATTATAGTGGCATTGCCGATCGCAAACAAATATTTATTATAGTGGCATTGCCGATCGCAAACAAATGTTGATTATAGTAGCATTGCCGATCGCAAACAAATATTTATTATAGTGGCATTGCCGATCGCAAACAAATGTTGATTATAGTAGCATTGCCGATCGCAAACAAATGTTGATTATAGTAGCATTGCCGATCGCAAACAAATGTTGATTATAGTAGCATTGCCGATCGCAAACAAATGTTGATTATAGTAGCATTGCTAGTAGATAAATGAGAGACAGCATTCATTGTATAAGAAATGAGTTGATTATGTAATAAAAGATGTCCACTATATCTTTCACCAAATTCACTCAAACAAAATGGATGATGGCTGAAATTTCAGACATATTAAAGATGTGGTATTGACTCAGGATGAACAGAGATGGACTCTTACTCTCTACCAGTAATGCACTCATCTTTGTTTTGTTCAAATACTACAAAGTATTTACATAAATATAACATGAACCAACCAGACACTAGATATATTTCTATATGCGTGATTCAAATAACTCAGAGATAATTATTACCAATCGTGGTCAACACAATGCATGACATTCGCGGAAGGTCGGTGATCGAATTACATTAGCGAACGAAAAACATGTCATTTCATTATATCCTGACTAGTAAACACTAAATTATTTCATGAAGGTTAATGGGTGTCTTTTTTGTGTCTTTTTTTAAATTATTAAACCGCAGTTTCCACGGAAAGCAACTACAGTAGATATAAATAAACTAGCAGAGGATATCCGACAAGGTTGAGGAGTGCAGCAGTAACACAACAGAGGATATCCGACAAGGATGAGGAGTGCAGCAGTAACACAACAGAGGATATCCGACAAGGATGAGGAGTGTAGCAGTAACACAACAGAGGATATCCGACAAGGATGAGGAGTGCAGCAGTAACACAACAGAGGATATCCGACAAGGATGAGGAGTACAGCAGTAACACAACAGAGGATATCCGACAAGGATGAGGAGTACAGCAGTAACACAACAGAGGATATCCGACAAGGATGAGGAGTGCAGCAGTAACACAACAGATGATATCCGACAAGGTTGAGGAGTGTAGCAGTAACACAACAGATGATATCCGACAAGGTTGAGGAGTGTAGCAGTAACACAACAGAGGATATCCGACAAGGTTGAGGAGTGTAGCAGTAACACAACAGATGATATCCGACAAGGTTGAGGAGTGTAGCAGTAACACAACAGAGGATATCCGACAAGGTTGAGGAGTACAGCAGTAACACAACAGATGATATCCGACAAGGTTGAGGAGTGCAGCAGTAACACAACAGATGATATCCGACAAGGTTGAAGAGTCCAGCAGTAACACAACAGATGATATCCGACAAGGTTGAGGAGTGCAGCAGTAACACAACAGATGATATCCGACAAGGTTGAGGAGTGCAGCAGTAACACAACAGATGATATCCGACAAGGTTCAGGAGTGCAGCAGTAACACAACAGATGATATCCGACAAGGTTGAGGAGTGCAGCAGTAACACAACAGACTACATAACTGGAGTATCTAGTTGTACATCAAATGTCCCCATATTTTTTTAGATAACACTGCAAACTCATAGAGTATATAAAAAAGAAGGCAGTGACATGTGGGGAGGGGGGGGGGGATTAACGTAAGTACCAGCAAAAGACGGGTGACACACCCCTTTTAGTTGTTTTTTTTTCCCAAAAAATGTCTGATCACTGAAGATGAAAATTGCAGAGCACGATGAGAGGCGTTGAAAACTATGGTCATCCATAGCATGAAAAGTCAGAGCACTATGAGAGGCGTTGAAAACTATGGTCATCCATAGCATGGAAAGTCAGAGCACTATGAGAGGCGTTGAAAACTATGGTCATCCATAGCATGGAAAGTCAGAGCACTATGAGAGGCGTTGAAAACTATGGTCATCCATAGCATGGAAAGCCATGGAAAATAGTTGTGGAAACTATTTCTTTAAATTAATAAAGAAACTCGTGGTCGCTAGTGCTCAAATATGTTTACACTTTAATTCCATTATTGCGAGCATGTTACAGTATTGTGAATTTATTACATTAAAGTGAGCACATTACATTATTGTGAATATATTACATTACTGTGAATATACTACATTATTGTGAATATATTACATTATTGTGATTATATTACATTATTCTGAATATATTGCAATATTATGAATATATTACATTAGTGGGAGCATATTACATTATTGTGAATATATTACATTACTGAGAGCATGTTACTTTTTTTTAAAACAGAATTACTGCCAGAAATATAAATGTAATAAAAAGATGATGTTAAGCCATCTTATATTACATTAGTTGCTATATTTTCTGTAAGTTCCTTGTGTTTCACGTAGGTCCTAGTGTTATACAGTTTTACAGCACCTACACTTATTAAAAAATTGTAAGATAACCCCCTCCCGCACCCACATCTCTCTCCCCTAATTTTCGAAGACGTATTTACTGGCATTTAAGGTCACATTGACATTTTGTGTTAACATTTTCCCCTTCCCCCATACAAACTAATCTCGGTTAAACTCAGTGTCACCAGCTTGATCTGGGGCAATATATGCAGTATTGATTCTCAGAAATCATTCTGGTCTCTATGTGTGTGTGTGGGTGTGTGTGTGTGTGTCCAGGTGAGCTGGAATGATTGTTGCGTGTGTGTGTTTCTAGTTGAGCTGGAATGATTGTTGCGTGTGTGTGTTTCTAGTTGAGCTGGAATGATTGTTGCGTGTGTGTGTTTCTAGTTGAGCTGGAATGATTGTTGCGTGTGTGTGTTTCTAGTTGAGTTGGAATGATTGTTGCGTGTGTGTGTTTCTAGTTGAGTTGGAATGATTGTTGCGTGTGTGTGTTTCTAGTTGAGTTGGAATGATTGTTGCGTGTGTGTGTTTCTAGTTGAGTTGGAATGATTGTTGCGTGTGTGTGTTTCTAGTTGAGCTGGAATGATTGTTGCGTGTGTGTGTTTCTAGTTGAGCTGGAATGATTGTTGCGTGTGTGTGTTTCTAGTTGAGCTGGAATGATTGTTGCGTGTGTGTTTCTAGTTGAGTTGGAATGATTGTTGCATGTGTGTGTTTCTAGTTGAGCTGGAATGATTGTTGCGTGTGTGTGTTCCTAGTTGAGCTGGAATTATTGTTGCGTGTGTGTTTCTAGTTGAGCTGGAATGATTGTTGCGTGTGTGTTTCTAGTTGAGCTGGAATGATTGTTGCGTGTGTGTGTTTCTAGTTGAGTTGGAATGATTGTTTCGTGTGTGTGTTTCTAGTTGAGCTGGAATGATTGTTGCGTGTGTGTTTCTAGTTGAGCTGGAATGATTGTTGCGTGTGTGTGTTTCTAGTTGAGCTGGAATGATTGTTGCGTGTGTGTGTTTCTAGTTGAGCTGGAATGATTGTTGCGTGTGTGTGTTTCTAGTTGAGCTGGAATGATTGTTGCGTGTGTGTTTCTAGTTGAGTTGGAATGATTGTTGCGTGTGTGTGTTTCTAGTTGAGTTGGAATGATTGTTGCGTGTGTGTGTTTCTAGTTGAGTTGGAATGATTGTTGCGTGTGTGTTTCTAGTTGAGTTGGAATGATTGTTGTGTGTGTGTGTTTCTAGTTGAGTTGGAATGATTGTTGTGTGTGTGTGTTTCTAGTTGAGTTGGAATGATTGTTGCGTGTGTGTGATTCTAGTTGAGTTGGAATGATTGTTGCGTGTGTGTGTTTCTAGTTGAGCTGGAATGATTGTTGCGTGTGTGTGTTTCTAGTTGAGCTGGAATGATTGTTGCGTGTGTGTTTCTAGTTGAGTTGGAATGATTGTTGCGTGTGTGTGTTTCTAGTTGAGCTGGAATGATTGTTGCGTGTGTGTTTCTAGTTGAGTTGGAATGATTGTTTCGTGTGTGTGTTTCTAGTTGAGCTGGAATGATTGTTGCGTGTGTGTGTTTCTAGTTGAGCTGGAATGATTGTTGCGTGTGTGTGTTTCTAGTTGAGTTGGAATGATTGTTTCGTGTGTGTGTTTCTAGTTGAGCTGGAATGATTGTTGCGTGTGTGTGTTTCTAGTTGAGCTGGAATGATTGTTGCGTGTGTGTGTTTCTAGTTGAGCTGGAATGATTGTTGCGTGTGTGTGTTTCTAGTTGAGTTGGAATGATTGTTGCGTGTGTGTGTTTCTAGATGAGTTGGAATGATTGTTGCGTGTGTGTGTTTCTAGTTGAGTTGGAATGATTGTTGCGTGTGTGTGTTTCTAGTTGAGTTGGAATGATTGTTGCGTGTGTGTGTTTCTAGTTGAGCTGGAATGATTGTTGCGTGTGTGTGTTTCTAGTTGAGCTGGAATGATTGTTGCGTGTGTGTGTTTCTAGATGAGTTGGAATGATTGTTGCGTGTGTGTGTTTCTAGTTGAGCTGGAATGATTGTTGCGTGTGTGTGTTTCTAGTTGAGCTGGAATTATTGTTGCGTGTGTGTGTTTCTAGTTGAGCTGGAATGATTGTTGCGTGTGTGTGTTTCTAGTTGAGTTGGAATGATTGTTGTGTGTGTGTGTTTCTAGTTGAGTTGGAATGATTGTTGCGTGTGTGTGATTCTAGTTGAGTTGGAATGATTGTTGCGTGTGTGTGTTTCTAGTTGAGCTGGAATGATTGTTGCGTGTGTGTGTTTCTAGTTGAGCTGGAATGATTGTTGCGTGTGTGTTTCTAGTTGAGTTGGAATGATTGTTGCGTGTGTGTGTTTCTAGTTGAGCTGGAATGATTGTTGCGTGTGTGTTTCTAGTTGAGTTGGAATGATTGTTTCGTGTGTGTGTTTCTAGTTGAGCTGGAATGATTGTTGCGTTTGTGTGTTTCTAGTTGAGCTGGAATGATTGTTGCGTGTGTGTGTTTCTAGTTGAGTTGGAATGATTGTTTCGTGTGTGTGTTTCTAGTTGAGCTGGAATGATTGTTGCGTGTGTGTGTTTCTAGTTGAGCTGGAATGATTGTTGCGTGTGTGTGTTTCTAGTTGAGCTGGAATGATTGTTGCGTGTGTGTGTTTCTAGTTGAGTTGGAATGATTGTTGCGTGTGTGTGTTTCTAGATGAGTTGGAATGATTGTTGCGTGTGTGTGTTTCTAGTTGAGTTGGAATGATTGTTGCGTGTGTGTGTTTCTAGTTGAGTTGGAATGATTGTTGCGTGTGTGTGTTTCTAGTTGAGCTGGAATGATTGTTGCGTGTGTGTGTTTCTAGTTGAGCTGGAATGATTGTTGCGTGTGTGTGTTTCTAGTTGAGCTGGAATGATTGTTGCGTGTGTGTTTCTAGTTGAGTTGGAATGATTGTTGCGTGTGTGTGTTTCTAGTTGAGCTGGAATGATTGTTGCGTGTGTGTGTTCCTAGTTGAGCTGGAATTATTGTTGCGTGTGTGTTTCTAGTTGAGCTGGAATGATTGTTGCGTGTGTGTTTCTAGTTGAGCTGGAATGATTGTTGCGTGTGTGTGTTTCTAGTTGAGTTGGAATGATTGTTTCGAGTGTGTTTCTAGTTGAGCTGGAATGATTGTTGCGTGTGTGTGTTTCTAGTTGAGCTGGAATGATTGTTGCGTGTGTGTGTTTCTAGTTGAGCTGGAATGATTGTTGCGTGTGTGTGTTTCTAGTTGAGCTGGAATGATTGTTGCGTGTGTGTGTTTCTAGTTGAGCTGGAATGATTGTTGCGTGTGTGTGTTTCTAGTTGAGCTGGAATGATTGTTGCGTGTGTGTGTTTCTAGTTGAGTTGGAATGATTGTTGCGTGTGTGTGTTTCTAGTTGAGTTGGAATGATTGTTGCGTGTGTGTGTTTCTAGTTGAGTTGGAATGATTGTTGCGTGTGTGTGTTTCTAGTTGAGTTGGAATGATTGTTGCGTGTGTGTGTTTCTAGTTGAGCTGGAATGATTGTTGCGTGTGTGTGTTTCTAGTTGAGCTGGAATGATTGTTGCGTGTGTGTGTTTCTAGTTGAGCTGGAATGATTGTTGCGTGTGTGTTTCTAGTTGAGTTGGAATGATTGTTGCGTGTGTGTGTTTCTAGTTGAGCTGGAATGATTGTTGCGTGTGTGTGTTCCTAGTTGAGCTGGAATTATTGTTGCGTGTGTGTTTCTAGTTGAGCTGGAATGATTGTTGCGTGTGTGTTTCTAGTTGAGCTGGAATGATTGTTGCGTGTGTGTGTTTCTAGTTGAGTTGGAATGATTGTATCGTGTGTGTGTTTCTAGTTGAGCTGGAATGATTGTTGCGTGTGTGTTTCTAGTTGAGTTGGAATGATTGTTGCGTGTGTGTGTTTCTAGTTGAGTTGGAATGATTGTTGCGTGTGTGTGTTTCTAGTTGAGTTGGAATGATTGTTGCGTGTGTGTGTTTCTAGTTGAGTTGGAATGATTGTTGCGTGTGTGTGTTTCTAGTTGAGCTGGAATGATTGTTGCGTGTGTGTGTTTCTAGTTGAGCTGGAATGATTGTTGCGTGTGTGTGTTTCTTGTTGAGCTGGAATGATTGTTGCGTGTGTGTGTTTCTAGTTGAGCTGGAATGATTGTTGCGTGTGTGTGTTCCTAGTTGAGCTGGAATTATTGTTGCGTGTGTGTTTCTAGTTGAGCTGGAATGATTGTTGCGTGTGTGTTTCTAGTTGAGCTGGAATGATTGGTGCGTGTGTGTGTTTCTAGTTGAGTTGGAATGATTGTTTCGAGTGTGTTTCTAGTTGAGCTGGAATGATTGTTGCGTGTGTGTGTTTCTAGTTGAGCTGGAATGATTGTTGCGTGTGTGTGTTTCTAGTTGAGCTGGAATGATTGTTGCGTGTGTGTGTTTCTAGTTGAGCTGGAATGATTGTTGCGTGTGTGTTTCTAGTTGAGTTGGAATGATTGTTGCGTGTGTGTGTTTCTAGTTGAGCTGGAATGATTGTTGCGTGTGTGTGTTCCTAGTTGAGCTGGAATTATTGTTGCGTGTGTGTTTCTAGTTGAGCTGGAATGATTGTTGCGTGTGTGTTTCTAGTTGAGCTGGAATGATTGTTGCGTGTGTGTGTTTCTAGTTGAGTTGGAATGATTGTTTCGTGTGTGTGTTTCTAGTTGAGCTGGAATGATTGTTGCGTGTGTGTTTCTAGTTGAGTTGGAATGATTGTTGCGTGTGTGTGTTTCTAGTTGAGTTGGAATGATTGTTGCGTGTGTGTGTTTCTAGTTGAGTTGGAATGATTGTTGCGTGTGTGTGTTTCTAGTTGAGTTGGAATGATTGTTGCGTGTGTGTGTTTCTAGTTGAGCTGGAATGATTGTTGCGTGTGTGTGTTTCTAGTTGAGCTGGAATGATTGTTGCGTGTGTGTGTTTCTAGTTGAGCTGGAATGATTGTTGCGTGTGTGTGTTTCTAGTTGAGTTGGAATGATTGTTTCGTGTGTGTGTTTCTAGTTGAGCTGGAATGATTGTTGCGTGTGTGTGTTTCTAGTTGAGCTGGAATGATTGTTGCGTGTGTGTGTTTCTAGTTGAGCTGGAATGATTGTTGCGTGTGTGTGTTTCTAGTTGAGTTGGAATGATTGTTGCGTGTGTGTGTTTCTAGATGAGTTGGAATGATTGTTGCGTGTGTGTGTTTCTAGTTGAGTTGGAATGATTGTTGCGTGTGTGTGTTTCTAGTTGAGTTGGAATGATTGTTGCGTGTGTGTGTTTCTAGTTGAGCTGGAATGATTGTTGCGTGTGTGTGTTTCTAGTTGAGCTGGAATGATTGTTGCGTGTGTGTGTTTCTAGTTGAGCTGGAATGATTGTTGCGTGTGTGTTTCTAGTTGAGTTGGAATGATTGTTGCGTGTGTGTGTTTCTAGTTGAGCTGGAATGATTGTTGCGTGTGTGTGTTCCTAGTTGAGCTGGAATTATTGTTGCGTGTGTGTTTCTAGTTGAGCTGGAATGATTGTTGCGTGTGTATTTATAGTTGAGCTGGAATGATTGTTGCGTGTGTGTGTTTCTAGTTGAGTTGGAATGATTGTTTCGAGTGTGTTTCTAGTTGAGCTGGAATGATTGTTGCGTGTGTGTGTTTCTAGTTGAGCTGGAATGATTGTTGCGTGTGTGTGTTTCTAGTTGAGCTGGAATGATTGTTGCGTGTGTGTGTTTCTAGTTGAGCTGGAATGATTGTTGCGTGTGTGTGTTTCTAGTTGAGCTGGAATGATTGTTGCGTGTGTGTGTTTCTAGTTGAGCTGGAATGATTGTTGCGTGTGTGTGTTTCTAGTTGAGTTGGAATGATTGTTGCGTGTGTGTGTTTCTAGTTGAGTTGGAATGATTGTTGCGTGTGTGTGTTTCTAGTTGAGTTGGAATGATTGTTGCGTGTGTGTGTTTCTAGTTGAGTTGGAATGATTGTTGCGTGTGTGTGTTTCTAGTTGAGCTGGAATGATTGTTGCGTGTGTGTGTTTCTAGTTGAGCTGGAATGATTGTTGCGTGTGTGTGTTTCTAGTTGAGCTGGAATGATTGTTGCGTGTGTGTTTCTAGTTGAGTTGGAATGATTGTTGCGTGTGTGTGTTTCTAGTTGAGCTGGAATGATTGTTGCGTGTGTGTGTTCCTAGTTGAGCTGGAATTATTGTTGCGTGTGTGTTTCTAGTTGAGCTGGAATGATTGTTGCGTGTGTGTTTCTAGTTGAGCTGGAATGATTGTTGCGTGTGTGTGTTTCTAGTTGAGTTGGAATGATTGTTTCGTGTGTGTGTTTCTAGTTGAGCTGGAATGATTGTTGCGTGTGTGTTTCTAGTTGAGTTGGAATGATTGTTGCGTGTGTGTGTTTCTAGTTGAGTTGGAATGATTGTTGCGTGTGTGTGTTTCTAGTTGAGTTGGAATGATTGTTGCGTGTGTGTGTTTCTAGTTGAGTTGGAATGATTGTTGCGTGTGTGTGTTTCTAGTTGAGCTGGAATGATTGTTGCGTGTGTGTGTTTCTAGTTGAGCTGGAATGATTGTTGCGTGTGTGTGTTTCTAGTTGAGCTGGAATGATTGTTGCGTGTGTGTGTTTCTAGTTGAGCTGGAATGATTGTTGCGTGTGTGTGTTCCTAGTTGAGCTGGAATTATTGTTGCGTGTGTGTTTCTAGTTGAGCTGGAATGATTGTTGCGTGTGTGTTTCTAGTTGAGCTGGAATGATTGTTGCGTGTGTGTGTTTCTAGTTGAGTTGGAATGATTGTTTCGAGTGTGTTTCTAGTTGAGCTGGAATGATTGTTGCGTGTGTGTGTTTCTAGTTGAGCTGGAATGATTGTTGCGTGTGTGTGTTTCTAGTTGAGCTGGAATGATTGTTGCGTGTGTGTGTTTCTAGTTGAGCTGGAATGATTGTTGCGTGTGTGTGTTCCTAGTTGAGCTGGAATTATTGTTGCGTGTGTGTTTCTAGTTGAGCTGGAATGATTGTTGCGTGTGTGTTTCTAGTTGAGCTGGAATGATTGTTGCGTGTGTGTGTTTCTAGTTGAGTTGGAATGATTGTTTCGTGTGTGTGTTTCTAGTTGAGCTGGAATGATTGTTGCGTGTGTGTTTCTAGTTGAGTTGGAATGATTGTTGCGTGTGTGTGTTTCTAGTTGAGTTGGAATGATTGTTGCGTGTGTGTGTTTCTAGTTGAGTTGGAATGATTGTTGCGTGTGTGTGTTTCTAGTTGAGTTGGAATGATTGTTGCGTGTGTGTGTTTCTAGTTGAGCTGGAATGATTGTTGCGTGTGTGTGTTTCTAGTTGAGCTGGAATGATTGTTGCGTGTGTGTGTTTCTAGTTGAGCTGGAATGATTGTTGCGTGTGTGTGTTTCTAGTTGAGCTGGAATGATTGTTTCGAGTGTGTTTCTAGTTGAGCTGGAATGATTGTTGCGTGTGTGTGTTTCTAGTTGAGCTGGAATGATTGTTGCGTGTGTGTGTTTCTAGTTGAGTTGGAATGATTGTTTCGAGTGTGTTTCTAGTTGAGCTGGAATGATTGTTGCGTGTGTGTGTTTCTAGTTGAGCTGGAATGATTGTTGCGTGTGTGTGTTTCTAGTTGAGTTGGAATGATTGTTTCGAGTGTGTTTCTAGTTGAGCTGGAATGATTGTTGCGTGTGTGTGTTTCTAGTTGAGCTGGAATGATTGTTGCGTGTGTGTGTTTCTAGTTGAGTTGGAATGATTGTTTCGAGTGTGTTTCTAGTTGAGCTGGAATGATTGTTGCGTGTGTGTGTTTCTAGTTGAGCTGGAATGATTGTTGCGTGTGTGTGTTTCTAGTTGAGTTGGAATGATTGTTTCGAGTGTGTTTCTAGTTGAGCTGGAATGATTGTTGCGTGTGTGTGTTTCTAGTTGAGCTGGAATGATTGTTGCGTGTGTGTGTTTCTAGTTGAGCTGGAATGATTGTTGCGTGTGTGTGTTTCTAGTTGAGCTGGAATGATTGTTGCGTGTGTGTTTCTAGTTGAGTTGGAATGATTGTTGCGTGTGTGTGTTTCTAGTTGAGTTGGAATGATTGTTGCGTGTGTGTGTTTCTAGTTGAGTTGGAATGATTGTTGCGTGTGTGTGTTTCTAGTTGAGTTGGAATGATTGTTGCGTGTGTGTGTGTCCAGGTGAGCTGGAATGATTGTTGCGTGTGTGTTTCTAGTTGAAATTTAAATATCTTAGAAAGTATTTGTCAGAAGAAAATGAGAAAGAGATAAAGCCGACACCTCCACGAGTCAAACTGGGGTATTGACACATTTTAATGAACAATTAATAAACAGGCATTATATTAATGTTACAAAAGCAAAATTTCACAAGATGAACACCATCCTATGTAATGTATCTTTGTCAATTTAGGTGAGAGAGTTCTTAGACGTTATATAGAACCAATTCTGATGTATGGATGTGAATCTTGGACACTCAGCAGAATTGTGAAAAATTATATTGAAGCAGCAGTGATGTGGTTGTATAGAAGAATGTTGAGAACACCATGGACAGATAACAAACGTAACGAAGATATCCTGAGAGAAGTTAATTCAAAAAGAGAGCTGCTTACCTGCATCAGAAAGAGACAGTTCACATTTGTCACATTATGAGACGAAGAAATATGGAACGCATTGTAACAACAGGCAAGTTGAAGAGAAAAAGAGGCAGGGGAAGACAAAGAGAGAAGTTGCTTGACATTATAACATTGTGACATGGGAGAACAGCGGTATCGGAAATGATTGGCAGCACACGAAATAGAGGGATGTGGAAAGACATGATAACCAATGCCACACGGGGTAGTACCTTAACCTAAAAGAGTTGAAAAGTAGTAGTGGATTGATTTCATTGTACTCTGGTTATCTCAAATATATTCCGTCCCTTTAACAAAGTAGCGCGCCAGCTTGCCGAGAGTACCAATCATAGAAATAAGTTCACAGCTTCACGCCATAAAACCCCAGAGATTGTCGGAAAATAAATACTTGCAAACAAGATATTAAACATAGAATAGAACCAGCGACATTATAAACCCAAAAAAATGCGGTTTTAACCAGAATGCCACGGAGATATTTTCTCTATATGCTTGTATGCATTATTGCCTAATCTCTACTTATTTCTTTGTTTGTCTGTATCATAATTTATTTATTTGTTATTTCTGATCTTTCTATCTTTCGGTTCTGTGGATATTTTCGGCTTCCTGTATTTGTTTTAGTTTTAATCCTTAAGCATGCAAAGATAACTGTCTCGGTCGCTTCTGAAAAGGGAAAGATAAAGCCACATAATGATAGTTACACGCTGAATATCATGTCTTGTTTTTTACATAATGAAAGTTACACGCTGAATATCATGTCTTGTTTTTTTAAGTATTTCATTTTTATTATTTATGTCTGTGGGATTTTTCAACAAGTACGTTCACACTTTCCATGTGCAGAAATACATATTTCTGCAATATTATTTATGTGCTAACAAACACACGCACATACCCTGCAGTCTCATCCATACATACATATCTGTCTATGTATGTGTCATTTATAGAACGTTTTCATCACTGTCATTCTGTAAGCGTCTCGGTTATGTGGAAGCTGCTAAGGTTCTTCTAGCGTTATGTTCAGAAAGTCTTCAATGTCATTTGTCATCGTAGTCTTTGTCTGCCTTTTGTTCTATTTCCTCGAACCTTTACCTCTGTGATTAATCTATATAATCCATGCACTATATATATATATATATATAAGAGGCTGAAGACACACTGCGAAGAGTATGTGAATTGGAAGAAATAGGAAAGGGCAGTGAATGGGTGGAGGTAGACACTCAGAAGAAATCACTGACTAAAGTAATAATACAACTAGATAAAGCGTGTCGAAAATAGACGGACGTCAGGATATAGTGCACGAACACGCCCGACTACAATCGAAACCACAAGACATAATTATATACACAGATGGCTCTGTTAACATAAACACAAATAAACGCGTTTGGGGTTTTGTTGCCTACAGAAACTGCGTGAAGTTGGTATAAGAAACCGTCAGCATATTCTACTGTCACATCGAGCATGAGGATGGACATAGAGGGAGTTACAGCAGCTCTTAAATAGTTGATAACTGATACATCAACACACTCGGTAATACTCACAGTAGCTTTGTTTGGTCTCAGAGTTTGGCTACCCCTACAGCAACCGAGCATGTGGAGACAGTATGACTATGACTTACTTCGTCCACCCCCCATTTTTCATGACCATGCTATGTCTGCAGCTACAACGACTACAATTGCTCGGAGGCAGTGGTCCTACCTATGTCTTTCTATGGAGCCCCAGCGTGCAGTTCGAGTAACGCCTACAAACGGGTTGCGACGTACGGTTGGTCTTACACAGACATGACCATGATACAACCATGATAGGAGTTTGAAAACTAACACAGTAGAAGAAACAGAAATACGTTCTCATTCATATCGAAAACACTCAGACATCGACAACACTCAGACATCGACAACACTCAGACATCGACAACACTCAGACATCGACAACACTCAGACATCGACAACACTCAGACATCGACAACACTCAGACATCGACAACAATCAGACATCGACAACACTCAGATATCGACAACACTCAGATATCGACAACACTCAGACATCGACAACACTCAGATATCGACAACACTCAGATATCGACAACACTTAGGTATCGACAACCCTCGACCATAGCAAATATTTGTAAGAATATAATCGTATTCGATATCGATAACAGTGCTCAAACATCGATCCAACTAATTGAAGTCAATAAATATCTAGTAATTACTAAACAATAAATATCTAGTAATTACTAAACAATAAATATCTAGTAATTACTAAATAATAAATATCTAGTAATTACTAAACAATAAATATCTAGTCATTACTAAACAATAAATATCTAGTAATTACTAAACAATAAATATCTAGTCATTACTAAACAATAAATATCTAGTCATTACTAAACAATAAATATCTAGTAATTACTAAACAATAAATATCTAGTAATTACTAAACACTAAACAATAAATATCTAGTAATTACTAAACAATAAATATCTAGTAATTACTAAACAATAAATATCTAGTAATTACTAAACAATAAATATCTAGTAATTACTAAATAATAAATATCTAGTAATTACTAAACAATAAATATCTAGTCATTACTAAACAATAAATATCTAGTAATTACTAAACAATAAATATCTAGTCATTACTAAACAATAAATATCTAGTCATTACTAAACAATAAATATCTAGTAATTACTAAACAATAAATATCTAGTAATTACTAAACACTAAACAATAAATATCTAGTCATTACTAAACAATAAATATCTAGTAATTACTAAACAATAAATATCTAGTCATTACTAAACAATAAATATCTAGTCATTACTAAACAATAAATATCTAGTCATTACTAAACAATAAATATCTAGTCATTACTAAACAATAAATATCTAGTAATTACTAAACAATAAATATCTAGTAATTACTAAACAAATTATACATGGATACACAATCCTGTATGCAGGAAATCTAGCTACAACGTAACCAGTGATTATAATGTTACTATCAATTGAGGAAATGATGTCGACAAGATTTGATACACAGATCAGTTATATGTTAGTCGTATAAAGGATCAGAAATGATTCATTAGCCATAACAGGTTGCCATCACTAAAATATAACATAGATAATATAATAAAATGGGGAAGATTCATCATCAAGTGTCGTCTCCGCAAGGAAGGTTGGCTGCAGCAGATTTCAAACATCGTCTGTCCTTTCCTTTTGTCTGTTGTCTTTAGTGGTGCACACTGCTAGACTGTTTCCCTCTAACTTGTATCTCTGCCTATACCGTGCTCTATCCCCTCGACTCAACTCTCAAGTAATGTCTTCAAACGCGGGTGAAATCTTTTAATATTCCCAACATATTTTATGTCTTTGAATTGTATTTCCTTTAGTAGTTATTTTTTTCATACCTCTTTGTTTTCTTCTCTTTTCATGAGGTTCTTTATACTCTTCTATATATCCACATTACAATCGAATGAATTGTTTCCTCTATCTGTTTGTTCATTGTCCATGTTTCTGAGCAATACATTAATATAGAATAGATGTAGCACTTTATAGTTCTCATTTTAGTAACATCTACAATAAATTTGATGTATTTAGAAGTGAATGTTTTCTTCATGTCATTGAAAATGTTTTTAGCCGGTTCCTATTCTCCTTTTAACTTCTGTGTGACATCTGTCAGAATGTGTGATTATATGTCATCCTGTGTGATTATATGTCATCATGTGTGATTATATGTCATCCTGTGTGATTATATGTCATCCTGTGTGATTATATGTCATCCTGTGTGATTATATGTCATCATGTGTGATTATATGTCATCATGTGTGATTATATGTCATCATGTGTGATTATATGTCATCCTGTGTGATTATATGTCATCCTGTGTGCTTATATGTCATCCTGTGTGATTATATGTCATCCTGTGTGATTATATGTCATCCTGTGTGATTATATGTCATCATGTGTGATTATATGTCATCCTATGTGATTATATGTCATCATGTGTGATTATATGTCATCATGTGTGATTATATGTCATCCTGTGTGATTATATGTCATCCTGTGTGATTATATGTCATCATGTGTGATTATATGTCATCCTATGTGATTATATGTCATCATGTGTGATTATATGTCATCATGTGTGATTATATGTCATCATGTGTGATTATATGTCATCATGTGTGATTATATGTCATCCTGTGTGATTATATGTCATCCTGTGTGATTATATGTCATCATGTGTGATTATATGTCATCCTGTGTGATTATATGTCATCCTATGTGATTATATGTCCATTAGAAGATTATAGAAACATAAATAGAATCAGACAAACAAAGTAGTTTGGACGAATGTTATTACTCTGATAGTAAACAAGAAAGGGAAAAGAAAAGACCAGATACATTGAAATAATATTGGAATATTTAAACAGGAAAAATATGTAGAATAACTGAAAACAACAACGAAAATCCTAGTCGATCATTTACAGAAATAGTACAGAACAAAACCAAAAAAAAGTCTTACAAAAATACCGACTATTATGAGATGTAAGTACGCATGTGGTTGCGTCTGTGGGTCTCACCAATGGCCCACTAGACATACCATCCATGCAACAGAAAACCTTAGTGGATGACATGCTGTTATATTGAGGTTATCTTCTTATAGAAGCTTCATGGCACGTCATCTATACAATTGTGCGTTTATTTGGTTGTTGAAATGTGTTTCATGTTTATCTGAATATATATGTATGCACCCTCTGTGGTTGGGAGAGATCCAGAGATGTACTGTGCAGCAATGGGGAGGAGGAAACTGACGGCACTGTTTTTTTCCTATGGCTTAGACCCATCATAGAGGCACAGTGATTCAGGACGTGACAATCCTTTTGATTTGAACATTTGGTTGCATGCCTGGAGCAATAGAGAAGTTTGGCATAACCAGTAGTCAATTGGTGGCGGGGAATGAGCACAGTGAACCCTATCGTGGCTACAGTCGCTAGAAGCAGTGCATAGGTTGAAACCTACCTTCCTGGAAGTGTGATAGTTATTCTCTGGCTCTGTCCCGGGGTGGGCCGAAAATCCACAGACTTCCCAGCAATATAATGCCATTTAATGGCATTAGGTCAAAGGGCATGAGCCCATGCACCGCTGGATCAGCAACCAACCAACCAACCATGAGATGTAAGAATCTCTTATAAAAGTATAATAAACATAACGAGACAAAGTCACTCATATAGAAGATAGAAATTTACAATTATATTAATAAACATTCAAAAGAAATAAACAGGTGCGTGTATATACAGTGGAGGACAAGCACTCATCTTTCGCACACAAAAATCGTGGAAATAAAGAACAAACCTGGATGTTGTACACTGGTAGATGACACACCCCATGTACCGTAACTATAGTGAGATACATGAGGATCGCTTTCAGACTCATGGGTACTAGACTGCTCCGCATTATCTGTGTCCTGATTCTTGTCCTCTCTGAGGCTCAACAAAGGCCTTTTGTCATCAGCTGCAAATAATACAATTATTTAATATGTTCTGATATTAGTTCACACTTTACAATTCACGGTATATATTTCACAGTATCACTTATATTCAAATAAATAGTTCACATTTTGAAATTCGCTGTATTAATATATCCAGAAAAATCAGAATAATTGATAATATTATTAAGCAATATCCTAACATTATCACAAAGTGCACATTAACAAGTAATGTTCTAACCCAAACTTAAATACAAATCTATCCCGATAGAATCCAAAAGGCAAATTATACATTCAATCTTCATACAAACAGTGCGTTATCAATGTCAAGCATGACCACTAACTAAAGAACAAGAAAGTTTACTATGTGTGCAATGAGATGTCTAAGAAAAGCAGCAAACAACAAGAAGAGATCATGTAGGGAATGAAGAGATTGCAAGAAGAAGGATCAGAACAATGAGATGTCTAAGAAAAGCAGCAAACAAAAAGAAGAGATCATGTAGGGAATGAAGAGATTGCAAGAAGAAGGATCAGAACAATGAGGTGTCTAAGAAAAGCAGCAAACAACAAGAAGAGATCATGTGGGTAATGAAGAGATTGCAAGAAGAAGGATCAGAACAATGAGGTGTCTAAGAAAAGCAGCAAACAACAAGAAGAGATCATGTGGGTAATGAAGAGATTGCAAGAAGAAGGATCAGAACAATGAGATGTCTAAGAAAAGCAGCAAACAACAAGAAGAGATCATGTGGGGAATGAAGAGATTGCAAGAAGAAGGATCAGAACAATGTCTGTGGTATATAATATAAAATATTGAAAAAACATAGACTGAAATGATTCGGTCACTTAATGAACATTTGTTTGCAGCGATCAAGAGCATATAATATGAAATTTGAAACAGCAAGAGGCAAAGGAAGACAATTAAGAAGATGAATTAATGGAGTTACTAACGTTCTGAGACGTCACAATAAAACTGCATATCCAGCAAGCACACCTGCCATAATCTAAAAACGGATCGTCATTCAATACTGCGACGCTTGCAGCAAAAGCAGAGAAAAGAAATAGATCGATAGATCGATAGATGGGTGGGTGGATGGATGGATGAATAAATTGATAGCTAGATATATATGGATCGATAGAATTTCATAACAGCGAAGTAGTGTTTGAATTTCTAACCATCGTGTGAAACTTATTTCTAGATTGGCATTTTTCATGTCAGTTCTCATGCCCTTTAATGCCACGCGTCACTACCATTTCCCGCACTCCAGTACAGACACACATGTAGCCCCATGCTCCATCTGGTCCATTTTCCACTCCCCCGACTGCATTTAAAACAATTTTAGCTCTGTCATGTGAACGTGATCAGTGCTGTTCCAACTCGTCGTATTATGTTGCAATTGTGTTCTCGATAAAGAACGTGTGGTTGAAACGTCGATATTTGAGTGCTATTATGTGTGTTTTTGCAGTGATTAGCAAAACTGTATCACCATTTCCTAGTTTCACCCATTCAAAACATCAGCACACTACATCAAACCACCATCGTCCATTGTGCTGTCATAAAAAAAAACATCCGCAACTCTAAGCCTCCAGCACACTCTAAGCCTCCAGCAACACTCTAAGCCTACAGCAACACACTACGCCTCCAGCAAAACTCTAAGCCTCCAGCAACACTCTAAGCCTCCAGCATCACATAAGCCTCCCGCAAAACTCTAAGCCTCCAGCAACATCTAAAAGGACTACCACAGAGCACGTTTCTCTGTATATTCCACCAATCCCCAGAAACCTTCAAAATACAGTAAAAAATAAGACACCATAACAGAGTCTCGAACCCATGACCTCTTAATCTCAACCATAAAACACTTCTACATCACTCATCATGTATCATGTTTTGTTATCTGATACAGAGCATGTAATGAAGATTTTGATTACAGAAAGTATGCAAGTTGTTCCTATTACATTCATTAGTAAATGAGAAATGTATATATTTTAACCATGGACGTAGTCCGATTTGGTTACATCAGAGCTTTTACCGATAAAACGTCGAGTTCGTGGATCTGGTAATCCAGCCAACTCGACATACGTGTAAGAGAGTTAACCCTATATTACACGATGTTGTTTTTTTTACAACATACCATTTTCACTCAGATATATTCTCCATTTAGGTGTACACAATTTTAACGGTTACTTCCCTTTACATGCAGATAGATATTTTTGTGTTATGTATCTTTTCACATTTTCAAGCTACTATATTGTTTGTATGACATTTTGCATGCATTTAACTTTACAAAAAAATAGTTCTTTTTGCTAAATACACGGTATATTTTTCTTATTTAATTTGACTTAATGTAATGATACCACTTTAGTTTATACCTGCATTCAGTTTTTGTTGTAATATACTTCTTTCTCTTCAGAAATAACAGTATAGAGATACGGGTACCACTCCCATGGAAACATTAATAAATAACATTTCCAATTCTTTATTACATATTCCGCATTTCTGAACTTAATAGTCTTGAAATGTTCAATAAACATATTTTTATCGTGGGAAATCTTAAATGGTGTAATAGAGTTCACTTTATTGTCCAAAGGGAATTAACTGATAATATTATTTAAATAAATATAAAACAGAATTACTTACCCATGATTTGAAGATGAACCACGTCAAGATATTATTCTAGCGTTTGCTGCCCCCACATTATCTTGTCCACAATTTACACACTGTGATCATTAACATAACTTTACACGTCCTGTTGAAGATATATTAATATTTACAAACAATAACACAAAATAGCTGTAAGCTGAGCTATGAACCAACATTGCAGCACAGTTTCCAATAGTGTTCAGCTGCCTAGTCAGTGGTTGACCAGAAACATAAGTGTTCAGCTGCCTAGTCAGTGGTTGGCCAGAAACATAAGTGTTCAGCTGCCTTGTCAGTGGTTGAACAGAAATATAAGTGTTCTGCTGTCTGGTCAGTGGTTGGCCAGAAACATTAGTGTTAAGCTGCCTAGTCAGTGGTTGATCAGAAACATAAGTGTTCAGCTGCCTAGTCAGTGGTTGACCAGAAACATAAGTGTTCAGCTGCCTAGTCAGTGGTTGACCAGAAACATAAGTGTTCAGCTGTCTAGTCAGTGGTTGACCAGAAACTGTCTTACTCTCGTTGTCTACTGCTGCACTTGATCAGTAAGGATGGCGTATTCCCTCGAGCTTCCCAAAACATGTGCCCTGGTGCCCAACTTACTGGTGGCTGGGTGAACCATGTGTGTAATTTTTATTTCAAACCATGAATATTACACTAGACTCGAAAATACCTATTTCTGCATGGAAACAAGACCAATATTATGACAAGTGACAAATAACTAGCACTTCCTCAATCAGTATCAAAAACAGTGAATTAGAAAGAGTCGCCAGTTTTGAATACTTTGGTTATCTTATCAACAGTAATAGTGACTGCTATGAAGAAATCAGAAGGAGGTTGTCTATCGCGATAAAGAAGCTGATACAAATGAAAAACTTATGGCTGAGCTGCTGCTTAACAACAAAAATAACATTCCTAATAGCTTTCATATTCCCAGTCGCAATATATGGGTGTGAATCCTGGACAATCCTCACAAAAGCTAAAGATAAAGTAGCAGCATTTGAAGCAATGTGTTACAGAAAAATCCTCACAATACTATGGACCAAACAGAAAACCAATATAGATATCCTGAGAGTAAAACATCCTGAGGGTACACGCTTAAACCATTGAGAACTATAGAGAAGGCGATGCAACTAATTTGTAAACATCCGCGAATTGAAGGTATTTCTTGAACTATCGACAGCAAAACCGTATCCCGCGTCAGAATGAGAGGCTACTTCGTTCTTTTCACTGCTTTGCTACAGATTAGTATCCTCTCTATGTGACGAGTAATATGGTTATATTCTGACTTGTTTATGTTGATCGGATAAAAATATGTCAAAACATGCGTCAGATGAGCGGATGTTTACAGCGAGTTTTCCAGTATGTGAAAGCATTTTCCAGTATACTACAGTGAGTTTTTCAGAATACTACAGCGTTTTCCAGTATACTACAGCGAGTTTTCAGTATACTACAGCGAGTTTTTCAGTATACTACAGCAAGTTTTCCAGTATACTACAGCGTTTTCCAGTATACTACAGCAAGTTTTCCAGTATACTACAGCGTTTTTCAGTATACTACAGCGAGTTTTTCAGTATACTACAGCAAGTTTTCCAGTATACTACAGCGTTTTCCAGTATACTACAACAAGTTTTCCAGTATACTACAGCGTTTTTCAGTATACTACAGCGAATTTTTCAGTATACTACAGCAAGTTTTCCAGTATACTACAGCATTTTCCAGTATACTACAGTAAGTTTTCCAGTATACTACAGCGTTTTCCAGTATACTACAGCGAGTTTTTCAGTATACTACAGCAAGTTTTCCAGTATACTACAGCGTTTTCCAGTATACTACAGAGAGTTTTTCTGTATACTACAGCGAGTTTTTCAGTGTGGGAAAAGTATGCACATTTAACTAAAAAGCGATCATTATATTTGAAGAATATTTCTAACTCTACTTGTCAACACGTTTCACACTGAAAACTGACCAAGTCCTAGTTGTTGTTTTTTTTTAATTAATTCATGGTGGCCAGCAATATCACATGCGCCGAAGTTGTTGCATTGCATGATTATAAATTGCGCATTACACACCAACACGATATATTATTGAAAACGACAACATATCCATATAAAATGTATGAACTAGTAATAAATATTACGTTTTTTACAAATATTAACGTATTCAAAGAAATAAAAATTAATATAACAATGCTCAATGAACATATAATGAACATATTTTTTATGGAACTGAATTTCGGTACATGTGTCGATGGCTTATTTATACACGAGCGTGAACTGTATGTGGGTACATGTGTTGATGGACTATTTAAACTAGAGTGTGACAGATTGGCGCATATAATGTAAAAGGTTAGTCATCCCTGTGTTAATGAATACAAGTGTTATTGGAAGATGGCACACTTCTGTTCAGATCTCTCGTACACTGGATGTGACTACAAGAACAAGTACGTCTGTGATCGTGCTATAGATCTAAGTGCAAAGGACGCTACGACCATAACAGGCTGATTTCTTCTAACATTTGCGAGGAAGCGGCTCCGTAGCACCCTATACATTTAGATATGTCGCACGATTACGGACGTGCACGCCTTATTTTGCACACTCTGTATCGTGCACACTCCGTGTCGTGCACACTCCGTGTCGTGCACACTCCGTGTCGTGCACACTCCTTGTAGCAGCTTGCAATGGATGGAAGGCCTATTACAGACAATAGTGTTTTGTGTTATGTTCTAAGATGCGGGATAATATATAGATCATGATTAAGTTGCACGTGACTAACAAGAGCAAAACGTGACATAAAGAAACTTTAATAGTTTGTAGGAATTTCACGACAACTTATGTCATCGAGAGATATGTTGTGTTGTCACAAACGCAAATGTTGGTCACCTATCTGGTATCACGTTATCATTGTCTATATTCCACTCCATAAGAAGGTACACAAGTTAAAAGGAGAATAGGAATAGCTAAAACTGCCTTCAATGGCATGAGGAAAATATTAACATCTAAACAAATTACAAACAAGTGAAAAGTGAGAATTATAAAATGCTACATCTATTCTATATTAATGTATGGATCAGAAACATGGACACTAAATAAACAATTAGAAGACAGAATTGATGCCTTTGAGATGTGGGTATATAGAAGAATACGGAGAACATCATGGAAAGAGAAGAAAACAAATAAAGAGGTGCTAAAGACACTTAATATGAAGAAAGAAATACTAAGAGAAATAAAGATCAGGCAAATAAAATATTTTGGACACATTAAAAGACATGACACCTTATTGAAGACCTTACTTGAGAGTAAAGTCAAAGGGAGGCGAGCAAGAGGTAGACAGAGATACAATTGGGAGAGAAACATCACAAGATGGAAAGGTTACAGTCTTGCAGAGTGCACCACCAAGACAAGAGACAGGGGATGTTGGAGATCCGTTGCAGCCAACCTTCGTTGCGGAGACGGCACTTGATGATGATGATGATATCTCACTCCATATCTTTCCAATGCTTGCACCACAATCCACGACATCTCGTTCTCATGATATTCCGTATATATATTTGTGTCGTACTCATCCTTCTTGCACGTGTCTTTGTTCCAGGTAGAGTGTCCTTGATATATGTTTCCGCAGTTGTAATTTCTCATAAAACAGCATCCACACTTGCCATTATGTGTAGGGGTGGGATCTGTAAGTTTCTGTTCAAGGCCAGAGATGACACCTGAGTCGTACTGAGATTATGGAGGGTGGTCGTGATATTCTCAATCCATCTCTTTCTCGGTCTTCCTTGGCTCTGTATCCAGATGATAGTTTGTTGTAAGGTCTCAGTTGTATTTGGCTTAGGTCCATTCACACAGGGTGACCACAGCACTTTATCTGCTGAAATTATATGTATTCTTCTTCTTCTCTCGTTCACTTGAAACATGTCTATATCTATAATTATGTCTCCTTAATAAAACTCACTGTCTTTTGTAGTTCATACAGTGTCCCATAGAGCTTTGATTCCAGTGTTGTTTCCTCTGGTCAATGTCTGCCTCAGAGTTTCATGCTCAGAACACTCTTGAAGTGTATGTTTGGCACTCTGTGCTGCCTGTCCACATGTACACATGGCCGTGTTGTCAATCTTGAACTTTGTATACATGTAACTGCGGAGTCGGTTGTGTCCTGTTCTGAGACGTAGAATTATAACTTGTTCTGATCTGTTCATAATGTGATAGTCATCTTGTGTTGGTGTTTGTGGCTTTCTTATTGACTTGATCATCTGTATATGTATTCGATACAAGGCATTATTCCTACTCTTTTTCTGATAAAAAGTAAGATCCTGGTTTCTTACTCTGTCCAGTTTGGTGATCATAGCTACTTTTCTTAAACACTTCATCTCACATGTGATGATTTTTCTCTGTTTCGAGGTTGTTAAAGACCATGTTTGACACTTGTAACAATGTGTTGGTATGAAAATTGTAGATTTTATTTGTCTGTTATGTCTATATTAATCTTTGGATGCAGGAGTAATGGTGAAAGTTGTCACTGTGTTTGCTTTCTGTCATCTTTATTCTATTCCCCTGCCGAGTTGCACCTTTCTGAAGAAAGAAAACACTTCCTAAATATTTGAATTATTTTGTTTGTTTCACTGCTGAATCTTCTATTGTGATATCTATTGTTGTTGGTGACTTGCTGATTTTTATAACTTCCATCCTTTGCATGTTGATTTTTCATGTTATACTTCTTACAAGCTGTTGACAGTGCATCTATGTGGATTTGCATGTTTTCTACGTCATTGTATACCAGGTTTTGATCGTTGGCGAACAGAAGTTTATTAAGTTAATTTGTTTTATCATCTACTAAGTTGTTTGCATTGACTGTATTTTCATATTTAAGAATAATAGCTTCATTCGTTATTCTATCCATATAGATATTGAAACGTAAAGAGGACAGCACGCAGCCCTGTCTGACCCCTGATTTAGTTTCAAATATTTCGGTAATTAAATCTGCTGTTCTCACTGTACTTATGCAATTTTGATACAGTGCATTTAAGTTGTCTAATAGCTGACCACTGATGATGTACTTCTCTAATGTTTCCCAGAGAATATTCCTATCTACTCTATCGAATGCCTTTTCCAGGTCTATAAATATAGTGCTGATACCTTGATTGCATTCACTAGCTTTTTCATTTAGTTGTCTTAGTTACGACTGTTGTGATGGTCTTAAAATGTGCGATAAGTATTGTTTACCTAGGTATAAATTTAACTAGAGTTTCACTGAGAAATATAACAATGTGAACCTGTAAGTATAGAAATATGAAAACTTTCGTTCTGATCTATTTATGACTTACACATGTCTAGAAGGTCTTGTAAACAAGTTAAAAATGAAAATTATAAAATGCTACATCTATTCCATATTAATGTATGGCTCAGAAACCTTGACACTAACTAAACAATTAGAAGATAAAATTGATGCCTTTGAGATGTGGGTATATAGAAGAATAGGGAGAACATCATGGAAAGAGAAGAAAACAAATAAAGAGGTGCTAAAGACACTTAATATGAAGAAAGAACTACTAAGAGAAATAAAGATCAGGCAAATAAAATACTTCGGACACATTAAAAGACATGACACCCTATTGAAGACCTTACTTGAGGGTAAAGTCAAAGGGAAGCGAGCAAGAGGTAGGCAGAGATACAAGTGGGAGAGTAACATTACACGATGGACAGGTTACAGTCTAGCAGAGTGCACCACCAAGACAAGAGACAGGAGATGTTGGATATACGTTGCAGCCAACCTTCGTTGCGGAGACGGCACTTGATGATGATGATGATGAGAAGGTCTTGTGTTCCAGAATGCAAGTCGAACTACAATAAATCCAAGAAATATGTGACTATTTATATTCCCATGATATTCGAATATATGACTATTTATATTCCTATGATATTCGAATATATGACTATTTATATTCCCATGATATTCGAATATATGACTATTTATATTCCCATGATATTCGAATATATGACTATTTATATTCCCATGATATTCGAATATATGACTATTTATATTCCCATGATATTCGAATATATGACTATTTATATTCCCATGATATTCGAATATATGACTATTTATATTCCCATGATATTCGAATATATGACTATTTATATTCCCATGATATTCGAATATATGACTATTTATATTCCCATGATATTCGAATATGTGACTATTTATATTCCCATGATATTCTAATATGAGGAAAAGAAGGCAGGAAATGCACTCCACGAAGAAACTGCTCACCTATAGAACCAAGTATGGTTTGCCAAAAACATTTCCATCCCTGTTATGTGAGTGTATCTTGTAAAATGACTGATAAATTATGCGTCTAACATGAGCATCCTGAATATAATGAATAATTATGTTCTGAAGGCAGATGCTTACCCACATTGTATTCATGAATTGTCATCCCACCTTACCCACATTGTATTCATGAATTGTCATCCTAACTATCATTTCAAGTACCACAATATCGTAAAGATACAAACGTGTTTCACAAATTATCTGTGAGTATGATGATCTTACATATGAATACTTGTTATTGGTACAATAGTATATTGATCTGTTGCATCATAGAGGTTTAACATATCCTTCCACATTAACTGTTCTATTAACATTTGTGACATATGCCGCTAGCAAATTCACAGCTGTTTCAACATTGTTATACAATCGTATAAACTATTCTGTTCATGAAGTTAGTGGATATTACATACAATCGTATGAAATATTGTTCTCATGAAGTTAGTGGATGTTACATACAATCGTATGAAATATTGCGCTCATGAAGTTATTGCTGTGTGTGCGCTAATTGGTGGCTACTGTCATTTGCAGACATTATTTCACAAGTTTTATTTTGTCTGTCTAATACTTGTTGTTTTGGTTTTTTACAATTACGGGAAAATAAATGTAATGATGGTGTACTCAGTTACAAATTATCTAAATTGTATATTCCAGTCTGAGATTGTATGTAATTGTTATAACTTTGAATATTATATTTAATATAATATATATATATATTGGATAATTCACCCTCAAATATTGCCCCACAGTGAAACAAATAGAATATATATATTGGATAATTCACCCTCAAATATTGCCCCACGGTGAAACAAATAGAATATATATATTGGATAATTCACCCTCAAATATTGCCCCACGGTGAAACCAATATAAAAATGTGATTATATCCTATATTTACTTTAAAAACAAATAGGCCTCATTACTTTTCTGCAACCAAGCTTGCCGGCTCTAAAGTAAAAAATGACCATGACAAAGATACACAGAATATGGTCAGGATGAGTCTGAAAGAGTGCATCATCCATCATCAAATCCATAACCCGTCAGGGTCGTAGGCGGTACCACTCTGTAAACAACATGAAACTTTCATCACGCTCCCTTGTTCTCAGTTCCTTGTTCAAGTGTGGAGAATCTTTAATCCTGTCCAGTCTTTAATATTATCAATCCATACTTTTGTCTGTTCCCCTTTTCTTCTCCCCCTCAACTGTTCTATTCAAGATAGTTTTAGCAGAGTGCACTACCAACGCAAAAGACAAATGACAATGAATGTCATGTACCTTTCCAGCCTTGGCTGCTGTTACAGCACTGATGACAGAAACAGAAAACGGAAACAAAACACAGTAGTAGTAGGTTTATATTAAGAAACACACGTCAGTTATTATCTTATTTGATTGTAACACACTGACACTATTCTCGCTCCGCGAAGTACACACTAAATCTAATCTTAGAACTTTCGAATCACGACTACTGGTTGGTGTCACGTGTTATGACCCCTGTCAGCAGCATTTGACAACAACACGTCTACTCGCTGAATTTCTCAATGACAGACAAAATAAATAGATCGAATACGAAAGAAAACTAATATGGTTACTTCTTATAGTATGGATACTAATAGATACGCAATCAATACAAAGGTTCAATGAAGTAAACAAAGTGAAAACACAGTAGTAATACCTGACTTGGCTTGAAGATGGCAAATCCAGTGTGTTAAAGTGATGTGTCGAGATCTTAAGTATGACTAAGTGGGTGTGTTGCTGATGACGATTCACTCTATTTCGTGTGTCTGTGTGTTATACACGTCTGTGTTGTGAGTTAGTGGTAACATTCCTTTTGTTGTGATGGCGTGATGTCCTGTTATTTCATTACTTTGATAACTTAATTCTCTTGTCTGATATGATATCGATTGTTGAATGTGTTTTTTGTGTGTTAAGATACCGCTAGATGTGAATTAGATTGTTACATGATAGTAGTATTATGTTGTTGTTTGATGTGATCTAGACTGTGCCGTGATAGTGTTATTGTTTCGTATCCAGGTTCACATAATAGTGGCTAGATGGCCATGTCCAGGTTCACATAATAGTGGCTAGACAGCCATGCCCAGGTTCACATAATTGTAGCTAGACGGCCATGCCCAGGTTCACACAATAGTAGCTAGACGGCCATGCCCAGGTTCACATAATAGTGGCTAGACAGCCATGCCCAGGTTCACATAATTGTAGCTAGACGGCCATGCCCAGGTTCACACAATAGTAGCTAGACGGTCGTGTCCAGGTTCACATAATAGTAGCTAGACGGCCATGTCCAGGTTCACATGATAGTAGCTAGACGGCCATGCCCAGGTTCACATAATAGTAGCTAGACGGCCATGCCGAGGTTCACATAATAGTGGCTAGACGACCGTGTCCAGGTTCACATAATAGTAGCTAGATGGCCATGTCCAGGTTCACATAATAGTAGCTAGACGGCCATGTCTAGGTTCACATATTAGTGGCTAGATGGCCATGTCCAGGTTCACATAATAGTGGCTAGACGGCCATGTCCAAGTTCACATAATAGTGGCTAGACGGCCATGTCCAAGTTCACATAATAGTAGCTAGATGGCCATGTCCAAGTTCACATAATAGTGGCTAGACGGGATATAAGCTGTTAGATTCCAGTTTTGCTGAAGTGATTACCTATCATACATTTTACCTTAGAGGATTTTCACTATAACTTTGTTACAATCTGGTCACAAACTGCCGGTAAATGTTCAAATCTTGTCCCCACCGAAGACGGATGTGTCGGGCCATTGTCGCAAATAAAACGGCGACACAACACAATCCATTCTCGGGACTACATCCTGCTGAAAATATAGTAATCATACTACAAAAGAGATCCAGTGTGAGTTTAATAATGAGAGCTGACGAAGAAGAAAAAATATTTTCCAACAGGTGTTCTAGCACGAGCAATCAGCAGCATTCATCACAACGGAGATGATAGGGTCAGGAACCAACTCTCTGAACAACGTACTTACTACATGTATGACAGGGTGCAGTCTTACTTTTCTTTGTAGTCCAAGCTAGTATCTCGTGTATGAAGTCGGCTGTGCAGTTAAAAACTCACGCTTGTCCGCTATCTCATGTATGGAGTGGGCTGTGCAGTTAAAAATTCACGGTTGTCCGTTATCTCATGTATGGAGTGGGCTGTGCAGTTAAAAATTCACGGTTATCCGTTATCTCATGTATGGAGTGGGCTGTGCAGTTAAAACTCACGGTTATCCGTTATCTCATGTATGGAGTGGGCTGTGCAGTTAAAAATTCACGGTTGTCCGTTATCTCATGTATGGAGTGGGCTGTGCAGTTTAAAAACTCACGGTCGTCTGTTATCTCATTTAGGGAGTCGGCTGTGCAGTTAAAAACTCAAGGTTGTCCGTTATCTCATTTAGGGTGTGGGCTGTGCAGTTAAAACACACTTTTGTGCGCTATCTCATGTATGGAGTGGGATGTGCAGTTAAAAACACGGTTATCCGTTATCTCATGTATGGAGTGGGATGTGCATTTAAAACTCACGGTTATCCGTTATCTCATGTATGGAGTGGGATGTGCAGTTAAAAAACACTGATGTGCTCTATTGAGTCGATGGATTAAAAGAAATTTAACATTGAGATTATTGACTTACATTCATTTGTGGCACTTATCACTACTTATGCAGCAAAACTCACCAAATCTGAAGATGTCAAGGATGCCTTCTATAGCTAAAAATGTGATGAAAAAGATTCCAAATTAATATTTTATTTACGTCATTTTCTATTACCTGGTAGCATTCAGTATGTAGCCATCAAATCACCATATTTTGGCTGGATTGATTTTCCAAGCAATATAAATATTTTCAGTAGCTTGCCATTGTTTTCTTAACGGTTTGAGTACACAATTGCCTGTATCGGAATTCGAAACCGGTACAGACGTGCACTGTACCATTCCTCAGAAAGACATGTCCGTTGTTTGTTAGGTGTTTTTATTTTTGTTTCTTTGTGGGGTTTTGTGTGTGTTTTTGTGAGGTTTTTTTGTGGGTGTGAGATTCAAAATAATAACCGATCTGTTTTGGGAACATACGGGAGTAGGGTCAAAGAAATCGTGGAAATCCATAAAAACTGGAAGGAGAACAACCATGCAAGAAATTAAAAAGACTAATAACAGCTGAAACACAGAAAGTAGACAGACAGTTCGGCGTAATTAGATTGGTCACCTATGTCCCAGGATCTTTACGCTCCAATTATGTTATTATTTTTCTCTTCTTTCATTCACCTGGAATGAGCTCATATCTATACTTTTAATTCTTTTATAAATTTGTTTGCGCTTCACTTATTTCTTCCTCGCTTCTCATTTTCTGTTCCTCATATCATCGTCGTACAGTGTTTATGCGTCCGTGTAAAAGGTGTTGTTTGCCCACTGTCATTTGTGCTGATGAAGAATTTCTAGTCGAAACGTTTTCTGTCTCTATATCTTGTTGTTAGTATGTTTTGTTTATAAATATTGGTAACACTTTTACTTATTTTCGTGTATCTAAATTTTTCTCCATGCGTTGACACAGCCCAAGCATTCCATTAGTGTCGGGTCGTCTCATAGTACTGAGAATTATCTCTTTCAGAAACGTTGCTGTGTTTTGTAGTTCGCAGAGGAACCTAGAGGTTTTTTCCAGTCCTTTTTATCCGGGTCAGCATTATTGCCCACGCCCTTCAACGTGCAAAATCCTAACAAATCAATGTAAACTTCGCTCTTCGGACGCCGTTTTTAACCTATCCGCAGAAACACGCACACATCTATTCAATTACTATAGGAGCCGCGTAGCGCAGTTGTTAGCGCACTGGCTTTGCATATGAGTGGTCCTGGGTTCATTCCTCAGTTCAGGCGGAAATATTTTTCAGATCGTAACGGCACCCAGGTCGACCCATCCTTAAATGGGTACAGAATTAATCCGGGAAGGAAAGACTGCGAGGGAGAGGAGATGGCTACCGCCCCCATTTGCAGAGCCTCTGAAATGTGAGATCGCTAACATCTCACACCCCTACGTCATTAATAAATGCAATGGGTTACTTTACTGCTTACTAACTCTATTACAGGTCAATATGGTGATACGTCATTATTGTCATTGGCTGGTGACACTTGAATGGTCTCAAGCACTGACACCAATAGGGTAATTTTAAGGGGAAGGAAAACAACAGAGCGTATGTAAGGAGTGTTGCAGCAAAATAGAAAACTCAATAACGACATCAACAGAAACACACGACCTTTCGACCAAAAAGTCTTCATCAGGACAAAAAACAAATAGAAAGAAATGAAAATTGACTGACAAAAATTCTCTGTATAGGTAAAAATAATGGCCTCCTCTGATCATTTGTTTAGAAATACTTGATGGACTTAACTGCAGTAGGGCGTGGTTTGACTCAGCATTTCATAAATCGGGACATTCGAAATCAAGATACCTAACAACCACAGGCCCCTATAAATATATATTTATGCAGCGCCCCTTTCCTTCGACTCCCCCCCCCCCCCCCCAATAAAAAAAAAGATTGCACAAATAAAAGTTTTTAAAAAATGAATTATCTGCATGCTGACACTAGAAAATTATGTCTACAGCTGAGAATATAATGAAAAAAAGACGTGATAGTCTTACGATGTAAGACCGGTAGTCTTACGATGTAAGACCGGTAGTCTTACGATGTAAGACCGGTAGTCTTACGATGTAAGACCATATATGGAACAAAACAGCAGATTATAAACACATGTAAATAACACACAATGACGTTGGGTCAAATAGCATGAACCCATGGATCGCTGGATCAACAAACCAACAATTAGATAAATCAACTTGTCTTATTCCTTGGATACATATTGACAGACAGCAAGTAAAATGGTTCTTTGACTATGAGAATCAACCCACACCAAATAGGAATAAGAGCATATAACAGAAGAATACCGGGTGTAAAGCTAAAGGTAGACCAAGAAAACGGTGAATAGAAAACATCAAGATGACCTTGAACAAACATGGACTAAATACAACCACAGCGACATATCTGGTCTTTGAACAACAGCTTAAGCTCCCACCACTGCGCTTAACGGCAAGTGTGAATACGATCAACTATCATTCACCTAGGGACAGACAATAGACAATTCCTTGGATCGTATTTCATTGTGGCACTTTATTACCAGGGTTGAGTCCCTTTATATAAGAAAAACATTTAGTGTCAAAATCTATGGCAAAGAACAAACAGAAAAACAGTTACAACTATATTAAGAAGTTATATTTTTACATTGGCAACATATGGATTTCTTTGGTTTTTTTCCTAATCGATGATACGATGCTTCCAAGATAAGTGAAACAATTTTAAAAATTAAAAAGAAAAATTATTCACACTTATCATATAAGTGAATTATATATAAGTGAAGCGTCATATCATCGAACGGGGAAAACAGCAAAGAAATCTAACATAGATGAAACATAGCATACCGGATAATGGGGCAGATTCTCCTATTTTAAAAAACAAAAATGTGATCATAAACACCAAAACTGCACTATATAAAACGATAATCATACCATCACTATGCTACCAATGTCAGACGTGAACACTGACAACAGAATCTAAAAGAAAACTTGTTACAACATAAATGACTTGTCTACGTAGAATCCTTGGAGTAACATTAAGCGACGAATCAGGAACGACAACATCAGAAGACGAACAAATACATTGCCAATAGTGGATTACATCAGAAGACAAGATTAAGTAGTTTTCTCATGATTCCAGACTACCAATAAAAAGCATTACTATACAGACACGATGGGTATAAAGTCAGGGGCAGACCTTGCAAACAATGGATTACATAAATAAAAGAGTCAACGAAAACAAACTTGTATGAAGCACACAAAAAGCCATCTCCAGAGAACTCTTCTACCAATGATGTTGCAAGGCATAAAGAGGCATAAAGGTGCTAAGAATATCATGGACAGAAAGGCGAACCAACACAGATGTCTGCAAAGATCTGAACATAGAAGAAGACTTGTCGTCTCAAATATATATTAAAAAATGCAACTAAAATATTTCGGACATGTAAAGAGACACAATTGTTTAGAAATATTAGTCATGGAGGAGAAATATCCAGAAAAGAGAATAAGAGACAGACCAAGACAACGATGGACACATGCTATCGAAGACCTTCCGCGCATAACACCTGGAGAGGCTTGGCAGCTCTACAGAACCGAAAGGCTTACAGAGTGACATTCAGGACAACGTTCTGTAAAGGACACGTCACGTAGATTGATTGATTTACTTCGCATTACATTAAATCTTTCAATATTTTTCATTTGTTTTGTCAAGTTTTCCCCTACGACTTTCTCATTTATTTTGTTGTTGTTTCCATGATACGCACCTTTCTCATTCCTCTCTCTCTTTTTTCCTATGTAGATCAGTTTGATGACTAACCCTAACCCTAACCCTGTAGATCAGTTTGATGACTAACCCTAACCCTGTAGATCAGTTTGATGACTAACCCTAACCCTAACCATAAGGTAGCCTACAGCACAAACCATATTTCTTGTCATGTAATGTTTTCTCTCCACAACGTTATCACCTCAATGAACTCCCTGAACCCTTCTTTGTCTTGGGCCATGACGCTTGGATTTTCCAACGTCGAATTCATGTTATCTTTATTGTCGTCAGTCCATCGTCTTCTTTGTCTACCTTTCCTCCTCCTCCCATGTGCTCTGCCCTCCATTATTTGTCTTTCTAAACAGTTGTGTCTCTTTATATGACCAAACAGGTGTAGTTTTCATTGTGCTGTTGTCTTTAGTAACCAACGCTCTGGAATCTTCAATGTGTTTATAATATCTGAGTTTCTCTTTTTTTTCCTTCCATGATATTCTAAGTATATTTCTGTAGCATTTTATCTCAAATGCGTTGATCTTCTTTGCCGCTGTTTTACTTAGGGTCCATGTTTCACATCCGTATGTTATAACCGGAAAAGCTAAAAGTTCTTAACATTAGCAGTTTCGTTTCTATTTTGTTGTTATTTCTTATGTTTTTCAAATGTGTTATTTTACAATATATGCCATTGCTTATCTCTTCCTAACCAATGTCCCAGGAAATTAACTCTTCAAATATGTTAAATAGACGAGGACACATCGGCGTACTTAGATTTGCTGAGTTTGCTATGCAGAGATATTTGTACCAGCACATTATACTTATTAGACTATAGACTATATGACTATATAACGAGTCTTACATATCATTAATAGCGAAGCACAAAATTTGTATACACGCAGAAAACAATAATCATGTCAACAGATATAACAACACAACAATAAAAAATCAGAATAGACAATACCGAGATAGAATGTGTGGATAAATTTGAATACCTAGGAACAAACATCAACGGTGCAGGAGACTGCATGGCAGAAATAAGGAAGAGATTGGCAATGGCATATTGCAAAATATCACGGATGAAAAACATATGGAAAAACAACAAAATAGAAACGAAAGTGCTAATGTTACGAACTTTTATTTTTTCCGGTTGCAACATACGGCTGTGAAACATGGACTCTAAGTAAAACAGCGGCAAAGAGGAGCAACGCCTTCGAGCTGAAATGCTACAGAAAGATACTTCGAATATCATGGAAGGATAAAATCAGAAACTCATATATTATAAACACACTGAATATTCCAGAGTGTTGGTTACTAAACACAATAACAAAAAGAAAACTACACCTGTTTGGTCATATAAAGAGACACAACTGTTTAGAAAGACAAATAATGGAGGGAAGAGTACCTGAGTAGAGGAGAAGGGGCAGACCAAGAAGACGATGGACTGGCGACATTAAAGATAACATGAATACATCGCTAGAAAATGCAAGCCACATCGCCCAAGACAGAGAGAGGTTCAGAGAGTTCATTGGGAAGACAACGTTCTGGAAGGAATACATCACATGACAAAATATATCATTGAAAATTACTCCAACATTCTTTACATTTATATGTTTCATACTGTATACCCTGTCATGAGTCATATACTTGTCTTACCGCAATTTCATAATGTTGTCTTTTATCAAATATACATAATCTATGACGAAGAGTTATAGACCATCGGATATTGTCCCCCCTTGGCTCTGTTGTGACAGACTCGTCTATGGTGGAGAGTGTCACCACGGCCGATGGTCCAACAAATCTGAGAGAAGAATGGTGAAAATTTGTTCCAGAAGTATGTTGTAAGCTCGTAACATGAAGTGACAGTCGTGGTGAAGTGTTACACTAGAATGCTTCCTTTGGGGTCTAAAAATGCATCCTAACACAACATTTACATCCACACAAGGGACGTTATTGTCAGAAAGGCTGTAGACTGTCAAGAGTTACCTGCTCACAGCTAACGTGATTGCTTCATTATTTTCATCATCATCATAACTATTCTATCTATCTACTCAATAAATCCTGTGTTGCCTTTCAGCGACAAATGTAGATTATTCTATGTAGATATGATACGTTGGAAAATAACATTTGTCCGCCTCTATTGCTTATATAGAGACGTATGTCTGGAATACCACAAGTCTGGAATACCACAAGTCTGGAATACCACAAGTCTGGAATACCACAAGTCTGGAATACATGATTATGTCAGGCAAACAGCATGAGTCTCAAAATCCTTTTTTCAATGCAAATAAGACATAAATACATAACATAAATAGACTCACACCTACAATATTCATTGACAAAAGACAACTAGAGTATAGAACAACGATTAGTCATCTCTGATCAATAATCAACATTACAAAGAATATCTCTCAGATGAGATGAGAAAAGAATTACCAACAGTCCTACAAAGAGCACAATCCTACAAAGACCAAAGTTCTACAAAGAACACAGTCCTACAAAGAGCACAATCCTACAGAGACCAAAGTTCTACAAAGAACAAAGTCCTACAAAGAGCACAATCCTACAAAGACCAAAGTTCTACAAAGAACACAGTCCTACAAAGAGCACAATCCTACAAAGACCAAAGTTCTACAAAGAACAAAGTCCTACAAAGAGCACATCCTACAAAGACCAATGTTCTACAAAGAATAAAGTCCTACAAAGAGCACAATCCTATAAAGACCAAAGTTCTACAAAGAACAAAGTCCTACAAAGAGCACAATCCTACAAAGACCAAAGTTCTACAAAGAACAAAGTTCTACAAAGAGCATCACAATTCAAAATTCTGAGGCAGAAAAACAAAGTTACATCAATTCAGAACCTATTTTTGTCAAGATGCAATGTATGAATGCAAAACGTGGCTAAGACATTCACAATGGACAAGAAAATATTAGCATTTGAAATGAAATGTTTTTTAAAAATTTTCTAAGAATATCATGGACATAAAGACGATCCACCACTGATGTCCGCGACGGGGTTTGAACCATGTACCTTGGCTTTCACAAACATTCACTACCACTTATGACCAGATATTATTATCATGTGCCGTCTCCGCAACGAAGTTTGTCTGCAACAGATCTCCAACATCCCGTGTCTCTTGTCTTGGTGGTGCACTCTGCTAGACTGTAACCTGTCCATCGTGTGATGTTACTCTACCACTTGTATCGCTTCCTACCTCTTTCTCGCTTCCCTTTGACTTTATTCTCAAGTATGGTCTTCAATAAGGTGTCATGTCTTTTAATGTGTCTAAAATATTTTATTTGCTTGATCTTTATTTCCTTCAATAATTCTTTCTTCATATTAAGTGTTTTTAGAACCTCTTTGTTTGTTTTCTTCTCTTTCCATGAATTTCTCCATATTCATCTACATATCCACATCCTAAAGGCATCAATTCTGTCTTATCATTGTTTGTTTAGTGTCCATGTTTCGGAGCCATAGTTTAATATAGACTAGATGTAACATTTTATCAATCTATCAATCAAGTGTCATTATGAATGGCGTAGGCGATCATGTTTCTCCACGGGTCTTTGTCTCTTGTGTTGTCAATAATCTCGGTTCGTGAAATTCTATCGTGCCACAATACTAGTCCGTCTAACAACATTTCTCTTTGTCACTCCTGTCTTTTCTCCCCTTCATCTTTCCAGTGGTTATTAAGTGTTCAAGCTGTATTCTTCTCAGCGCAGGCCATAGAAATCTTGATTATAATTCTCATTTTTAACTTGTGTAATTTGTTTAGATGTTAATATTTTCTCATGTCATTGAAAGTACTTTTTGCATTCCTATTCTCCTTTTAACCTTTGTTTCACATCTACCGTCATTTATGACTATTTGTCCAAGATACTGATGTTTTACTTGTTGTAGTTTCTCTCCATGTATGTGTCTGTTTAGCATCTGTTCTTCTGTGACATTTCTGATTATCGTGGTTTTTGTATTTTGTATAATGGCCAGATAGTATCTGGTTTAATCAAACGTATTCTTTATTTAGTGGTTCTCTAATTCTCAGTACGCCAGTCGAAATAGTAATGTTAATTACAAGATAAATTTACATGTTCAAACTTTAGGAATCACCTTTCTGTTTCAGGCCATATTATAGATCAATTTTCATGTTATATTAAATATCAACTTTCATGTGATATGGTTGGTTGGTTGGTTAGTTGGTTGGTTGGTTGCTGATCCAGCGGTCCATGGGCTCATGCCCTTGTACCCAATGCCATTGTGTGATATATGCATGTGTTTGTGAGTTGTTGTTTTGTTCCATATAATGTGTTCCATTTATCTGGCCCTGGAGGGAGAAGCATTTTCCTGATGTCATCCAGCGCTGGACATTCAAAAAGGTGGTGGTCAACAGTTTCATATGGATGAGTACACAGCCGGCACCCTGGAGTGTGTTGTGGTTGATTTATGTTCAGGTGATTGTTAAGCTGTACATGTTGTGTGCGCAGTCGGAATATGATACTCTGTTCTTTTCTTTCCAGGAGGTTGATATTGTCTTTAGGATTTGGGCTGGTCATATATTTATAGATTTCCCTCCCAGTGTTTCCCATGGCCCATCTGTTCATCCAATTTTCTTTGTTCACAGAGCATGTGATATAAATTTATCAACTTTTATGTTATATCATATAGCACCTGTAATGTTATATCAAATTATCAACTTTTATGTTAAATCATATATCAACTTTCATGTGATATCACATATCAACCTTCATGTGATATCAAACGTCAACGTTCATGTTATATCATATATCAATTTTCATGTTATACAAAATATCAACTTTCATGTTATACAAAATATCAACTTTCATGTTATATCAAAATATCAACTTTCAAGTTATATCAAAATATCAATTTTCATGTTATACAAAATATCAACTTTCATGTTATATCAAATAACAGTCTCTCGTTTAGTCGTCCTTGACATCATATTAAATACAATCTAATGCGTGCAATATTTTTTTTCTGAACAAATTATCGTTCCTCAGCAATAACTTCGTGCATGTATGCGGTGGTCGTATGGCGAGTTTCATTAGTTCACCTACGATGTCTCAGAGTTTCTTGTGGACCACACACAAAAATTGGAGAATTTAGAGTCACAGACCCGTCGGATAGAGTGCTGAGTCCACAGAAAGGTAACTATTTAGATAATAGTTGATAAAATAATTATATATAATATGCGAGTAGATGGAGAGAATTTGGGCCCCCTCCAAATATACCTGACTGCCATATAAAAACTAAGGAAGACAGACAATACATAGATTAATATTTCTCCGCACTCATCCGTATTGCTGAAGATATAAATGGCTAGAGGACCGTGTGTTGATACATCCATGTAGTACATCTACGGTCCTGGCGGATTATTGGTTTATTGATGAGTATCTCCAAGAAACTTGACAAGTTTTAAACGTGCTCCTGAGATACCATGGATACAAATTTAAAGGTTGAGAACCACTGCTATAAACCGCTACAATATTTCAACAAAAGAGGGTCCAACCATTACCACATTCTAACAGATACTGTAGTTTAAAATACAGCTCATAAACGTCGGAGTACGTTTTAAGCGGTCACATGTTGACTTGAATATCGTCTAGATATATGGGGGATGATTCATTACTCATTAAACACGGTATAACGGTGTCTGGTATTTCCAAACTCTTAAATATATATTTAAACATTCAACCACGTCAATAAAACCTGCAATAATATCATGCAAGCAAAAAAAAAAAAAAAAAAACCAAACCATCGGCAGTAAAAACCTCTGTATAGAAAGTAAACAAGACTTCATTCGTAACATTTGTTTATTATTGCGGCGATTTACTTTGGTCACTATTTATATACTTGGAGTCACATGCCATAAATAGCCGATGCAACTGCAAGTATAGAAATAGTGATCAACCGAAACACGACAATAATCACAAACGTTATGAATGAAGGCCTAATTAATTATGTTGACAGGTCTCATAGGGCTGTGGAAGGTCACGGAAGAAGTAGAATATGTGGAACTGACATCAACGAAGACAAAATGAATGTAAGTATACATATTGAATCATCATCCCTGACAGCAAGTTTTGAAGATGCGAGAAGAATAAACAAAATAAATAGACAAAGAACAATGTCATAATTCTGACACATCAATAGAAGGTATAATAACAATAGAATAATTCTGACACAACAATAGAAGGTATAATAACAATAGAATAATTCTTACACACCAATAGAAGGTATGTTTGTTTGTTTTTCGTTCGCTCCATTGTAACCATCACGGATATCCGTGCGATTTCCGCCGGGAGCGTGATTACGTTGTGCCACCGTTATGCGCCTTGTAGGCCTAGCACATCCGATTTCGGCATGCCTTGACAATTCGGGTGGGCTACCCTTAGCCTGTGACAGCCTCTATATCTGTCTCCAGGCACGCGTAGTGACGACTCTTCGCCCAGACGATGTTTTGCTCTCGTCTAACTCGAACGAGGTGTTCAACTGTCTATGAACTTGCCTCGTGTAATTGGACGTGCTGTGCCTGTGCCCATTGGGTACCGAACCGTTTCTCATCCGTGAGCCTGGTTCCTTAAGGGCAAGAACTCATCAGAGGAGTTGGACACTGGCTCTTTCGCCCTCTTAGCCGAGGTGTCATTCACCGACATCGTGTACCCCTTGTCCAAGTTCGAGTCTCACACCACGCGTTTGGGAGCAAGGCGTTCTCGAGCTGAGCGTCCTTGTCCCAATAGCGCCTGAGCCCATCAGGTACTGAACCCTTTCTCTCTTCAAGTGTATTTCCGGTGTAGGAAAACCTGACAGTAGAGTTGGGCCAGGGCTAAATCGTTGTCCCTTTTGTGCCTGAGCGAATCGAGTACGGAACCCTTTCTCTCTGCAAGTGTACTTCCGGTATAGGAAACCTTGACAGTAGAGTTGGGCCACGACTACCATCGTTGTCCCTTTCTTGCCTACACCCATCGGGTACAGAACCCTTTCTCTTTGCAAGCATATTTCCGGTTTAGGAGGGCTCGACATTAGAGTTGGGTTAGGTCTTTTGCTTTACCAAACGCCGATGGATGGGTCTGGGTCTCTGGCTGTAAGGAACTCTGGTAACTAGAAGCCCGTCTCGAGCTGACGGAGCTTGTAGTTCTTTTTCCTAGGGACTTTTCACTTTCTATTTGCAGTTCGCGCTGCCCTCTAGCGCTGTTCTGCCCTTTCATTGTTTCATTGTACTCTGTATGAAACATATGTGTCTCTCGCCATGCATTTACTTTTACGTGCATTTTACATTGGCCGCCCCTCCAATGTTCGGACTGGACTGACTAGCTTCACTGTATGTCGACAGTGTCGCTATATGTGGTGCAGCTGGTGGTGTCGGAGATATTGTCTGTCTCTTGTGCAGTCAAATCTCTTTCCATCTGCTACCTCCACATTCTCGGACACGATCCCCAAATGATTTGGCCAGAATCAGCACGAGCTGCTGTATTTCTGTTTCCAGGGTGCACCGCGTGGAGGTACATTTGGGATCTTGGTTATCTGCTAACCCTGGGTCCGCCTAGAGCAATGCGTTCCCTTTGCACCCCAATAGAAGGTATAATAACAATAGAATAATTCTGACACAACAATAGAAGGTATAATAATAATAGAATAATTCTGACGGAACACTAGAAGGTATAATATCAATAGAATAATTCTGACACAACAATAGAAGGTATAATAACAATGTCATAATTCTGACACAACAATAGAAGGTATAATAACAATAGAGTAATTCTGAAACAACAACAGAAGGTATAATAACAATAGAATAATTCTGAAACAACAATAGAAGGTATAATAACAATAGAATAATTCTGACACAACAATAGAAGGTATAATAACAATGTCATAATTCTGAAACAACAATAGAAGGTATAATAACAATAGAATAATTCTGACACAACAATAGAAGGTATAATAACAATAGAATAATTCTGACACAACAATAGAAGGTATAATAACAATAGAATAATTCTGAAACAACAATAAAAGGTATAATAACAATAGAATAATTCTGACACAACAATAGAAGGTATAATAACAATGTCATAATTCTGAAACAACAATAGATGGTATAATAACAATATAATAATTCTGACACAGCAATAGAAGGTATAATAACAATATAATACCAAAGTCTTAATAAATATTGGAAACAACAGACTTAAACAAGTGACGGAATTCACATGCCTAGGAAGCAATATAACAACAAACGACAAGAGCAGTAAAGAAATACACAATAGATGTAGTAAAGCACAACAAGCTCTAAGGCAAATGATACCAATCACCAAAACAAAAAATGTAGATTTAAACACCAAAATAACGCTATTCAAAACGATTATTATGCCAACGCTGTGCTAACAAAGCCAAACATGGACAACTACAGCACAAGACAAACGTAAACTTGTGACAGCTGAAATGGCATGCTTACGCGGAATCCATGGAATATCGCTAAGAGACAGAGTGCGAAATGAGAATCGGTATCGCCCCAATCTTGGAGTATATTAAGAGCCAACAGATCAAATGGTTTGCACACATCAGCAGACTACCACCAGACAGCATACCACAGCAAGCTATGCTACACAGATACAGTGAAGTCAGACCTAGAGGCCGACCACAAAAACTATGGACCATCCAAATAAAAGAGGCGACAAATTCCACAATATACTCACCACACACGAGGGTCATCTCCGACAACGCTTCTACCCCTAACGCTTAAAGGCAATAAAGGGTTTAGCGAATAGATAGATAGAATAATATGATTAGTTTGTTTGTTTGTTTTGCGTTCGCTCCATTGTAACCATCACGGATATCCGTGCGATTTCCGCCTGGAGCGTGATTACGTTGTGCCACCGTTATGCGCCTTGTAGGCCTAGCACATCCGATTTCGGCATGCCTTGACAATTCGGGTGGGCTACCTGAAGTTTATTAGGTTCAGATATGCAGAATGTGTCAAACAAAAATTGGGTAAGTTGTAAATTAATGTTTCTATAAACGTGGTACCTTTTTCTCTATAACTTTATTTTTGGAGAGAACGGATTATAATTTAACAAAAACTGAATGCAAAATAAACTAAAGTTGTATTAATACTATATATTTCATTGTAGATAACTAACTAAGTAACATTGTAAATAACTAACTAACATTGTAAATAAACTAAAGTGGTATTAATACTATATATTTCAATGTAGATAACTAAGGGTAAATTAAATAAGAAAAATATACCTTGTAAAAATCCGCACACAAAAAAAACAACATTTTATTTACACAATTGGTTGGGGGGGGGGTGTTGCTTTTACAAATTTAATTACATGAAGAATATCATAAAAGTCATGCATTATCTTGACAATTCCAAGTATACGGGAAATGATGGCGGATTTATTCAAGATGGCGGATTTATTCAAGATGGCGGATTCAATCAAGTTTAGTGAATGAGTCGGATTACAAACTGTAAAATGTGTTTTAAAATGTAAATCTACTCTGTCAACGAAGTATAAATATGTTAAGGAAATGTTTTCTAACGGTTTTATTATAATGTGTGTTGCATTCGAGTGTGAAATGTGAGAGAAGGAGACGTGAATATTCTGACATGTAAACTAGGACAGTGAAATACATGTCGCTGTGACTGCCTTGCAAGCCGGTAGTGCGTAAATTCTGTATTTAACCTACAATAGGAGCTTAAACATGGAGACTAAAAACATCGCTACATTAAATGTATGTGGTCTCGGCGACAAAACATCAGATCTGATCGAATTTTTGATAAAGAAACTTAGAGACATTTTAGGCATTGCAGACACTATGCAGAAAGGAGGTATATCTTTTCGCTAAACCCTTTGTTGTCTTTCAGCGTCAGGGGTAGAAAAGAAATGTTTTTAGACTTTACGAGATCAGAACTTGGACGGGAAGTTGGGTACTGACCTCCCAGGTAGGCGTTTGTGAGATGAAGTTGAGAGTTGAGTTTTGACCACGGAATAAGACGGCCAGGTCTCCAAAGTTCCGAGTTCGTTAGTTTTGAGCGCGAGGTTAGAGCTAACAGAGACGGGTAGTTTCGAAGAAGGAAAAATGTCGCCAAACGACCAGAGAATGTAAACATACAGTTCAGAGTTATACTGGGAGAATTACGCTCTCAGTCCAGTAGAGAATCACATGTTAAGAAATAAACTGACAGTTGGCACTTTACGAGTTACCTACAGCCAAGTAAGATTTAGAAATAAAGAAAAACTAGAACCTGGGTTGATTGTTAATTGTTCACCTTCTAAGAAGGTGTATTTTCAAAAATTAACGTATAAATAAAATAACAGTTGTGAAACAAGGACAGCCAGTTAATGAATGAGAGAACGTTTCAGAACTTGTAAACTAATGAAACAAGGATAGCCAGTTAATGAATGAGAGAACGTTTCAGAACTTGTAAACTAATGAAACAAGGACAGCCAGTTAATGAATGAGAGAACGTTTCAGAACTTGTAAACTAATGAAACAAGGACAGCCAGTTAATGAATGAGAGAACGTTTCAGAACTTGTAAACTAATGAAACAAGGACAGCCAGTTAATGAATGAGAGAACGTTTCAGAACTTGTAAACTAATGAAACAAGGACAGCCAGTTAATGAATGAGAGAACGTTTCAGAACTTGTAAACTAATGAAACAAGGACAGCCAGTTAATGAATGAGAGAACGTTTCAGAACTTGTAAACTAATGAAACAAGGACAGCCAGTTAATGAATGAGAGAACGTTTCAGAACTTGTAAACTAATGAAACAAGGACAGCCAGTTAATGAATGAGAGAACGTTTCAGAACTTGTAAACTAATGAAACAAGGACAGCCAGTTAATGAATGAGAGAACGTTTCAGAACTTGTAAACTAATGAAACAAGGACAGCCAGTTAATGAATGAGAGAACGTTTCAGAACTTGTAAACTAATGAAACAAGGACAGCCAGTTAATGAATGAGAGAACGTTTCAGAACTTGTAAACTAATGAAACAAGGACAGCCAGTTAATGAATGAGAGAACGTTTCAGAACTTGTAAACTAATGAAACAAGGACAGCCAGTTAATGAATGAGAGAACGTTTCAGAACTTGTAAACTAATGAAACAAGGACAGCCAGTTAATGAATGAGAGAACGTTTCAGAACTTGTAAACTAATGATATCCAAGATTATTCATTTGCTTGATGTTGTACCTTGATGTTGTACCTTGATGTTGTACCTTGATGGTGTACCTTGATTTTGTACCTTGATGTTGTACCTTGATGTTGTACCTTGATGTTGTACCTTGATGTTGTACCTTGATGTTGTACCTTGATGTTGTACCTTGATGTTGTACCTTGATGTTGTACCTTGATGTTGTACTTGAAGAGACAGTCTTATCTGTGAAGACACCGTTATTATTGAATGCGTTTAATAGAAGTACAAAGTCAGTTAGAATAGTCATAGATTGTCCTGGGAGACAATCAATTCAAAGAAGAGACAGAGAGTTGATAAAGAGTTATATCCAAAGTTATCTAGAGAGAATATATAGAGAGAATATCTAGAGAGAATATCTAGAGAGAATATCTAGAGAGAATATCTAGAGACAATATCTAGAGAGAATATCTAGAGAGAATATCTAGAGAGAATATCTAGAGACAATATCTAGAGAGAATATCTAGAGAGATTATCTAGAGAGAATATCTAGAGAGAATATCTAGAGAGATTATCTAGAGAGAATATCTAGAGAGAATATCTAGAGACAATATCTAGAGACAATATCTAGAGACAATATCTAGAGAGAATACCCAGAAGAACTGTTGTTGATGATGATGTAAAAACAATTGTACAGCAAGTAGAACTTGTAAAACCCTTCTGCCATAGATGTAGTGATTAATGAAGAGATAAAACTACGATGTCGTGGTTAGTTAAAAGATAAAACTTCAATGTAGGGAAACAACGCGATACTGGAAATGCGTTAGCTAGGGTAACACAAGGCAAATGTACAAATAGGTACAGTGCTCAAAATATTTGTAAATAAAACATACTTGCAACGAGACACAGTGACAGGCGACGTTTCGACTAAAAGCCTTCATCACAACGAAAGACAACAAACAAAATAAGAAATATACTAAACAAAAGAAAGGACTAGAGACAACAGACGTAGCATGACGAGAAGACATGGTGGACAAGTTAGTGATATCCACGACATGTTTCTTACTACGCTTAACATCTTCCTCCTAACGTCGATGTAGTGGTTAGAACGTTGGCTTTGAGTTCACGAGATCTCGGATTCGAATCGTGCTTGCGATGCATTGTTTATACCGTTGTCTTTTTCGGAGATTCTTGGGAATTATAATTTGGATCTACGGAGTTACATGATATGAGTTTTGCTCTCGGCAGACGGCATGCTGTTTCAGTAATAGCGATGGTGCACAAATGGTGTAAGCCGAGTACAATGAACTCAATCCTCTACACTTAGAGTATTAAATCCGTAAAGAAACTTGTAAAAAATGTCGCGATCGCGATTAGATAGTATCACTGAATGTGACCAATAGATTATGTACATCTAGATATAGGATATGAATCCTACATAAGGATATGGCACGGATATGGCACGGTATGACACGGGTATGACACAGATATGGCACGGATATGGCACGGATATGGCACGGATATGGCACGGGTATGACACGGGTATGACACAGATATGGCACGAGTATGATACGGACTTGTAAAAAAAGAATAGAAACCCAATTCTTACAAAAAAAATAACCGTTGATCATATCAACTGTTTCACGGAGAATATTGAAAATTCTTTCTCCAGAATACTGCCTTCTCGCTAATCTCACACATCATCTATCAATCGTGGCTAATCTCACACATCATCTATCAATCGTGGCTAATCTCACACATCATCTATCAATCGTGGCTAATCTCACACATCATCTATCAATCGTGGCTAATCTCACACATCATCTATCAATCGTGGCTAATCTCACACATCATCTATCAATCGTGGCTAATCTCACACATCATATATCAATCGTGGCTAATCTCACACATCATCTATCAATCGTGGCTAATCTCACACATCATCTATCAATCGTGGCTAATCTCACACAGCACCTATCAATCGTGGCTAATCTCACACATCATCTATCAATCGTGGATGATCTCACACAGCGTCTAACAATCGTGGCTAATCTCACACAGCATCTATCAATCGTGGCTAATTTCACACAGCGTCTATCAATCGTGGCTAATCTCACACAGCGTCTATCAATCGTGGCTGATCTCACGCAGCATCTATCAATCGTGGCTAATCTCACACAGCGTCTATCTATCGTGGCTAATCTCTCAATCGTGGCTGATCTGAAGGATAACTTGTCAGTCTTGACTGATATGTGACTAACAAAAGTGTCTTTGTTAGATATGCGCAGGACATGTGTCAACAGTGCGAATAATTTCTGTTCTATATGTGGCGAAGTGATATTTCTATCACAAGGACGGAATATGTAAAAATTATTAAGAAAGCGTACAACCTGTATTTTGGCTGCAAGATACGAGATCAAGATAAACGTTGGACACTACACATATGCCGCAATACGTGTGTTGCACATCTTAAACCGTGACTGGCTGGCAAAGGGTAGCTCCATTTGCTGTTTCAATAATTTGGACAGAGCCCACTGATCATATCAACTGTTACTTTTCCATGGTGCCTCCAATTGGGAAAGGAATATCAATGAAGAAAAAAATGGACTCTGCTATATCCAAGCATCCCCTCTGCAATACGTCAGGTACCTCACGACGATGCCATACCAGTTCCCTAAGTCCCAGAATCATTTTCAGCTGCTTCCGATGACGAAGAAGATAACATTTCTTTTTTAACAGACTCTTATCTACAAACCATACTTAATAACCAAAAGCGAACTGAATGATTTTGTAAGAGACCTACATTTACCCAAGAACAAGTCGAGCTTCTGGGTTCCAGATTACAACAGTGAAATATTCTGGCAGAAGGTGTTATAATTTATGTGTTTAGGAACCCTCAGAGGTCGCTTACTAAGTTTCTATTTTTAAAAAGGGTGACCTATCTGTGTACCACGGTATTTCTAGTTTAATGGCAATCCTTAATATCGATTACAACCCGGGAAGAGTAGAGGGTTTTCATTGATTCTTCTAAGACAAGTCTTCAAGTTGTTTTGTTGAATAATGGTAATGTTTTACCGTCAATTTCAGTTTGCCATTCATGCCATATGAAAGAAACTTATGAAAACATTAAGCAACTTTTGAAGTTTATAAACTACGATCATAATCGTTGGTCAGTTTGTGGAGACCTAAAAGTAGTAGCTCTTTTGCTTGGACTACAGGGTGGATACACCACGTACTGTTGCTTTCTCTGTGAGTTGGATAGTCGTGCACGAAGAGACCATTATATCAGACGACATTGGCCAATCATGCAGTCATTACAGCGTGGCATTAAGAACGTGGAGAACCCAACACTTGTTGGCAGTAGCAAGATTGTGTTGCTATCCTTCCACATTAAGCTGGGTCTCATGAAACACTTTGTCAAAGCAATGGATAAAACTGATAATGCTGTGAAATAACTCTTTCCAAGAGAAAATTTCCAAGACTGAGTGAAGCTAAAATAAGAGAAGGTGTATTTGTTGGTCCACAAATTTGAAAACTTGTTCGCGATGATGAGTTTCTTTGCTTATTGCATGGAAAGGAAAATGAATCATGGCTAGCATTTAAGTCAGTGGTGGACAATTTTCTTGGAATCAACAGATCTGATAATTACAAAGAAATTGTAGAAAATTTCCTTCAGAAGTTTAAAATTCTAGGCTGCAACATGTCTTTAAAAATCCATTTTCTGGATTCTCGCCTGGATTCTTTTAAGTCAAACTACGGTTCGGTCAGCGATGAACCTTGTGAACGATTTCACCAAGGCACTGCTGCTATGGAGACAAGGTATCTAGGCAGTTGGAGTCCTTCAATGCTTGCTGATTACTGTTGGACTGCGACAAGAGACACCTCACCCTCACCGATTGACTACAATAAACAAGCAAAGGGATCTTGAACTGAATTTGTAATAACAATTTGTATAATGTTAAAGTGTAAAGAAAAACTGTTAACCAAAGAGATTAAACAAGTATACATGAAATTTGTATTGCTGAAATTTAAATTGATATTTAAAAAAACCCAGAGCCAATTGAGGAATTTCATTATGTGATTTGAATACAGCATGCTAAATCAATAAGAAATGATGTATTTAAAGAATAGTAGAAAAAATGTTAGAAAATTAGTCCACTTGTGTAATTTGTCAATCTTGCGTCCTACACTTTGCTTCGTTAGTTGAGAAGCAAGGAAAAGCACGGAAGATAGGCATTAATCAAGAATAGCGACTTAACATGAAATCAGCATGTAAAATTATCCAGGAGATAACTTGCCATCGAGCTATACTAACCAGAAGTGTGTCAACAGGAGAAATCTGGAAGTAAATGCCGCCTTATAGTGTGATTTGTGTTTAGTCTAAATGCATATGATTTGTGATTGGTCTAAATGCATATGATTTTTATTTAGTCTAAATGCATGTGATTTGTGTTTAGTCTAAATGCATATGATTTGTGATTGGTCTAAATGCATGTGATTTGTGATCTTCTTCTCGTTCGAAGTTTGACATGTCTACACAGCAAGTCCTGTTTTCTTAATAAATGCTGCTGTATTTGAAAGCTCCTCAGTGCTCCTATACATCTTTCTGTGGATATCCATCTCTGTGGGCCAGTGTTCTTCCCTTAACTGGTTTAGTGTATTGCAGTCTTGCAGGATATGTTCAGTGGTCTGTGCTGCCTGCCCACAAGGGCACATTGGTGATGGGACCAATCTTAGTCTATTTAGGTGGCTGTTTAATCTGTTGTGTCCTGTTCTGAGGCGGAAGATAATAACCTGCTCTGCTCTGTCGAGATAGTGGTAATTGTCTTTTGAGTGGTCGACTTTCCTGATGGCTTTCATGAGGGTCTTCTTTTCTTGGTAGGTGATTTCTTGGTCTTTTTGTTCCTTTGTTGCTCCATCCTTTGCCAGCCTGTCTGTCTCTTCATTTCCTGGTATGCCACAGTGGGATGGTATCCACTGTAGTGCTACCCTTCTTTGGATGCTCACTTCTCGCATGGCTTTCTTCAAGTGTGGCAGCTTATCGCTGTCAAGGGCTTGTAGGACAGACATGGCATCAGTAAAAAATACCACCTGCTGGCATTGACTTGTTGTGTTTATAATTATTCTGCAGCCAAGTTTAAATCCTGTACTTATGCAGAGTAGTTGGAGCAGAATAATCCAGTTGGTGAACATGTGGATTCATTTGGGTGCACTTGAGGGTAACACACCTACCCACTAGACTGGATTAGATTTGTGATTAGTCTAAATATACGTGATTTGTGTTTAGTCTAATGCATATAACTTGTGTTTAGTCTACATTCACGTGATTTGTGTTTAGTCTAATGCATGTGATTTGTGTTTAGTCTAATGCATGTGATTTGTGTTTAGTCTAATGCATGTGATTTGTGTTTAGTCTAATGCATGTGATTTGCGTTTAGTCTAATTGCACGTGATTGTGATTAGTCTAAATGCATGTGATTGTGATTAGTCTAAATGCATGTGATTTAATATTAAAATGTAAACTTCTTGTTACAGAGATGCTAAATATATGCCATTGTTAATTAGTTTTATTCTGTTTCTTGTTATCTGAACTTCTTCCTGAATTCTGTGGCAAATACGCCATCATAAATAGGCCTACATACACTGGCTGTTCTTTGGTTCATCGCTTTTCCAAAGTGACCCAGACGCCATGATGACGTTAACATTATGAGACCAAATGTACACATTTTTGCTAAACTATAATCCAACTATAAACCCTTTCTTTCTCCGACTACAGCTGCTAATCCGTAGGAATTTAAGAAACAACACAGAAGAAGAAGAAGAACTAGGTATGTTCAATTACCACCTACTCGCCTGGCAACTTGAGTCAACATTTGTTTTCCGCATTTCACTAATTCTCATCCCCAAAAAAATGGGATTTCATCCTAGACTTATATGCCTAATGGTAGCTCTCTTACGTAATAGTGTTAAATGTTTGTTGCTCCCGACGAATTTACATATTTGTGCAACGTGTTTTGTTATTTTCGATGAACAGTTTCACATTCATTATATCCTGAGAATATAACACTACTAAAAACATGCTGATTTTTCAAGAATGCAGTTCTGTCTATAAACTTATATTATCGCTCTCCAATTTTCTAAATTTATTCATTGCACATTGACAGATATATATATTCAAGAATAAAGATCAAGAGGAAAATAATTACATGTGAAATGAAGTGTCTGAGAAAAGCTGCAATGATTACTAAACTAGATAAAATAAGAAATGAAGAAATTAGGAAAAGAGTTGGTATAATATCATGTATCGAACATATTGAAAGACAGTAAGTAAAATGGTTCGGTCACCTTATGAGAATGAACCAAAACCAAATACCAATAAGAGCATATAACACAAGAATTTCCGGCCGTAAAGCCAAAGGTAGAAAACGGTGGATAGAAAACATCATGATAGCCTTGAACAAACATGGACTAAATGCAACCACGGCGACACATCGCTTAACGGCACGTGTGAATACGATCGGCCATACTTCACCTGGAGACAGACAATAGACGATAGTAGTTAAGTTGAATTACATTTTTGTGATTGGTATTACTTGTTAGTTTTTACTACCAAGACAACTTATGTTCTATTATTTGTTAGTTTTTACTACCAAGACAACTTATGTTCTATTATTTGTTAGTTTTTACTACCAAGACAACTTATGTTATATTATTTGTTAGAATTTACTACCAAGACAACTTATGTTCTATTATTCGTTGTGTCATATCTCCTATAGTAACCAATCCTCTGCTTAGATATCCTGGGGAGAATATTATAAACTACATGATTGGTGCATTCATTTTTCATGCTTAATTTATTCTAGAGTGGAACGGACAGAGTTTATAAATTAGTTAAATTAGTCAAAGCAATGTATAAAACTGATAATGCTGTGAAATAACTCTTTCCAAGAGAAAATTTCCAAGACTGAGTGAAGCTAAAATAAGAGAAGGTGTATTTGTTGGTCCACAAATTTGAAAACTTGTTCGCGATGATGAGTTTCTTTGCTTATTGCATGGAAAGGAAAATGAATCATGGCTAGCATTTAAGTCAGTGGTGGACAATTTTCTTGGAATCAACAGATCTGATAATTACAAAGAAATTGTAGAAAATTTCCTTCTGAAGTTTAAAATTCTAGGCTGTAACATGTCTTTAAAAATCCATTTTCTGGATTCTCGCCTGGATTCTTTTAAGTCAAACTACGGTTCGGTCAGCGATGAACCTTGTGAACGATTTCACTAAGGCACTGCTGCTATGGAGACAAGGTATCAAGGCAGTTGGAGTCCTTCAATGCTTGCTGATTACTGTTGGACTGCGACAAGAGACACCTCACCCTCACCCATTGACTACAATAAACAAGCAAAGGGATAATGAACTGAATTTGTAATAACAATTTGTATAATGTTAAACACAAAAGACTACGCCACACATTATTTAACCGATATTATAGAAGAAAATATGTGAAACTAAATGTTTTTAAAAAGGGCCAAAAAATAACAAGAAACATAAAAATGGCCATAAAATATTCAAAATGCCAACCCTGGTTCCTTCCCGTTAATTTATTCCAACTTTGTTCCACATTATGTAATAAAACCTCCACATTTCTGAGCTCGACTAAGCATTAAAATAGTTTCTAATGCACTCAAATGTAATAGTTTAGTATTATATTCTCAACGTACTCTAAGAGAGGTGTGCTTATAGGCATCTAAATTCAGATCGAACCACTGCCTGTCACATTTCATAGACTACATTGGACAATACCTGAATAGATGCTGTCTTGTGCATGTAGACGGTGAATCGTTATACAATCACATTGAGAATGTGTCTACGGGAGTCAATTTCATTGTTACGTAAGCTTTGTCAACTTTTGAGTTTTGCTAATGTTATTGTATAGCTCATTTGATTAGAAATCACTCACTACTGTGCAAGCTAGGATTTCTTTGATTTCATCTAATCCATACTAATGGTCCGGTGTGATGTCATCTAGTCACCCCTAATGTCAGATATGATATCAAATACATCCTAATGTCAGATATGATATCAAATAAATCATAATTTCAGAGATGATATCAAATACATTCTAATGTCAGATATGATATCAAATACATCCTAATGTCAGCTATGATATCTAATATATCCTAATGTCAGCTATGATATCTAATACACCCTAATGTCAGCTGTGATATCTAATACACCCTAATGTCCAGTATGACATCCTCTAATCAACCCCAATGGTCAGGTATGATATATAATCCACACTCGTGGTCAGGTATAATATATAATCCACACTCGTGGTCAGGTATAATATATAATCCACACTCGTGGTCAGGTAGGATATAATCTAGTCTAGTCTAGTGGGTAGGTGTGTCATCCTCAAGTGCACCCTAATAATTTGGTGTCATGCTCACTCGTCCAACCTAACGTGTAAGTATGATATGCTCTAGTGCACTCTAATGGGTAGGTGTGATATGCTCTAGTGCACTCTAATGGGTAGGTGTGGCATCCTCTAGTACATACTAACGGATAAGTATGATATTCTGTAATGCATACTAACTGGTAGGTGTGATCTCCTATTGTGCAGACTAACAGGTAGTTCTCAATGAAGCGGCACGCCGCTTGTGGAAAGTACCACTCATAGCACGTATCTCCGTAGCTTCAATCGATAATCCACAGGGATCTTCGAAAAAAAATCACCATGTAAACAAGACCACATTCGCAGGTTTCGAACCCATGACCTATTGAACACATCGCGAACAGTTTAGCCACTATGGGCTACGGAGATCCCTAGCGTACGATCCATAAGAGTGCAGCTTATGTTCTAACTACCTTCAGTATGAGAGCAGACTTACGATTGCTCTCGGAAACCGTGATGACCGGGACTGTTATTGTGTCCGATTCTCAGTTCATGTTTCAGAAGTTCCAAAGAGGATAGATGCTAAATAAATGGGCAGCATACGTAGATACCTCTGCCCTTCAGCAACTCCTACGAATCTACTGTCCAGGTCATGTTAGAGTGAGCGGGAATGAACGAGATGACACGCTGGATACAATGGCACCTGTGGAGGGCACTTTGAATGTGAAACTTTTCCTCACTTTCCACCTTCACAACATCCCAGCCCTCCAGATCCTCCTCCGTGATTTCTCAATCATCTCGTCTGACCCACTCACCAGAAGTACCGTTCCTTATGGCTTTGTTTGCAGGGACAGAACTTATGCGACACCTTGCTGCACTCTGACCTTCGTCCAGCTGGGCCTTCCTCTGATTATAATCCGTGAAAGGGTATAAGAGAACAAATGGTAGGCACATATACAAGTGAGAGAGAAACATTACAAGATGGACAGGCTACAGTCTAACAGAGTGCCCCACCAATAGCAATGATTATCAAACAAATACTTCACATTTCGTTCATTAATTTCTTCTATTGCTATATTATAGCAGATTAATTAGTTTTCAATCAATTGGATCAGTCAAATTAGTACCGCGGGTCGCTTGTAGCGCTGCAATATTCATGGTGCAGACAATATTCATATTGTCTTAAAGGTGATTTAGTTGAACTTTGACCAGATCTTACTCACACATATATATACTTCCGCGTGTGTTGTAATTACACACACATCTTCTTATGCCAAGTGCATATGTCCGCGTTGTACTCAGAGAAGTCTTCAAATATTTGAAATGGTTTACTGTGTAGCATGTAGGCCTAAGTACTTTACAACTGCTAGATACATTTCCAGACTTGATTCTTTTCTGGAAAACAGCAACAGATGTACTGTCTGAATACGATAAATCCAATGTTGAAGTACTAATGCTACTTAATCAACATTACTAACAAATATTTTTTAAATAAATAAATAATAAGAAATAAAGAAAACGACAAGGACTTTTTCTATGTTACGGTCAAATTGAAACCTTTTACAAGAAACATAAAACACACAATAAACATACACAATTATCACAATAATTAACAGTGGTCACTAGAGATGTTTCTTTATTTCTTCCTATGAATTTTCGAATCTTTTTTCGGTGATTAAGTAGCATTATTACTTCATAATAGAATGTATCGCAATTTTTGTTTTGCTACTGTGGCATTATCCATTGTTTGTCTAAAGGGTTTAAAAGCCGTAGAAGATTGACTTCACTGTGATTTGTTTTCTCAACAAATCTTCTGAGTTTTCCGTAGATGTTCATTCCATGATAGCGTTCTTTCATCCGTTTGGCTCCGTGTACGCCAGTTATCTCCCCTCGATACATTAACTAACTCTCGGGGTTCTTCCTCCTCCTCTGATAGAGTGAAATTTGTTCTTACCTTTCATCCCCATAACTCTTCTGTCCCACGCATCATCAGTCAATCAGTTCCTCTTTTTCGAAGTTTGGCATATAGGGCGGATGTCATAGTTCCCCATGCCGGTCACTCAGTTGCCAAGGATTGCATTTATTTTTTTTTAATTTATTTATTTAAATTGCAGGGTTGTGCATTTATGCCTGTTGATTTTAATTTATTCATAAATGTTCTTCTGAGCGTTGTTTTTGGTCTTCACTGTTTTCTTTACCCGTCTGGTGTCCACATGAAGACTTGTCGTGGAATTCTGTCTTCCTTCATTCTAAGTACGGGGCCGATGTATGTCCAGGGGCGTTTTCTGATGATGTTGTAATTATGTGCGACGCATCATGCTTAAACATTATTCCCTTCTCCAGTCTGATCCTGACACCCGTGATGCTTTTCAGGACTTACCTCTGGTGGCTTATAGGCGCGACATAAATCGGAAGGACATCTTGGTCCATGGCCACCATAAGTCCCTTGTTCCCGAACATTTTGGTACTGTTCGTTGCTCATGTGGCATTTCACTAATTCTCATCCCAAAAAAATGGGATTTTATCCTAGACTTATATACCGCTGCTATGCATGTCCTTATGTAGTTCAGATGAGTTCCAATTCATTTCCCAAGGCTACTTTCTCCATCGATGAGGCCTTTACATGTGAATCCCGTAATGTTATTTACGTGATCATTTGTAAACGCCGCGGAAAGTAGTACATCGGAGAAACCGGCTTAAGATTGAGCGGCCTCTTCTGTAACCATCTTCATGCCATCAAGCACAGAACACCTACTCCTGTTGTCACACACTTCAACGATGATGGCCATCATGGTTCTCTTGATATTCAGGTCGCTCTCATAAGATCCTGCACCACCGATGATAGATCTAGGTACGCTCTAGAAAATCGTCTTATTTTTGAGTTCGTTGCCCTCAAGTCTTTTGGACTCAATTCTGAACACTCTTTTGTCTAGTTTTCGGTTGCTGTGGTCTTTGTCATTATTCAATTTGCTCCGTCATTTACGTCATCTTTTTGTTCGTTTCTTTTCCACCTATATTTACGTTTTTATGTACTTCCCGTGCTTCCGACACCTCTCATTCATATTTTGATTGGACACGTTTGTGTGTTGTGATCATTTCTATTCACCGTCTTTTGATGTTCTGTGCGTATATTAATAAAGATCTTTTGGTTGAAACGTTGATTATGACATGTGTATTGTTAATTTAATGATTTCGCTTGTTTTCCGTTGTGTGTATTTTTTCATGTGAGGTTCCAATAGTGATAGTGTGTTTATCGTCGTGCAGTAAAACTTCACCTGTTTTCTACGTAAGTACTATTTTTAATTTTCCCAGAAGATCTGGGGCCCATTTTCATAGGTTACGTCAACCTAGGAGACATTTATGATAAGAAAATATTTCCTGCTGAATTGGCAATTGAATCCAAACAGGACGTCACAGTTCTATAACATATGAGTTACCTTGATCATTGGAAGTAATTCTATCTTTATTCTTCTTTCGTGCGCCTGGAACATGTTTATATAAAAAGTTTTATTTCTTCTATGAGCTTGACTGTGTTTTGTAATTCGTACAGAGGTCCGTAAAGTTTTTATTCTATTGGTGTTTCTTTGTGCCAGTGTATTTGCCATGACATTTCATATTCCAGGAATTCCTGAAGAATATCTACTGCTGTCTGAGGTGCCTGTCCACATGCACACATGGACGTGTTGCCAATCTTGAGTCTTGTATGCATGTGGCGTCGGGAGTCGGTTGTGTCCTGTTCTGCGTCGAAGAATGACAACTTAGTCAGTTCTGTTCATAATTTATTAGTAATCTTATGACAGTTGGAATTGAATGTTGAATTCCAACAATGTTGGAATTGGCATTCTTATTGTCTTGATCATCTATTTCTTTTTATGTTGCGTTATTGGTACATCAAGTTTCATCTGAAACCATAGATGCTTATGGATTTTCCTTAATTCATTATATGCATTATTTTTGATGTCGATAACGTATATTTAATTCATTGTGTCATTGTAAATCACATAGATTGTGTATATTTGATATATTTCTTCCTTGTGTTACCGGGCGTGAAAGTGGAGACATGAATTGCAACACCATAACCAGAGACCACTAGGGTGCGGGGGGGGGGGTAGATTTGCCTGTCTTCCCGGGACTTTAATGTTTGTCATTAAGTGTCAAAGTGACCCAGAAACTATGCTAAAACTCAATTTGTTAAGCAGAAAGGCCCAGATATCGCGGTCAAGTTGTAAACCATACATAATGCAATCCGGTCATTGGACTACATCTTGATAATCTGCAGGAGCTTCAGAGTGAACCAAAAGATCTCTTAGTATTAGAAATTATGTCTATACAGCAGCTGAAGTTGTGTACTTGTAAATCTAACTTATAAAATATATGAAATCCCTTCTTCATATTACATCGTGTTCTAACATAATGCATATATACCTAACGTCATATATAAAAATATAAGATCACTCTCAGAAGATACAAAACAAAAAGGTTGGTTGTTTACTAAAACAAAATATCCGGGATTTATATGTTGCGGCTTTCGCTATGGCAAAGCAGCCTTTATTTCCACAGCCCATAGAAAGCCTCTCTGCGGTCCTTCACAGGAAAACATGCAGTAATGAGGGTAAAATACCGAACCCTTCTCCAGATTAGTACTGCGAAGTGATCGCTTTATTAGGTATTAGGTATGTTGATTATCCTCTTCGCACACCGGACACGTCCATAGGTGCTCAGATCTCCGCTTCAGTAAATCTCTCAGGGTATAACGGCTGATCGTTCCAGTTCTATGTTGGTTCACTCTCTTTTTGAAATATTTGTCAGGGGTTCGGTATGGGCCACGCCCATCCTCACTCCCAATTCGCGCATTCTCGATATTGACTCATGCTCATTCATCTCAAAATCCTCTGATCGTGAGGATCACGAAGAGCAGTGAGTATTTCTGTTCGTTCCATAGGCTGACCGTCTGTTGTGGTTGCGAGGCTAGCTAATTGGTCGGCTCGTTCGTTTCCCTCCACGCCCGCATGTCTAGAGACAAAAATAAACGTGATTTTCGTAGTGATGCCCGCATTTCTCCTCTCTCTACTGACACCACCCATCCCATTCCCTACGTACATCACCTGTTAAGTCACTTAGTATGCACGTATGGGCATAGGCTTGCGATTCCAGCCAGTTAACAGAAGTGATCTCATTCGTGATCCTAATCACTTTACTCTTCTTGGCCGATTACTAGTCGAGTCGAGTATATTTTGTGTGGCCAGCAAATGAGAAGTATGTGGAAAAAAAGGATAAACAAAGATAAATTATCCTGTGTGAGATCAGCACGCAAGACTATTCTGGAGGAGGGCTTCGTATGCACCAGGCTCATACATCTTTCAGCTACACTCGTGAAAAATGGTTCAAGAAAGATACATTCTGGCAATGCTACTTTATAACCGATTTTTTTACTAAGGCCGTAGGGTCACCTTATAACAAAGTGATAGTAACATATGATCGTATCCTGCTTTTATAGATAGTATGCTTAGATTATATGTTAATCTGTTTATCTCTTCCAAGAAAATCTGGGTATCTAGAAAATGAACTACGCGCATATTACAAAGAAAATACAAATCTGCTTGGAGTACACATGGTGTCTGACATTAGCCAGTGTAAGACCTCTGTACAGAACTAATTAGAACTTCATTCGTTATGTGTCTGATTATTGTCGTGTTTTCGTTGATCACTATTTATATACTTGGAGTCGCATGCCAAAAATAGTCAAGACCTACCGGAATTCACGGAAATAATCAAAATGGGCCTTTCAGGTCATGTGTACATTTTCTGTTGGAAATTCTTATAGTACCGTCGAAGTCCGCGCATAGAGTAACTCTAGTACAATGTATTAAATTTTCTACACTTTCCTTCCATATATATATATATATATATATATATATATATATATATATATATATATATATATATATATATATTCAAGCAATGTAATATATGCTTGATTCTGCAAGTACATAAGAAATAACCTGCTAAGATCCGCTATACTGTATCAGAATATAGTTATGTCTGACAAACTGCACGTCGTAAATCTTGTGTGCTGTATATATCTATATCTGCTTTCCACAGATTTGTTTTGTACCAGGCTCGCACAAAAACCGTCTTAAGATAAAGGAAGTTGCATTTATTCATATCCGCCTGCTCAGTCTCACTGCCTCAGAGGTTACATATCGGGATTAGGAAACTATAATGTAAGTAGTTTTGATTCAGTTAAATGAAGAGAGTCTGTGTTTTTTTACAACTAAAGCAATGTGTCGTATTGTTCACTATTAGTAATTATCTTAAGCGATTGTGTTTGAAAACGTTTATGTGACTGACGTGTCTGATTCAAGGGATGAATGTTCCTGTGTCGGGTAACAACCCTAAAAAGGAAATGGGTGGCTAGGGTAACAAAGGGCAAATATCAAAATGAACAAAAATAAGTATAAGTGTTACCAAAATTAGTCATAAAACTACCTAACAACGAGACACATGACAGATGACGTTTCGACTAAAAAGGTGGTTTTTTTGTTTGTCTTCATGAAGGCTATTTAGTCGAAACGTCGTCTGTCACTGTATCTCTGTGTTAGGTTGTTTTATGACTAATTTTGGTAACACTTATACTTATTTTTGTTCATTTTGATACGTGTCTGGTTCAGCTTTCTAATTTCGTTGTGATGAACAATTGTAGCTCAAAAATAATACTTTTTTATTGTCTATACCCATGTGGACGATGGTCCGAATATTCACACTTACCGTAAAGCGTATGGGTAGTAACTGGGGGCTTTATTTGCATAGCCAAGGCCAGATGTGTTGCCTTGACTGTGTTGAATTCGTATTTGTTTAGGGTTGTGATATTATCTATTCATCTTTTTCTAGATCTCCCTATGGCCGTGTATCCGGATCTTCTTATGTTTTATGTTCTTGTCGGTAGTTAGTTATGATTCACTCTCATAAGGTGTCCAAACCATTTTATTTGTTGTTTCTCGATGTATTCTGTGCATGGTTTTATACCGATTCTTCTCCTGATTTCATCATTTCTCATTTTGTCTAGTTTGGTCACTCTTGCGGCTGTTCTCATGCATTTCATCTCACATGTTTTCTCTGCTGGGTTGCTGTCAACCCCATGTCTGGCATTGATAGCAGAGTGCTGGCATAAAATTACTGTTTATCATCTGTCTCTTGAGCTCTATCTTGATCTTTGGTTTGAACATAATGATAGTATATCACAATGTTTTCTTTCTAGCTTGTTTTGAATCTCTCTGTTTAATTTTCCGTTGTCTGTGAATATACTTCCAAGGTATTTAAATTCAGAAGTTTGTTTCAATTTAATTTTGTTTATTCTTATGTTCACTGGATTTTGGGATTTGCTGATTTTCATTACTACTGTTTTCTGCGCAATTATTTTCATGTTATACTTGGTTTATGTTGTCGTGAGTGCATTAATATAATTTTGTAACTGTTGTTCCTCTTCGTAAATAATACATTGATCATCAGCAAATAGCAATTCGTAGATTGCTTTATTTAATTCCTCTTCAGATTCTTCTCTTATTACAGTACTATTTACTTTCTTGTTTTGAGATTATTTTGTTATGCTGTCCATGTATATGTTAAAAAGTATAGATCAGAGAATTCTTCCTTGTCTTACTCCTGATTTTTTTAGAAAGATGAGGTCATTCCGTCGGTAGTTCTTACTGATCAGTCACATTTCTGTTAAAGAAATTTGATATTTGCTAATATTTGACTTTAGATTCCGTAGTTTTCTAGTGTTTCCCATAAAGCAATTCCATTGACTCTTTCGAATGCTTTTTCCTGGTCTATGAATATTGTGTTTAGTTCTTGATCATATTCTAGAGTTTTTTTCACTTAGTTTTCTCAAGGAAAATAAGATCATCTTTACAACTTACTCCTCCCATGAATCCAAACTGGGAGGAGCTCAAATGTGGGTTTGTGATGTATCTTAGACGTGTGTGTAATATTTTGACATATATTTTACCTGTGTCAGTTAGTAAGGAGATAACTCTGTATGATTCACATTCTCTTTTCTTTCCTTTGTTCTTCCATATTGGTACTATTACCATCATCAAGTGCCGCTTCCGCAACGAAGGTTGGCTGCAACAGACCTCCAACATCCATTGTCTCTTGTTTTGGTGGTGCACCCTGTTAAACTGTAATATGTCCATCTTGTGATGTTACTCTCCTACTTGTATCTCAGTCTACCTCTTGTTCCCTTTGACTTTACCCTCAAGTAAGGTCTTCAATAAGGTATGTCTTTTAGTGTGTACAAAGTATTTTATTTGCCTGAACTAATAAAACTATTACCATATTTACTGATAAATTACTTTTTTTAAATAAAAGATTTACGTTTTATTGTGAAAAGCACTTAATATAGCTGATAACGTCATGTCCATTTTTGTGTATACATCAGAACGTAAGACCATCAAAAGTTAAGAAATATGTTAAGGCATCTGCGATCTCCTAGACGAATATACTGTTCAGACAACTACAATCTCTAGACTTATATACTGTTCAGACAACTACAATCTCTAGACTTATACACTGTTCAAACAACTACAATCTCTAGACTTATATACTGTTCAGACAACTACAATCTCTAGACTTATATACTGTTCAGGAATCGTTGATAAATTTCTATTTCAAAGTACAATGAACTATGAGAATATATTAAGAATCGCCAAATAAGTTACGAGTGGTGTGTTCTGTTGTCGAAACCTGTGGTAAACTTGAAATTGGAAATGAATTAATTTTTTAGTTCGGACCGGAATTCCAATAATTCTGATATTTTCGATATGTATTTAATTCTTAAATCTCTTAAATGTGAAAACTAGAAAATATTTTCTATGTAAAACATAACAAAATAGCACTGGAGAACAGTTTTGAAGTATTCAAATATTGTATATATTTCTGTGTATAAAACCATGTACGTATGTCTGTTTCAAAAACTTAAGACCGGTGTCTTTTTTTCTAATCACCAAATCAAATATACACAGAAATATATCTAAAAATCAAGGCATTTAACATACACTTGTTTGGTAAATTGTTGTTATTAGATATGTTGTTGCGAGCATATCCGGGATTGCGATATTGTGAGACCAGTTTAAGGTCAAATGTTTGCCAACAAATGACAAAACTACATAAATGTTTACAAATAAAAACTACTGAAACAGAATACAAAATGCGTTAATTCAGTTAAAGACCATTTTTTATTTACAAAATATGGTAACATGTCTTATTCATGACGTAGCCATCAAGATAAAAAAATTTTACTGTCGTGATTTCTAGGCAATATAAATACGTTCAGTAGTTTACCATAAATGCAATTAAAAGCATTCACATTAATAATAACGAATATGCGGTCGTACTTGTTGTTTGTGATTTGAAAGACGTTACGAGAGATATAATTCTAAAAAACAATCACTGCCCGCGTAACAAATAGTCTGGGGATAAATCAACCAGTGTAGGGTAACAACCCTAAACAGGAAGTAGGTGGCTGAGGTAACAATGGGCAAAATGTCAAGATATACAAAAATAGGTAGGTGTGTTACAAAAGTAAAACATAAACCAACTTAACAACGAGATACAGAGACAGGCGACGTTTCGGGTATAAAGCCTTCATCAGGACAAACAAATTACCACAATAAAACAAATCTTACATGGAGACAAAAAGGGTTATAATGAGGAGGACAATAGCAGATAGGTAATGAGGGAAGAAAAGACGTGGAGGCATGACAGGTGAGAAAAACGTATGGGGAGTAGTTAGTAGGGAGGAGAAAGTAGACTGAAGAATGTGAGATGAACAAAGGAAAAGATATGGTAGCAAGTAAATTACATTAAAAATACTCACCTCAAAAGTGGCAACAGAGAATGAATGCTACAGACAAGCAATCATGATGTAAGGGAAGAGAAAATGAGATAGTACGAGGTATCAGGTGGGAGAGAGAAAGATGCCAAAAACGGCAGAAACAGAAGAGAAAGAGCGAACAACAGAAAGAGAATATGAGCAGATAATGGTGATATATGAGAATAAAATAGTAAAATAACTTAACTTATGCAGCGTCTAGTCTACGTCCCTTCCAAATGAATGAGCACACGCATAATAGCAACAAAGTAAAAAAATGGACAGTGAAAGCCAGATTTCTATCAAGGGTCATGATAGCACGTATTTTTACAGGTTAGAAAAATAAAGACATGCCACAGTAATAGACGGTACCCGAGGCGCCGAAGTGAAAAGAAAACACACCCGCGAAAGGGAGAACAATAGAAAAGACTATAGCCTGGATGGGTCACAGCGAATACCAACTGATCAGAGTACTGACGGCGTAAGTCGAACAACTAAATGGGAGGGGGGGGGTGGTTGTAAACCATGACTACACCGAAATAGCCATAGAAAAAGATGACAGAGTGAAAGAAAAATGCAGAGGTAGAAAATAAAAGATGGAAAGAAAAAAAAGGGATGTGATGGATCGACGAAAGCCCCTAGACGGAGATACGTCACGCAAGAAAGTGAAGTGAGGGTGGGAGGGAGCCCAGAGGACACAGGGAGGGTACAACAGGGGAGGGTAAGGGACTATCACGGGGAAGCATGTCGTGAGATGGTATCGGGTTGATATAGCGAGACATAGGAAGAGGCTGCCAGAGAGAAGGGCACTAGAGAAGATAGGGACTAAGGAGACAGGAAAAGAAGACCATAGCGGGAGGAGGCAGACCCGGAGCTACAGCCAAAGCATGTGAGGCAGTGGAGGGTTGTAGCGTCGTAGGTGACGAAGTAAGGGTCATCCGTCCACAATGTCGTAGTAAGAGGAGGTCGGTGTAGCAGAGGTGCCAATAAAATGTGACGGAAGATGGACCAAGGTTACAACCGCAACGACTAGTGCTTTGTAGGCCAGGTGTTGGGAAATGAGACAGGTCACATAAACCGAAGATGATAAAGGGATGAGTTAGCCGAACGTCGCAACCCCCTATGTGGGTATTGCTCGCACTGTACACTAGCTCATCTATGGGAACAACGATCAAAGGACTTTGTCGATCCATCACGTCCCTTTTTTCCCTCTTTTATTTTCTACCTCTGCATTTTTCTTTCACTCTGTCATCTTTTTCTATGGCTATTTCGGTGTAGTCATGGTTCACAACCACCCCCCCCCCTCCCATTTAGTTGTTCGACTTACGCCCCTGTACTCTAATCAGTTGGTATGCGCTGTGACCCATCAGGCTATAGTCTTTTCTATTGTTCTCCCTTTCGCGGGTGTGTTTTCTTTTCACTACGGCGCCTCGGGTACCGTCTATTACTGTGGCATGTCTTTATTTTTCTAATCTGTAAAAATACGTGCTATCATGACCCTTGATAGAAATCTGGCTTTCACTGTCCATTTTATTTTACTTTGTTGCTATTATGCGTGTGCTCATTCATTTGGAAGGAACGTAGACTAGACGCTGCATACGTTAAGTTATTTTACTATTTTATTCTCATATATCACCATTATCTGCTCATATTCTCTTTCTGTTGTTCGCTCTTTCTCTTCTGTTCCTGCCGTTTTTGGCATCTTTCTCTCTCCCACCTGATACCTCGTACCATCTCATTTTGCTCTTCCCTTACATCATGATTGCTTGTCTGTAGCATTCATATTCTCTGTTGCCACTTTTGAGGTGAGTATTTTTAATGTAATTTACTTGCTACCATATCTTTTCCTTTGTTCATCTCACATTCTTCAGTCTACTTTCTCCTCCCTACTTACTACTAACTTCTCCCCATACGTTTTTCTCACCTGTCATGCATCCACGTCTTTTCTTCCCTCATTACCTATCTGCTATTGTCCTCCTCCTTATAATCCTTTTTGTCTCCATGTAAGATTTGTTTTATTGTGGTAATTTGTTTGTCCTGATGAAGGCTTTATAGTCGAAACGTCGTATGTCTCTGTATATCGTTGTTAAGTTGTTTTATGTTTTACTTTGGTAACACACCTACCTATTTTTGTATATCTTAACAAACAGTCTGGACTTCTTGTTCGTAGTGTACAGAATAGGACCACTGACTACTTTCCAGATGATTAGGAGGCGATCAAAGAAAGTTGGGCATAGATTAACGACCTGTCACCTGTAAAAAATATAATAATTGCCACATATTGTCTCAAGTTCTTACTTGTATGTTCCATCAAATAATCTCAATGGATAACGAAGATTTGCAGGATATTGCACCTTTATCATTTAGTGTCAGATTCCTAGAGAACAGTGAATGAGACGCGTGCCATAACGACTGATGATGAATCATCAAATATGACAGAGGAATAATCAGTTGATTAGCACAGAATTGTGTTCTGGAATGATGTTCGTCCGTCGTAATCGACAGTGACCAAACATTCAACCATAATAATAATAACAATAAGTAATAAAGTTAATAGTGCGTTTGTAAATGAATAACAAGTCCAATGCACGCACAAAATGTTCTTCTACAGAATTGATAACTGTAGAGGGTGTCTATAGAACGTTGAGATGTTCTTTTTCTTTTCTACTTTCCCACTTCTGTCTTACAGAATTGACAACTGTGGGACGTTGTCTATGAGACAATGTGTGTCTATGGGACATTGAGATGTTTTTTCTTTTCTACTTGCCCACTACTGTTTTGCAGTATTTTTGCCTGGTCTCTTCCGCCGCTAGTGCTCCCGTTCTAAGGCTGTAACACCATGGTGTTCAGGGATACGGACGACTTGGTATAAGTATCCATAAATCCTCGTTCCACATCCCTGCCTTTAAGACATTAAATGAGTCCGGGTCTCACCGCAGCTACACAGCTGAGAAACTGTTATTTTGTCTGAAATTCTAAAGGTTATAAAAAACTACCTGCTCACAGCTAAACCGATTATTTCATCATCATCATGAGTCGAGAGCTGCCTGCTCACAGCTAAACCGATTATTTCATCATCATCATGAGTCGAGAGCTGCCTGCTCACAGCTAAACCGATTATTTCATCATCATCATGAGTCGAGAGCTGCCTGCTCACAGCTAAACCGATTATTTCATCATCATTATGATCATCACAAAAGAATCACTTACTGGTGCAACACAACTTGTTCTATGTTCATCAGTTTAACAAATAGAACATGTACAATGTGTACATTACCACTTGTTCTATGTTCATCAGTTTAACAAATAGAACATGCACAAATGTGTACATTATCACTTGTTCTATGTTCATCAATTTAAAATATAGAACATGTACAAATGTGTACATTACCACTTGTTCTATATTCATCAATTTAACAAATAGAACATGTACAAATGTGTAAATTACCATTTGTTCTATATTCATCAGTTTAACAAATATAACATGTACAAATGTATGCATTACCAAATTGATCAAATGCATACATTGTACGAGCAGTGGCATTTCAAACGGCAAAATTGGCTAAAGAAAAGGGTAGAGAATTGAGTTCAGTGTACTCGAGTTACCCCATATGTACCCAGTCCCTCTCAACGAAGTGACACGCCGCTTTATGGAAGTACCACTCTTGGAACGTAACTACGTAGCTAAAACCGAGAGAGAGAATACCATCAACGGCTTTAACCACTACGCCAGGAAGGTCCCCTATTATAGAAGGAGACAATTTATATGAAATGACCAGGATAGTGTCTATAGCACAACCAAATGTATGTGCATATACATAAACTTTGTATTAACTAAGGGGTGAGTGATTTTACTGAAGTTGCGATTTACCTCTAGCTTTGATATAATGTGAAAACTTTGAAAGCGTTTTACTTGCAATAAATGCACCAGCAGCAGTGCTGATGCGTGTATGAACTTCAAAATCAAAATATCATTATCTAGTGCCGTCTCCGTAACGAAGGATCTCCATTATCTTATGTTTCTTTATTTGGTACTGGACTCTAATAGACTGTTATAAAACACGTACATTTCGTAATACTTTCCTCCCACTTGTGTCTCTGTCGATGTCTTCCTTTCTACACTCAGGTAATATCTTCATGAAGGTTTGATGCATAATAATACGCGCAAAATACTTTACTTGTTTTATTTTTATTTTCTTCAATAATTCTTTGTTCATACACTTGTTTTCAGACATATACCATCTTTGTTCGTTTCATATATATACATATATATATTACATATAATTATGTCTTCTTTTTAATTGTTCATTGTCCATGTTTCTGAGCCATACATTAATGTAGAATAGATGTAGCATTTTATGTTTCTGAATTATTTTTAGTTTATTTGTTTTGATGTCAATACTTTTCTCGTGTCATTGAAAGCACTTTTAGCCAGTACTATTCTCATTTAATTTCTATTTCCCATCTGCCATCATTTGTAATTATGTGTCCAAGATATTGGTAATGATCTACTTGTTGTAGTATCTTTCCATATATTTTTATGTTTTGCGCCTGCTCCGCTGTGCATTTACTGATTATAATGGATTTTGTATTTGGATATTTATATCGTAATTAATCAAACAGGTGCCAGGTCGAGTGTCTTAGGCGATCACGGTTCTTCACAACTTTCTGTCCCTCGTGTTGTTAATACGCTCAGCCGGTGACATCTTATTGTACCACAGTGACAACCCATTCAGAAATATATCTCTTTATCTCCCTATGTCCCGATATTATTTACTTGATTTATCGACATAATATATTAGTCTTTGTAGCTCCTGTTCACTTTCTCCTATGATAATTGTAACACTTTTACATCTAATGTAAATATTGCAAAAAAATATATATACATTATTTATTAATAATAGAACAAAAGCATAAAAGTTAGATCATCTTGTCACCAGAGCATAATTATTAACATTTTACAATATTATTCAACGGTCTTTCATCATTGCAAGACTGTATGCAAAAAATATATGTAAAATTGTTTAGCAGCATTAACACAGAAGAAAAATTAGTTGCAAGAAGTTCGGCTAAGCTACGATTCTAGAGATCCAATATAAATCCTAGAGATTATATTTCTGAAGTTAAGAATAACCAAACTGTATAGTTGTAGAGACATGTAAGCAGATGTGAGTACATCTGGCAGACATCGTCCGGGTGAAAACCATGTTGTTTATAAAACCGCCCTTTCTACTTGGTGCATGTCTCTACGAGCCGTGTAGATTGTAGTCAACTGTGTGTTTCTTACTTGGAAGTCAAGTAGAAATGAGAACAAGGAATAAATGTTCCAGTGTAGGGTAAAAATCCTAAACAGGAAGTACGTTGCTAAAGTAACACAGAGTAAATATCAAGATAAACAAAAATAGGTAGAAGTGTTACCAAAATTTGACATTAAGCAACCTAACAACGAGATACAGAGACAAACGACGTTTCTACTACAAAAGCTTTCATCAAATGAGAACACACCTAGGTGATGTATTCATACTGTTATTGGACAGCATACGGTGTTGTTATTCATTGAGATGATGATGGCCTTTGTGTCTTGACAGAAAGGCCAGGAATCTGGTCAGTGAAAAAAATGTTGGTATTATGATTGCAGTCCAACCCCCGTTTTCATTGCTGTTTCCCATTAGTGCCTACGGAGTTTTGGTTAATTGATCTAAATATATCAATAAATAATCAATAATAATTGAAATATTCATTTTTTAGGGTTAGGAGTTAGGGTTAGTTATGTTTCACATTTTATAATGGATTTTGTATTTGGATGTTTATATCGTAATTAATCAAACAGGTGCCAGGTCGAGTGTCTTAGACGATCACGGTTCTTCACAACTTTCTGTCCCTCGTGTTGTTAATACGCTCAGCCGGTGACATCTTATTGTACCACAGTGACAACCCATTCAGAAATATATCTCTTTATCTCCCTATGTCCCGATATTATTTACTTGATTTATCGACATAATATATTAGTCTTTGTAGCTCCTGTTCACTTTCTCCTATGATAATTGTAACACTTTTACATCTAATGTAAATATTGCAAAAAAATATATATACATTATCTATTAATAATAGAACAAAAGCATAAAAGATAGATCATCTTGTCACCAGAGCATAATTATTAATAAGTTAGTTATGTTTCACATAACTAATATTAACCCTGAAGATAATTATATTTAAATTAATGAATGATTAACATGAATTGATAAACATAGGCAATAGAAGTCATCACACAAGTAGACACTAATTGGCGCACCAGGGGTCTGTGATCATAGTACCATAATGACATACTGGACACTCAAATTATTTAAGTTGCTGAAACACCTAAAACTACGTTTCACACATGAATGATTGCCAGGGCATATATTATGGAGAATGTGCCTTGCCCATATACACTAGCCCTCTCTCATTTACACAAGTAGAAATTGCCTTGCCCATATGCATTAACGCTCTCTCATTTACACCAGTAGAAATTGCGTTGCCCATATGCATTAGCGCTCTCTCATTTACACCAGTAGAAATTGCCTTGCCCATATACACTAGCCCTCTCTCATTTACACCAGTAGAAATTGCCTTGCCCATATGCATTAGCGCTCTCTCATTTACACAAATAGAAATTGCCTTGCCCATTAGCCCTCTCTTATTGAGACAAGTAAAAAGTAAATGTAATAAGATAGAATTGGGAGAACATGTTAAAGAATTGGACTACAGATAGGCATAATGAATATTTTTGTGCTGCTATTCCCATGAATTACGAGCAACGAAACTCTTGTTACCTATATTCATTATATGAGGTTTATCCTAGAGATTTAATTGATACATAGAATACTCCAACTTGTCAATTTTGTGTAATACTTTCAGATGAATCCTCCTATTGACACATGTTCCAACTTTATACGATATAAAATACATGTATATAAATCGTATATAAAAGACATGTTTCACTATTTTGTATGCAAGCATGAGTCTGCAACAGTTTAGTGAGGTCACATTGCCGCCATAATTCACACCATGAACAAACAACTATACAACTTCATATGTACCTAATACAACTATACACTAATCTTCTTCACTCTACCCCCTCAATCTAATCCTTCACAAGTGGCAAACTCGAACACGTATGTTGTATATATCTCTTCTGACGTTATGCTCTCAGAGATTTATTAAAGGATTATTGTAGAAACCTTTATGACTTTTCTACATACAGAAAAAGTATGATCAAATATGTGAAACTTTAAACATAGTGCAGTGAAATTTTATATATCTCTAAAATCACACAGAAAAACACATAAATGGTTCTTTTCATAATCACTGAAAACGCAATGAAGGAAAAAACAAAAATTGATGTTAATTGCGTTTTGCAAATAGTGAAAAGCACACAGAACAACTAATAAAACATTGTTTTGTAAAACACTGAACCACAAAAATGACAACTTAAAAATCGCTGTTTTGCAACTCGACGATGATAAGTTTTTATGAAAAAACTTACTTCTGTTTCTGCTTTCATGTGGAGAATGAATTATTAATCATCTATTAATTATTTAAAGAAATCAGAAGCAGTAGACGGGATTGAACCAGGTCCGTTCAGCTTGCACCTATTCACCTAGCACCGTAAATCTACACGTTGTTTAAACTTACCGGTATTCAAGAATTACCTTTCACGTAGTTTTTCCAGTTTTTCTCTTGTTCGTATTTCATTTTATTTTAACTTTCATTCAGTTGACATGTTATTCATTTTAATTAAATACTTATAGTCCGTTTACTAATAATTTATAAATCTGGTTGGAAGCTAATTTCTTTAAAACTACCTGTTAGCTCGCATATATTTTTGGTATGAAGAATTAAAATCTCAATGACGTTATAGAAACACGTTTTGCTCTTAGAAAATATATCGTTTTAACATTCTTCTATAGGTTATACATCTCATCAACATCTTTCAACTGCATATAATATAAAATTTACTACAGTAAACAGCCATCTTTTATTTTATTTTTAAAAACATTTTTAGAAGTGAAATGAGCCTACGAAATTACAATCCTTAATTTCCACGTGCGCCAGATCGAACCAATAGACACCAGAACACAAGAATACTCCAAACTGATAAATTATCGTTTTGTTCACAATGAACTTCAGATTAGGAGGTAAATTACTAATTGCATCAGACATTTTGGTTTTGGCGTATTTCCGTGTTTTCATTGGTCACTTCGTTGTATTATTAGATTTATCAGTGAAATCACGGAAATATTCGGTATTCCAACATAAGCAACTATGAATAAAATTTCACTCGAATTTTATCACCAGAACCTGCGTACTGTAAAATATAAAATTATACTAATCTTATTCACAGTGGTCCTTAAACATCAAAAGAATTCGTCGATGTGCAAATTCCATATCATCTATGGACTAAATAATAACAATATTTTAGCTTTAGCGATATTCGAAAGTAGAGCATACAACATGAAAATGGAAACAGCAAGATGTAGAGGAAGATCAAGAAGAAGAAGAAAGTGCAATGAAGAAGTTACACAGTATGAGACGTCACAGTATTATTGCATATCAAGCCGGGAAAAACGTGTTATAGACCGAAAACCGATTGTCATTCAATCAAACGACAAAAACAGAGAAACGATAATAGATAGTTAAAAATAGATAGATATACGAAAGTTGTTTATCCAATATCTCTTCGATCAAGCAGGTATATTTTGAAAAAAATTCGATCCAGTCATGTTAATGAATCAGTTGATTGCTGATCCTGCGATCATGCCCATTTAGCCACATTAAATTAGTCAACAAACTATATCTCCTCTGCTTATTGTTCTGAAGTTTTTTCTGTCACTTAATTGTATTATTTTGTAAGTCTGTCATTGCCAATTATAAACAGCTGCAAGATGGATAACCACATATTTTTTTAGTTATGTACTCACAATTTCCCAAAGTGTCTCCCAACTTAAAGTAGAAGTGTATGCATGCTAATGATTCCCGTTGATCTCAGCTTGAATAATCTCCCGCCCGTGTGTTGCCGAAGCCCGAAAGGGAAGCAAAGAATAGCAACACTGTTTAACTTCCACGCATGTCGTAAATTGCGACTAAGGAGGTTATGGGCTGGAGTTGGCTGTCCGATCCAATATAGGGTCAGTGACCCAAAGCCATGCTGAATTCGGATGTGTCAGGCCAAAAGGCGCAGATATCGCAGCAATGCTGTAAACCGTGACACAACGCATTCCGTTTTCTGGACTACATCCTGCTAAACTGTAGGAGTTTGAGAACGAACGCAGAAGAAGAAGAAGAAGAATCTCCACATTCAACTCAGCAAGAGTCTAGTTACGTATTCCACTGTTATTACCTCTTCTTCATTCTCAAATTCGTGCATGTTAACAGGATGTAGACTGGAAAGCAAAATGCGTTGCGTCATGGTTTACAATTTGATTGTTATGTTTGCACATGTTCTACCTGATACACCCGACTTCAGAATGACTTCTGGATTACTTGACCCCCTAGTAGCCAGCTCTGGCCTCAATACCGTCTTAGTCGCCTCTCACGATGTATATGGCAGGTAATAATTCCACTATTCTTTGCTTCCCTTTCAGTCCTTGGCAAACTTGTATTACTAAATTCTTCGAAACTCAGCCTCTTTGTCTCATTACTTGCGGTGTCATCATCTGGTAGATGTTCCTAAAACAATTTCAGTACTTTCATACAATTCCCTGTCAGTAGACTCGTATGATGACAGTACGTTTCCACAATTCCCTGTCAGTAGACTCGTATGATGCCAGTTTCAGTACGTTCCCACAATTCCCTGTCAGTAGACTCGTATGATGCCAGTTTCAGTACGTTCCCACAATTCCCTGTCAGTAGACTCGTATGATGCCAGTTTCAGTACGTTCCCACAATTCCATGTCAGTAGACTCGTATGATGCCAGTACGTTCCCACAATTCCCTGTCAGTAGACTCGTATGATGCCAGTTTCAGTACGTTCCCACAATTCCCTGTCAGTAGACTCGTATGATGCCAGTTTCAGTACGTTCCCACAATTCCCTGTCAGTAGACTCGTATGATGACAGTACGTTCCCACAATTCCCTGTCACTAGACTCGTATGATGCCAGTTTCAGTACGTTCCCACATTTCACTGTCAGTAAACTGGTATGACGCAAAGATGCTTGGAAGTTGATATCGATGTCATCTGCTCATATCACCAAAAATAGTCATGATATCTACAAGTATAGACTGAAATTACAGCACAAATATTTAGTAGATAATGTACAAGCCCCTGTTTCAAGTTCAACTTCTAGCGCATATATCACACCGTTTCAATTCCATCTTCTGCTGCGTCATATCTCAGACCGTTTCAAGTCCACCTTCTAGACCAGGGGTCAGGAACCAATGGCTCGCGAGCCAGATGTGGCCTTATTGATGGCTGCATCTGGCTCGCAAACAAATGTTCGATTTATTACAAAAATGTTTCTTTAGACTCCTTTCATCTACATATTAACTGCATATCAATATTTCATTCTACAAATGAGCTAAAGTCTACTGCAGCTCAGCATCAGAAGACGCATTAATGGTAAGAAATACTCATTATTGATTAGCAACAGCATAACAATGTTATTACAAAGAATTCAGAGACAAAATTATTGTACTTTTAGTGTTGAAATTACACAAAATGCACACATTTACTTGAATTTTTAGTTTTAAATATAATGTATGGCTCTCACAGAATTACTTTTCCAAATATGTGGTATCCATGACTCTCTCAGACAAAAAGATTCCCGACCCTGTTATAGAGGATAGCATACGCCGTTTCAAACTTTTCCACCCAAATTTTAGCATTTAGCGCGTGGTCACTTGTCGTGTTAACCTGGAGAAAAGTGACCACCAGCAGTTGTTATGCAACTATCTTTTGCATATAAATTGTTTATAGCTTTCATATCCATTTTTAGCACCCATTCTTTAAATTAATGTATTAAATTTATTTTCAATTTTCAACACGTATTTAGCACATACGCATATAAGTATTAATTTCTTTTCAGTGTTTGCAAGCAAAGTTTTACAAATCAGTCTCCTTCAAGCAAAGTTTTACAAATCAGTCTCCTTCAAATAAAGTTTTACAAATCAGTCTCCTTCAAATAAAGTTTTACAAATCAGTCTCCTTCAAGCAAAGTTTTACAAATCAGTCTCCTTCAAATAAAAAATACATTTAACATATTAATTAACAACTTTGTTTTATTTGTCCTTATTTAGGAACTTCTCTCATTTATTGGTTCTACTGTATCACATTGGTTGCATTATAAGATTAGTATCGCCTTGCTCAATGACAGACGACACTTGTGAATTCTGGCTAGAGGTACACAATCAGCTGACAATGATGAGTGGCAACATCGCTGTATACCCAGCCAATGGGATGTTATATAGATACGATGTGACAAACATTACTGCAGCACAGCCAATCGATTCTAAGAACGTGATATCAGCTGATGGTTGGGAGAAGCCTCGATTGGTCATTGCAGTCAATGGAACAATGCCTGGACCGCCCATTGAGGTATGTTTTCTGTTGTTTTAAATTTTTCTAAACAAATATACTAAAGTCATTAAGAAAAGGAAACGTAGAAAATAAAATTATCTTAAAATTAAGATTAATATATGAATGCAGAGTGAATGGTAACATGGGAAGAGGGTGCCCAAGACAACGAAGGCGGTGATATATATAAAATTATTTAAACATGCCTCTAGCCGCGGCAGGTAAATTCGCACAGAAACACGGAGTATTCAGAGAATTCATATGGAAGACTACGTTCTGGAAAGAATATGTCACATGACGAGTATGTTGTTTTTGTTGTTGTAGTCAATGTTCATTTCTTTTATGTCAACTGGGATGATGATGATGACTGCGATGTATTTGATTGTTATTCTTGCGGTAGTGTAATGTTAGGGTTTCGATTCCACTCGGTATTCGTAATTCGATGTCAAATTACTCACAGAATCGATATATGGCATGCCCGTGTGTACTTCTCACAGAATGAATGGGACACAGATCACCTACTACACAGTAAGCTCCCTCGTTTGAAGGAAACCAGGCTTAAGAAAGGAAAATCGTGGATATGGCGCGCCGAGGATATCATTTGCACTCCAGGTGGTATCAATCTGGGCGACACTCAACAGAGGGTGCAGGGAACGTAGTTCTGTGAGAGGGGATGCTGAAATAAGGCATTCATCTGCGAACATGCCGATCACACAGATGTAATTTACACGGAAGTGTCCGTCATCTGCCACCAGCGGTGAGCATGGGCCTTTGCTGACAGCAGAATACATGGAAGTAGAGTGCACAATATGCCAGTAGAGCCTTTACCGCAACAAGCAGTCTAACGATTGAAGTGTTTGCCGTAACGTAGGCACTAAACTGGTTGGAATAGCAAGCTTATTCCCATGAGTGCATACTAAGTGAATCTATGAATATGATTCAGCAAGTCAAAGCAAGTGGTGTGCATAAGGGAATGGATGGAATCATTAGAGAGATATCAATTGTGGGTTCAAATGAGAAAAATCCCTCTTAATTTTGTCCCTGGACACACGGGTGTGGAGGGAAACAAACGTGCCAACACATTAGTTAGCCTCGCCACCATAACAGATGATCAGCCTATAGACCTAGAAGACATACTCAATGCTCTTTGTGATACCGCACGATAAGGATTTTGAGATACATGAGCATATGTCAATATCAAGAATCCGCTATTTTGGAGTGATAATAGACGTGGAGCGCATGGCCGTGTGGTTAGAACGCCGATCTCATACCCTTGTGGTCCCGGGCTCAATCCATGGTTAGGACATGATTTTTTCTTTCTGTAGTACAATCAAAATCCTTCCAGTACATGTCGCCGAGTCTGCTACGGCAAAGTGGCATTTATTTCCACAGCCCATAGAAAGCCTCCCAGCATTCCTTTGCAGGAAATCATGCAGTAACGATAGAAAAACAAAGATAGACGTGACCCGTAGAACACACCTAAGAAAGATTTCAAAACGAGCAATGAACCACCAAATAATCGGAACCATCATCCGTTGTACCCAGAGAGATCTACTGAAGCGGAGATCTGAGCACTTAGGACATGTCCGATGTGCGAAGAGGACAATAAACCTACCTAATACCTATATCATGCTTTTCGCGTATGCATACCGAAGTCGACGTCGATCCTGGGATTTTTTTATAACTACCTAACAATCATAATGAAAATCCATGCAATAATTGCTTGTAAAAATATATGATTGGAGTGTTAACATGGATACAAACATAAAACATATAGTTGGAGTGTTAAAATGAATAAAAACAAATAGTTGGAGTGTTAACATGGATAAAAAACATATAGTTTGAGTGTCAACATTGATAAAAGTGACCACCGGCAGCTGCTAAGCAACTATCTTTTGCATAAATGCATGCTAATTGGAAATTTCGGGCAGAGGAACAAGAGATCACATCCTTAACATGAGACTGATCATAGAAAAGTGTAGGGAATTTTCAACTGACCTGCACATGTGTTTCATAGATTACTCAAAAGCGTTCGACTGCGTCCAACACCAGCAACTATGTGAGATAATGAACAGTATGGGTTTCCCAAGACATTTGATTCATCTAATAGAGGAACTTTACCAAGATCAAATGGCTACAGTGAAGTTAGAGGACGATCTCTCAGAGTGGTTTGAGGTACAGAGTGGAGTAAGGCAAGGATGCACACTCTCCCCATACCTGTTCAACATCTACGCTGAAAGTATAATGAGGAACGTGAGAGAAGACATACACAACACTGACTACCACGCTTTAAACATCGGTGGATTACTAATCCCGGAACTACGCTATTGAAGACGACACAGTGCTTCTTTCAAATGATATAAAGGGATTGGAACAACTAATCAAGAACACAAAGAAATATAGCGAAGCACAACATTTGTATTTAAACACGCAAAAAACAAAAATCATGTCAACAGATATAACAACACAACAACCAAAAATCAGAATAGACAATACTGAGATAGAATGTGTGGATAAATTTGAATACTTAGGAGCAAACATCAACGGTGCAGGAGACTGCATTTCAGAAATAAGGGAATAGATTGGCAATGGCATATTGCAAAATATCACGGCTGAAAAACATATGGAAAAACAACAAAATAGAAACGAAAGTGCTAATGTTACGAACTTTTATTTTTCCGGTTGCAACATACGGCTGTGAAATATGGACTCTAAGTAAAACAGCGACAAAGAAGATCAACGCCTTCGAGCTGAAATGCTACAGAAAGATACTTAGAATATCATGGAAGGATAAATTCAGAAACTCAGATATTATAAACATATTGAATATTCTTGAGTGTTTTTACTAAACACAATAACAAAAAGAAAACTACGCCTGTTTGGTCATATAAAGAGACATAACTGTTTAGAAAGACAAATAATGGAGGGAAGAGTATCTGGGAGGAGGAGAAAGGGTAGACCAAGAAGACGATGGACTGACGACATTAAAGATAACATGAATACATCGCTAGAAAATGCAAGCCACATCGCCCAAGAAAGAGAGAGGTTCAGAGAGTTCATTGGGAAGACAACGTTCTGGTAGGAATACGTCACGTGACTAATGACATGCTAATTTATGTCATAATTATACTGCTATCCAATGAATTTAAATTCAGACTTTGATTCACAAAGCTATTAGAATGGAGGCAGGGGGGGGGGGGGAGGGTTCAGATGCCACCAGAGAATGACACTCAAAATGAATTATTTCAACTATTTCTGACCCTGGAAAAGTGTATATCTTAGAAATTTGCTGTAATAATACTTTCTAAACGACAGGTCTACGCAGAACAGACAGTGGTTGTTCACGTAAAGAATTTGATGTTCAGTACATCTGTCACTATACACTGGCATGGCCTGCATCAACGTGAATCTCCTTGGATGGACGGGGTGGCTTTCGTCACACAGGTAAAATCTACTCATCCATATCCATACATGTAATTTAGCAATCTTTCAATCAATCAATCTTTCAATCAATATATCTTCAATCAATCTTTCAATCAATCTATCTTTCAATCTATCTTTCAATCAATCTTTCAATCAATCTTTCAATCAATCTTTCAATCAATCTTTCAATCAATCTTTCAATCAATCTTTAAATCAATCTATTTATCAATCAATCTTTCAATCAATCTTTCAATCAATCATTCAATCAATCTATCTTTCAATCAATCTTTTATTCAATCTTTTTTTTACAAAATCATATGTTATTAAACTATTCTATAACAGTTTGGTTTATGAGAAGAGCTTGTGTCAACCAATTCGAGCACTAACACAAATCACTAAAATGTTTATTAAGAACTGTAGAGAATTGATTTCATATTATATGGGTATCCCTCTGTGTGCTAGCTTCCTTTCAATAGAATGGTACTCCGTCTGCTGGATTCTAGACTCTTGATTCTTGATTATACACGAGAATAAGGCACACGGGGCTCTTCCATAAGTGCTCCTATATCTCCGTTCTAGCAGACATTCGAATGTATGTAGGCTCAAAGTCCCAGTCAGGTGTTGATTACTTGAGCTTCGGTACTTTCTATATGCTGAAATGTATATAAGTCGTATTTTATATTGATTATCATGTACAGTTCCGTATAGTTAACTTAGAAATCTGTATTAACGTTATATTTCTTATAGTTAAATTAAAAGTTTGTATGAACGTTATATTTCTTATAGTTAAATTATAAGTGGTATTAACGTTGTTTTTCTTATATTTAAATCAAAATTGAAGAATACATTAGAGGGGGAAAACAGACATTCAGAGATATCTCATAAAATATAACTACTAAATACTTTGATTGGAACTATTTATAACTACTACAAGTAATATTATTATTATTATTATTGTTAGTATTATTAATGCAGATTTTAAGAGGCGTTTAAAACCTACTCACCATACACCATTAGGAAAATATAATATCATTATTCTATGTGTATATGTTCCTGTAGCGCCGAATCCTGTTGGACGGAAACCAGAACTCTCCCGTTCGAGCGATGTGATGCTACTGTGTGTAATTCTTGTTCATATTTGAGACCCATAGTCATACCATATCATAATATATAATATAATATATATCTTAATATCTTACCATAGCGGAAACGTTGGAGCCAATGTCAGTGTCCGATATCGGTAGATGCCGCTATGACGAAGTGAACCTATTACACGTTGAATAATGTACACGCGCTAGAGGGCAGCGTTGTGTATGTGGATCGATATAGTGGCAACGATGCAACAATTGTTCAGTACAAGAAAGAAATAAACATACTCGAGAAGACATCACACGAGCGTCAGGTAGAAGTAAACATAATTCAGAAAACATAGTCCATAGAAGCTGTAGATGGATACGGCAAGTTCCTACTTCAATGTATGCACTACCTTGACTGCAAAAACCGGTCTACGTCATTCTTAGTTGATCAAAAGGTCAAAACAATATTTTTGGCAATAACTTTCGACAGGTTCATGAGAATTCCGTGAACACAAAATTCTCTGACAATATTATTTAATGCATTTAAAAGATTGATGGGCCTCGAATAAATTCAGTTGAAAATTAAATGCGCAGGTATGGCTCATCTCACTACAGAACAACGATACATCATCATTGGACGCTTACAGACTTGACAACCACAAAGTGTTGTGACTAGACAATTTAATTTGGTTAGAAGCCGGCCGCTAAGCGTAAGACCTAGAGTCACAACTTCTGCCGAAGACCATTTCATACGAATGAGTCACCTCAGGAATAGATTTTTATCTGCGTCCACAGTCTATTCAATGCCAGTAGCTCCCCGAATTTCAAATCAAGATTTTAAAAATTCCAATACGGATGTTGTATGCTTGTGTTACTGAGGATACTTCAATACTTGTACGGCGTGATCGTTGTTGTTGTACTAGTCCTTGTCTCGATTGGTCCGTTCTCAGTGGACTTGAGTACACAGTTTGAATGTCGTGACAAAATCGCATCTTTTTTTTTGTTTAATTTTTTTTTTCTTTTTTCGTTTTTTTTTTGGGTTTTTTTGAAGATGCAGTTAGTTAAGACAGGAAAACCCGATTACTCTAGTTGTCAAGCCATTCGGTGCCGTTAGAACGAACTGGTTCAATTCCCGTTAGTCTCAAGAATTTTTAATTTATCCTCTTGCTTCTTACCTGAATTTACACATTTGAAATAATGTTGTGCTTCTTTTTATTTTTTATTTTTTTAACAGTATAGCATCTGAAGTATGGTGTCCAGTTCACTTCTCAGTTGACTATTATCAAATTAAACTTATAGCATAACCAAGTTGCTAAGAAACTAACTTCAATTTTCTAATTTCCGATTATTCTCTGTAAACTATATCTTATTCATTCGGTGTTTAGAGGTTACATAAAATATTTGCGAAATTTTCAAAAAATAACGATTATATTTTAATAGTTATAATTTTTTTTCAGTGTCCTATTTTTCCAGGACAGTCATTTACATATAGATTCAAGGCACATCCAACGGGTACTTTCTGGTACCACGCTCACATTGGATCTCAGTTGTCTATGGGTCTGTTGGGACCACTAATCGTCAGGGAGAAAACTGCACCTTTAATTGAGGAATTCATTATGATGCTACAGGAAGGTTTTGTTTCAGTTAACTATGAAATATTATTTGGTTCAGTTAGCTAGACGTCTGGTAGTTTTCGTTTTAGTAACACGAAGTTTGTGCTACGTTTAGATTGTGTGAAAGTTAATAAGAATTACAATTTCGTTTTATCTTAAATTCATCTTTTAAAATTTTGCATGTTAGTATAGGCTGATTTTATAAAAGTATATCAGTAAAGGATGATTTTATAATCGCATGTCAGTATATGATGATTTTATAATCACATATCAGTACAGACGACCAGGTTGGACAAGTGACAGACACAACCCACTTTCTAAAACAATTTAGCGGTGAACACTTGAGAGTGGAAAGAGACGAGGCAAACAAATAAATTCATAGATTGACAACATCAAGGAATAATCTGAGCTTGTTTTTTCTACACTCGGTTCGAATGACTGAGAAAAGAAGTGTTTTGGGGGCTTTCTGTGCTGAAGTCTCCACTGCTGCACGCTTAAAACTCTTACGGGTTATATGTGTTATTATTAATATTATGTTATTTTTTCAAGTATGCTACTATGTAAAACAAAAATCACTACAGCCAAAAAATTCTGGGTTGATGGCTACGTCCTGAATATGATACGCTACCAAGTTTGGTTTTTTATGCTATTATACTACACTCAAATTAACACAAATGCAAAAAACGGTGTCAAACTAGTAATAATAACACTAAGATATTCCTTTCAAGTTCGTATGTTCTCCCAGCGGCAACATATGGATACGAGAATTGGACTTTAAACCAGACAATGTTGAGAAGTATAAATACATTTGAAAGGAAGCTCTACAGAAATATTATAAGAATATTAGGGACACATAGAAAGAACATAGATATTATGAAATTACTGAAACTAAATGAAGGACGGCTTGGAAATACCATCGTAAAAATGAAGCTGCAGTATTTTGGACACTTAAAAGAAACATGATGACACGGAAGGACTGAGTCTGGAGTGCAGAGTGTAGGGACGAGAAGAAGAGGAGGACCAACAAGACGATACACCAGCTACATCGAACAATGTATGAACATATCTTTGGCTCATGCAGACCTGCCCGGGACAGAGAGACGTTCAGAATATCGGCGACGATAACAATGATCTGGAAAGAAAAAGAACATATCATATGATATATATATATATATATATATATATATATATACTATGTTATTATAATTGATCAGAAGTTAATGTTGTATTTAGAGAACATTATTTATTGAATAAACGCAGATAGCACAGTCAAGCTGTAAACGATGACACAACGAATTCAGTTCTCCGATGTACATCGTCCTAATCTTCAGGAATTTGAGACTGAATGTGCAAGAAGAAGACGTTTAATAGAAGTGGTGTTACAATTAAGTGATCGTATATTGCCGTAAATAACCGAATATGACCGTAAACTACCGTATTTTACATTTGATGTTCCATTATAGCTAAATCTCCTTATAAAATATTATAAATGTGTTCTACCGTGTATCTCCTAATCATAACCACCATTGGACAGTACACCTGTAGAAGATGATATTTCCATATTGAAAGACTTTACTTCCAGTGACAATTCCTTTGACATTCTTCTTTACAGTTAAATATTTCGTGTTGTATATTCAATTCTCTCCCACTCCATGGGTTAAAGTTACTGTTGTTTCTTATCAAATAACTCATATATCTGAGAAAGCCACATGCAATAAAATAACTATCTGATAACACACACGCAGGCCAGCTGATATTGCACCTATGTTCTTTTGTGACAGACTCCTAGGTCGTGAGAAATGTTAGATGTACCATCACTGCACACGGGTCAACAAAGATGACGGAACTTATTGGTCCAGAAGTAGATGCTACAAACCTGGCAGGATGTGGTTTCTTCTTCTGTGTTCGTTCTGAAGCTCCTGAAAATTAGCAGGATGTAGACTGGAGTACTAAATGCTTTGTGTCATAGTTTGCGGCCTATCTGCGATATATGTGCCTTTCGACCGGACACATTCGTCTTCAGTATGGCTTCTGGATGACATTGACCCTATATAAGACGGAACATGAATGGACGTGACTATCCGGGGATACTACTACACTTTTCATTTATAAACCTCCATTCCTGGACTAGCCATGCATACATAAACCCCTGATACAACCATGCATCCATAAACCCCTGATACAACCATGCATCCATAAACCCCTGATACAACCATGCATCCATAAACCTCTGATACAACCATGCATCCATAAACCCCTAAAATAACCATGCATCCATAAACTCCTTGACACAACCATTCATTAAAAAACGTCCTGACAAACGCCGACCCTTGAGACAACAAACCCTATACGACCTCGGGTTTCACCTCGGCTACAAATGAGATCTTGTGCTTTTGTCAGAAAGGTTATGGGCTGTAATGAACTACCTGATCATAGCTAAAGGCATTATTTCATCATCCATATACTGGAATTCGAAGTTGTCAACATATATTTTCTGGGAGAGTTAACTAGTACGCATATATTCAGTATATTTTCTAGGAGAATTAACTAATACGAAATATATTCATTTGTTTTTCAGGATTGGAATCATGACTGGGATTCAGAAGTGATTCATCTGAAAATGTTGCATGGCAATTATGAAAACAGAACAAAGATAACTGCAACTGGTTCCTTGGAAGGGGGACACTTCAGGTAAACTGGTGCCAGTGTCGCGCATACGAGTTCCTATGTATGCTCAATAAGACGGTGCACAATTTCTTGGGGAATACGTGTCTCAGAAAACGTAACTTTTTTGGGTAGTTGTTACTCTTTCTGTTTATAAAATAACGATGCGCTGCTACGAATCTCCAACATTTCGCTAACCTTACATTTTATGTATCAATCTCCACTTTGCAATTTTCTTTATCCACTTGTCTCCTTTCCCGAACAGTATTTTTGTGTGTGCTGTCGTGTATGTTAGTCTTAGATTTTCGCCCTGATTAAAGTTGTGTAGTCGAAACGTTGTCTATTCTTTCTTTTGTTTCTTAACTAACATATCGTTTTTACTATAAGTAACACTTTAATCTACCTATGTCTTATCGTGCTCACATTTGTACGACTGCAGACCAGAGACACCCAATACTTAGAATGCGAATGATCTTAAGATAAAAGAAGCAAGTGTGGCATGTCGTGGATGACTTAAGTTTAAAGAACAAGACAACATGTGACGGTCGTTGCAACTTTGCCAGAAAGAGCATAAGGTGCCAGATGGAGAAAATAATAGTAAACTTCCACAACGGTCTTTTACTGGTTTTAAACGGCTGGCAGAAAATGCCGCAAGGTTTAAATGTAAAGACTGACTGTGAAATTAATTGATATCTGATAACACCAGAGAGACTGAAATGTTGTGTTCTCTTCATGTGTGGATCAGTAAGTCGTGATGATACATGACAATAGGCGCAATTATATCAACGTATAACCAATAACCATTGAAGCATATATTTGCCAGGTGTATCCACGGCCAATTTTTGTATAGTTTGTTGAGTTATCCCTGACAACCTTGTGACTTTTGTAGCTGTGAGGAATAACGCATTTTAAGAAATATTAAAACGAACATTTTTTCACTTCTTCAGCATGTTTCCATTCCAATCCGGTCTGATTAACGGTCGTGGCAGGTTCTATTACGCTGACGGCACTAATAATGGAGCACCACTCACAACTTACACAGTGAAACAATTCAAATCATACAGGTAAAATATATTACGATTCATACATCTTATGCGTTGTTTTTATTGTGTGACAAATAGTGTTTGTCAGATGTTTTGTGTGACAAATTAGTGTTTGTCAGATGTGTTGTGTGACAATTCGGTGTTTGTCAGATGTGTTATGTGACAAATCAGTATTTGTCAGATGTGTTGTGTGACAAATCAGTGTTTGTCAGATGTGTTGTGTGACAAATCAGTGTTTGTCAGATGTTTTGTGGGACAAATTAGTGTTTGTCAGATGTGTTGTGTGACAAATCAGTGTTTGTCAGATGTGTTGTGTGACAAATCAGTGTTTGTCAGATGTGTTCTGTGACAAATCAGTGTTTTTCAGATGTGTTGTGTGACAAATCAGTGTTTGTCAGGTGTTTTGTGGGACAAATTAGTGTTTGTCAGATGTGTTGTGTGACAAATCAGTGTTTGTCAGATGTGTTGTGTGACAAATCAGTGTTTGTCGGATGTGTTCTGAGACAAATCAGTGTTTTTCAGATGTGTTGTGTGACAAATCAGTGTTTGTCAGATGTGTTGTGTGACAAATCAGTGTTTGTCAGATGTGTTATGTGACAAATCGGTGTTTGTCAGATGTGTTGTGTGACAAATCAGTGTTTGCCAGATGTGTTATGTAATAAATATTGTGTGCCAGATTTATTCAAAATGTAACAAATGTATTTAGTTTTTCTTATACTATTTTGAGACTCCTCTATAAATAGTCCATGCTTTGTCTTTTACGACATTTTTAACATTAATATAACCCCCTCTTCCCCCCCCCCCGCCTCCCGAGGAAATAAGAACATAACTTTTAGTAATTGAATATCTGCTGAAACGCTAGTAACCCCCCCCCCCCACACACACACACACTTTTTCCTTAATGATCATCAAATGTGATATGTTAAAAAAAGAATTGTTTTGGAAGCAACCCTCCCTCCCCCCACCTCTTTTGCTAAATATCTATATGCGGCCATGATTCCTGCGCTGCATCATCAATCTCCTCTGCGAAACATCACATGATTAATGACATTATTAATCGCATTATTAGAAACAACATTGACTCAGTGCAATGCTATATAAGTATAATTTGGCAGCATTTCAACTATTATACCGATTCTCTATCCATTTTGTGCAGGCTTTGATTTCTACTTGATCTGAAATTTTTAAATGCAGCTTCAGCAAATTATTGCCAAAACACTATAAAAAACTGCAGGACGATGTGCAGGACTACATCAACATTATATTTTCATTGTTCATTTATAAGTCTCACATCCTGTTATCCAATACGTCGACTTTATAAACATCGTCATTATCTATCATACATCTCATAAACATATCATAAGTAATTATTGTATTATTGACATGACATTTGTAGACATAAGTAATTATTGTATGATTGACATGACATTTGTAGACATAAGTAATTATTGTATGATTGACATGACATTTGTAGACATAAGTAATTATTGTATGATTGACATGACATTTGTAGACATAAGTAATTATTGTATGATTGACATGAAATTTGTAGACATAAGTAATTATTGTATGATTGACAAGACATTTGTAGACATAAGTAATTCAGAACACACCAAGAACAGTATACACAATTTTTAAAGTATAGTTTTGTGTAATTTTTTTTAATATTTTGCAGGTTTATTTTCTTAAATCATTTATAGTTAAATTTAATTGCACTGTTTCTCAAAGCGGATGGTCGACATCAAACCAGGAGATCTCACTTTAAGAGGGTGGTCAGCATCAAGACGGAATCTTCCACTTTGTGGAGGTGGTCAGCATCAAGACGGAATCTTCCACTTTGTGGAGGTGGTCAGCATCAAGACGGAATCTTCCACTTTGTGGAGGTGGTCAGCATCAAGACGGAATCTTCCACTTTGTGGTGGTGGTCAGCATCAAGACGGAATCTTCCACGTTGTGGTGGTGGTCAGCATCAAAATAAGAACATTTTTAGAAGAAATGTACAAAGAATGTGATTTGAATTTTTGTAAAGTTTTTCTTCAATTTTAGTTGTATGTTTTTTTTTAATCTTACTTGTATGTGTTTAGATTTAGAGTGATAGGAGCTGGTAGCCTTTACCCATTCAGGATCTCAATTGATGACCATCCAATCAAACTCATTGCATCGGATGGGTAGGTGTATTTTTTTAATGACCAAAACATTGTTTAATTAATATGTAAATGTGGGTAAAAATAGTGTTTAATTAATATGTAAATGTGGGTAAAAACAGTGTTTAATTAATATGTAAATGTGGGTAAAAAAGGGGTTTAATTAATATGTAAATGTGGGTAAAAACAATATTTAATTAATATGTAAATGTGGGTAAAAACAATATTTAATTAATATTTAAATGTGGGTAAAAACAATGTTTAATTAATATGTAAATGTGGGTAAAAAAGGGGTTTAATTAATATGTAAATGTGGGTTAAAACAATATTTAATTAATATGCAAATGTGGGTAAAAACGGTGTTTAATTAATATGCACATGTGGGTAAAAACAGTTTTTAATAAATAAATAGTATGTGATCTTAGTTAATATGTTGTGCAATGCTTAAATTAATAAAATAAGTGAAAACAAAGGCCTCAGTCTAAACAAGAAGAAAAGTGATGGTTGTTTAAAAGAAAAACACGACGCCAAGATGCAGTTTTAATATCAATGATGCATAGTTAAATCAAGTGAAAAAAGTCATGTATCTTGGCACCATTCTAACATCAGATAGCCGGTGCTCCAATGAGATCACGAGCAGAATAGCGCAGGCCAAATCAACATTTCAAAAAATGAGAAACATTCATTACAATGGAGTAATGTCAATGCATACGCGAGTTCGAGTGCTTGGATGTTATATTGCGCCAATCCTTCTTTATGGTTGACAAATATGGACGGCAACTGACATGTGGTTTTTTTCAAAGAATGATGAAAACTCCATGAATAGCCAAGACAACTAATGTAGAATTTCTCAGAGATTATGAAGTAAAACAAAAAATTATAGCAGCAATTAGAATCAGGCAATCACGATTTTAGGGAATGTGGTGAGAGAGAAAACACTTAAACATTTAGTAACCACTGGAAAAATAGATGTCTCCAACGGAACTTATTATCAGCACAAGAGACAGAAAGTTGTAGAGAAGCATGATCGCCAACACTACTCAGCATGGCACTGAATTTATTAAATTCTTAAAGCGATAAATATGCAATCTTGTAGTTATGCAAGAGTCCGGCAATGCTATTTTCTTATGCTTCGTATTCCATGATCAAATTTATCATGACTAGGCAGATTTAGGTAGGTAGATTTAGGTAGATTTAGCCATAAGAATCAAGTTCAGAGACTTGATTATCAGTCTATGAACTGACAAAATGATTTTAGTATCAGTAACATGTCTATCCCTATGCTAACATATGGGTGCGAGTCTTGGACAATAATCAAACTAGAAAGTGTTAAATTAGAGGCAATAGAGATGTGATTCTACAGAAGAATGCTGAGAATACCATGGACTGCCAGAAACTCTAATGTAGAGGTGTTGAAAGAGTCATGCGAAACGGACATTAATCAACAATATAAGAATACGGCAATCTTCTTTTTTTTGGCCTTCTTCATGAGACAGACAGGTTTAGAGAACATAGTCACAACAGACAAAATTGAAGGCAACAGAGACAGGGCGACAACGTGAGAAAATATTAGACAGTTTGACAACCTGGCACGGCAGGGAAACAACAATGATCTTGATACATAATACTGTGGACAGAGAGCTGTGGAGAGCCATGAGCGCCTACGCCAGCCGGCATGGCACCTGATGATGATGAACATGTCTCTGAACCCGCATAATGACTTTATTATCACCAACCAATTAGCATGAATAGTTGGTTTCAGTTTCTTATCACTTAATTTGTATTTATCAGAAAGAACTACGTATAAACTGAACACTATTACAGGAATGCCTTTCACCCCGTACATGTGGAATCATTCATCATTAACCCAGGCGAGAGATATGATTTTGAGATCAATGCTAACCAATCAATAAAGAGCTATTGGATACGAGCTGAAACGTTGGAGATAAATGTGGAGAATCATAAAGCTGAGGCCATACTGAGATATGAGGGTGCAACTGATACTGAACCAACAACAATAAAGAGAACATGTTCTAATGATGAAAGGTAAGATTATGATGATGATAAATGAACGAAAATTGGTGATAGCAGAGTTAATGATAACGTTTGATATTGTTTGAAGTTCCTCCCTTAACTGGTTTAGTGTAATAAAAGTGTAATAAAACTCAATCACCGTTGGTAATGTTTTCCATACAGGCAGCAGATCTATCACGTAAGACAATTTTTTTTTTTAATGTCGGTCTCTTGAGAAACCTAGTTGGTGTGCATGGCAGTATCGCATCCTTGACACGGAGATCCTAGTTGGTGTGCATGGCAGTATCGCATCCTTGACACGGAGATCCTAGTTGGTGTGCATGGCAGTATCGCATCTTTGACACGGAGATCCTAGTTGATGGACGTTGGCAGTATTGCATTCTTGACACGGAGATCCTGGAAATGTTTACGATGGAAAGCAGCCATACCTTGTTGGTCAGGTCTCAACTTTCTAGGGCAAGTCATGTCGACCGCATGCCAGACGAGCTTCTTCCAAAGAGACTGATCAACGAAGGCAAACTGTGTTGATAGGCGTTCAGGTGAAGTTTATAAAATACGTTTCACTGACTAGCTCAAGACATCTGTAAGAGCAGTCAGTCTTATTTCTATCATTTCAGAACCCTTTTTATTCCTGCTTACATTGCTGCAGAATTTTCAGAGTTAGAATTAAACTCCTTAGCCATCTGACTCACCATACCTTATTAAAACACCAAACCTATTTAAAAGACTGAACCTCATTAACACGCATAATCGTATTAAAACATCAAACCTCATTAAAACATTACACCTGATAAAGTATCAAACCTCATTAAAACACCAAGTCTTATTAAAACACATAATCTCATTAAAACGTTCTTCAATACCATGCTCCTCTTCGCTTGTGAAGCTGGAACAGTACCACCATCACTGGAACAGTACCACCCACTAGACATACCACCCATGCAACAGAAAACTTTAGTGAATGACATGCCGTTATATTGAGGTTTCTTCTTAGAGAAGCTTCATGGCACATTATCTATACAATTTTGCTTTTATTTTGTTGTTGAAATGTGTTTCATGTTTACCTGAATATATATGTATGCACCTTCTGTGGTTGGGAGGGAGCCAGACATGTACTGTGCAGCACTGGGGAGGATGAAACTGACAGCATTCTTTTTTCCTATGGCTGAAATCCATCATAGAGGCACAGTGACTCCGGACGTGACAATCCTTTTGTCGTGGTTGCATGATTGGAGCAATAGAGAAGTTCGACATAACCAGTAGTCAATTGGTGGCGGGGAATGAGCACAGTGAACCCTATCTTGGCTACAGTGGCTCGGAGCAGTGCATAGGTTGAAACCCACCTTCCTGGAGGTGTGATAGTTATTCTCTGGCTCTGTCCCGGGGTGGGCCGAAAATCCACAGACTTCCAAGCAATATAGAGCCATTTAATGGCATTAGGTCAAAAGGCATGAGCCCATGGACCGCTGGATCAGCAACCAACTAACCAACCAATAAACTAAACAATATACTAGCAATAAGGCACAAGAATATACAACGTTTCGAATAGTAAATATTCATCAGGATGAAATATAACATACAAACAACAATGCATATTTATTCCTGTTTATAATTATATTTGTCTTATGTTGCACCAGCTCTCACATTTCCATGTCAGAGCTGGTGTCAGGTTGTGTCCTAGCTCTGGAGATTTTGAATATATTTGTTAAATCAATTTTACCTACCACAGAATCAATAGATTTACACCTTTTGAAGAACGAACATCAATTATTTTCGACTACGCACATAGCGCTGTTGTCTCTGTGAACACACCTACATCGACCTATCACATATTTCGGATTGGATAGCATATGAGAAGAAAGCTTCTGGAACCAGGATCATGTTCATCAAGCCAGTAATCTCTATGGAGAAACACATCAATGGCTCTAATTGGAACGAGCCATATTAGCTAACTCTAGTTGGAACAATTAGAAGGCAGAATTGATGATGCCTTTGAGGTGTGAGTTTATAGAAGAATAGAGAGAACATCATGAAAAGATAAAAAAAAAAACAAATAAAGAGTTGCTAAAAACACATAATATGAAGAAAAAATTACTAAGAGAAATAAAGATCGGACAAATACAATATTTTGAACACAAAAGGCATGACACCTTAGCGACGACCTTACTTGAGGGTGAAGTCAAAGGAACGCGAGTACGAGGTAGACAGAGATACACGTGGAAGAGTAACATCACAAGATGGACAGGTTACATTCTAGCAGAGTGCACCACCAAAACAAGAGACGGAATGTTGGAGATATGTTGCAGCCAACCTTTGTTGCGGAGATGGCACATAATGATGATGAGTTGAAACGATTCATATCAGCTAACTCTAATTGAAACTAGCCATATTAGCTAACTCTAATTGAAACTAGCCATATTAGCTAACTCTAATTGAAACTAGCCATATTAGCTAACTCTAATTGAAACTAGCCATATTAGCTAACTCTAATTGAAACTAGCCATATTAGCTAACTCTAACTGAAACTAGCCATATTAGCTAACTCTAATTGAAACTAGCCATATTAGCTAACCCTAATTGAAACTAGCCATATTAGCTAACCCTAATTGAAACTAGCCATATTAGCTAACCCTAATTGAAACTAGCCATATTAGCTAACCCTAATTGAAACTAGCCATATTAGCTAACTCTAATTGAAACTAGCTATATTAGCTAACTCTAACTGAAACTAGCCATATTAGCTAACTCTAATTGAAACTAGCCATATTAGCTAACCCTAATTGAAACTAGCCATATTAGCTAACTCTAATTGAAACTAGCCATATCAGATAACTCTAATTGGAACATCTACTCTATCTATCTATTCGCTAAACTCTTTGTTGCCTTTCAACGTCAAGGGTAAAAGAGTTTTCTGGATATGGCCCATGTGTGTACTGAGTATATTGTGGAATGTGTCGCTTCTTTTATTTTGGTGGTCCATCGTTTTCGTGGTAGTCTGCTGATGTGTGCAAACTATTTGATCTGTTGTCTCTTAATATATTCCAAGATTGTGGTGAGCCGGTTCTTTGTCCAATTTTCTCATTTCTTACTCCGTCACTTAGCGATATTGCTAGGATTCAGCGTAAGTATGCCATTTCAGTTGTCACAAGTTTACGTTTGTCTTGTTTTGTCGTTGTCCATGTTTGACATTGGTAGCACAGCGTTGGCATAATAATCGTTTTGAATAGTGTTATTTTGGTGTTAAAATCTAAATTTATGTTTCTGAAGATTGGTATATTTGTACTATTTGTCTATTTACTACATCTATTGTGTATTTCTTTGCTGCTCTGCCGTCTGTTGTTATCGTGCTTCCTAGATATGTGAATTCTGTCACTTGTTTAAGTCTGTTGTTATATTGCTTCCTAGATATGTGAATTCTGTCACTTGTTTAAGTCTGTTGTTATATTGCTTCCTAGATATGTGAATTCTGTCACTTGTTTAAGTCTGTTGTTATATTGCTTCCTAGATATGTGAATTCTGTCACTTCTTTAAGTCTGTTGTTTCCAATATATGTATTGGTGTTTCTTTCTATTTTTTATATCTACATTACTTCGGTCTATTCTATATTAATTATTTTAATGTGTGAATTGAAAGATACGATGGAAATGTTCAGAATTTTGCAGACAGAGAGCAAAGGCAATGCTTAAAATAATTTCAATTGTTAGAACTGACAGTTTGAATGATAATGCAATCATATCATGTGACATATTCTTTCCAGAACGTTGTCTTTGCAATTTATATCCTGAACCCGCCTCTATCCTGTGCCAATCTGCCTGCCTCCTCCAACGATGTCTCATGCAGTCTTTGATGTCATATGTCCATCTCCTTCTAGGTCTACTTTTTCTTCTACTCCCCGGAATTCTATCCTCTAATACGCGTCCTTCCATGCAGTTGCGTCTTTTAATACGTCAGAAATATTTCAGTGTTCTATGTAAAATTGTATTCACCAGCCATCCTTCCTATATATTCAACAAACTCATAACCTCACTGTTCATTATCTTTTCTGTCCAGGAAATTCTTAATATTGCCCAATAACACTTCAGATCGAATTCCCATATTCCTTCCGGTGTTGTTCTGTTTATTGTCCATGTCTCGCAATCGTATGTTGCAACTGAAAAATCGTATGATCTAAGAAGTATAACTTTTGTCTCTTTATGACAGTTTTTTTCATATATTGTTTTATTTCTTTTAATTTCGTTATCTCTGTCGCTAATCGTTTCCTAATTTCCATTGTGCACTCATCGAAGCTGTTTATATTTGCACCCAGATAATCAAACTTGTCGACGTGTCCCAGTCCCCTGCTATCTATTTTAATTCCTCATGTTACTTGAGTTTTGTCTGTTATCCTGATATTAGTTTTCTGTATGTTTACTTAAAGGTTCTTTTCTTCACTCTATGCTTTTGTTTTAATGATCTTCCTTTTTTAGTCCTTCTATGTGTGTAGTTAGAAGTACCGTATAATCTGTGTATCTTATTTATGGTATTTCATATCCTCGTATATTTATGGTATTTCATATTCTCGTATATATATGAGATGGAATTTTGTGTGTTCGTTGTCGCTGCTTACTTTCCTCATGTTTTCCGCATATTTATTATTATAAGTATGGCGATAGGATACATCCCTGTCTTAACCCACCATCTACCGAACACCATTCTGTGATATCACCATCAACTCTCATCGCTGCTTGTTGATTATAGTAGAGTGATTGAATAAGATATGGTAGATGCTCTGGAAAGCACATTTCTTTCATTATTTCCCATAGTTGCAGATGTTGTAGGCAATAAAATACCGTGAACTGGTCGATTAAACACATGTACAGATATAATTTGAATTCCCTACTTTTTTCGATAATTATTATCATATTTAGTAAATTATATTTTGTATTTTGTTTGGCTGAAATCCTGTATGTACCTCGTTAACTTCGGTTTCTAATTTTTGCTGTATTCTTTTCAAACTATTCTTAGTAAGACCTTGCTTGATTGTCAAATTAATGTCACTATTCTATAATTAGTACATACTAGAAGGTCTCTTTTTTTGGTAGGGGGATATATATTATTTTCCATTCTGTGTGTCACGTTCCGCTCTTCCAAATTTTGCAGCATAACTTATGGTATATTTCTGCGCTAACTTTCCTCCAGCTAGTATCATTTCTGTGGTTATTTCCGGGAGTTTTATGTTTCTTCGGACTTTTTCTTGTGTGTCTAATTTCATCTATCGTTGGGTCTGGTTCTTTTGCTGTTTCGTTTATGTTTACTTCTGGGTATCTTTGTACATTTCTTCGAAGTATTTTTATATCTTTGCATTATCTTTCCCATCTTTTATTTTTTTTCTCTGTTTTATCTTTAATTACTTTTAGTGCTGGTTTGAAGTTATTTTGTTTTAATGCTTTCGTTAATTCATACATCTTTTTCGAATTTCCGTGATATTTGTAACCTTCTATTTTACTGCATGCCTTTATTATGTATTGTTCTTTGTCGTGCCTAATTTGTTGTTTTATTAGATTTGCTGCTTTGCTGTATTCCTACTTTTTTTTGTTCTTAATTTCCTTCTTTTTTATGCTTTTCGTAGTTTCTTTTGATATAAATGCTTGATGTTTCCTTACCTTTTTATGTCTCCTTTTTCTGCTATTTGAATGAAGATTTCGGTTATTTTATTTTTATTTTATTTGTTATTTATTTTCTTGTATTGTATTTATGAGTATTTTAAATGTATTTTCTACCTCAATATTATTCTCTTCAAGAATGTTTGACATGTCGAATCTCAATATAATGTTGTTTTTTTTTGTTGATAGTTTTCATTTTGAGCATAAATTTAGCTGTAAGCAATTCGTGATCTGTATCACAGTCTGCTCCTGTTTGTGTTTTTCTTGATGTTACGTATGATTTTCGTCTCTGTTGTTTTATTATATAATCTATTTGATTTTTCGTGTGTCCATAAGGTTATCTCCATGTATACAACCTTCTTGGATGTTCGAAAAATGTATTGATGATTTACAAGTTGTTCTCCATGCAGAAACCCACTAGGCGTTCTCCCCTCTCGTTCCTTGTTCCAAATCCATGTATTTCTTGTGTTTTATATTCTTGTGGAGCTCTCTTTTTGCTAACTTTGGCATTAAAATTATATATAATTATTTTTATATCGTGTTTGTTTATTTTGTTTAGTGTTATTTATTATTCGGCGTATAAATCGTCTATTATATGCTCATTTGCCGCTGTTGTTGGAGCGTCTATCTGAATTATTTAACTATTTTTCCTTGTAATCTGTTGGTTATTATGCCATAGTTTGGTGTATGGTTTCCTATCATTGTTGATTTTGTTCGTTTGGATAGATAGAAGACTACTCCTCTCTGTCCACCTACATTGTTCCCCGCGAATACACATCATCCACCCGTTTAAGTTGTGAAATGTTCTTTATTATACAATCTGTCTTCTGCAAACCCTAGTATATCGAAATTTAATCTCTTCAGTTCTTTTATCACTGTATGATGTTTCCCGTGTTTGAGACAATTTACATTCCATGTCCCTATTTTGAAACCCGCTTTCCTTCCCCCGCTATTTCTATCCATTTTCATTGAGTGCGTGACGTCATTATTTACAAATGAGCTCGACATTGGTGAACTCTTGAAGATTTGTCAAGAGTTTTTGTCATCTTTGTCACCTACTGCTGAGTGTTCCCATCAGTAATGGTAACTTTGCCAATTGCATCATTTCTGTTTGTGATTTTTGCATTTAACAAATTATTTTACCTATTACAGTAAAGATAATGTACTTATTATCTATAACTATATTTTAACTTTATGTTTATATTAGTTTAAGCCTAATCGATATGTCGATATTTCCCTCCACTGTCCAGGACAAGCCTCTCAAATACTCCCTTGTAGCTCCCTACACTCGATTACTCTCTTTAACTCCCTACACTCGAATACTCCATGTAACTCCCTACACTCGAATTCTCCATGTAACTCCCTACACTCGAATACTCCCTGTAACTCCCTACACTCGAATACTCCCTGAACTCCCTACAATCGAATACTTCCTGTAACTCCCTACACTCAAATACTCCATGTAACTCCCTACACTCGAATACTCTCTGTAACTCCCTACACTCGAATAATCTCTGTAACTCCCTACAATCGAATACTCCCTGTAACTCCTTAACCGGAATAATACAATATGACAGTTTTTGTTTCCTTGTTTTCAACTATTATTTCAGACATATTTTGAACTTTTCAGATGTCTTGTAGTAAACTGCCCATTCTCCTACTACCCAGAAAACACATTCACCGACTGCAGACACATAGGTGATCTAGAATCTGCAGAAGTAATTAGTGTTCCTGGTGCTGATAAGGAGCGTCCAGAAGAGATACAAGACATTTTCCTCAACTTTGCCTTCCCAGGAACAACATGGACGCCTGCTTCGGTGAATGGGAATCAGTTTCAGGTTTGTTATTTGTCTTTGTCGGTTACATTTTCTTGTTTATCTCCACATCGGCATTCACCTTTGAACTTTCCATTCTTTATTCACCTTTCAACTTTCTATTCTATATTCACCTTTGAACTTTCCATTCTTTATTCACTTTTGAACTTTCTATTTTCTATTCACCTTTGAACTTTCCATTCTTTATTCACCTTTGAACTTTCTTTGTAGCACAATGGCAAAATAACCCTTTCATCTTTCTTGATGTTCTCTTATATCTGTTAAAAACTGCCAATATTACAAGTTTCCCGTGTGCTAGTTGCAGGGAAGTTTCGAGTGGCTTATGTGATAACGGCCACGCAACCTTGCTGTCGCAACGTCATGTTCACGGTTGCTTTTTAATTCACACTCCAACAGAAAAAATTCAGTCGTTACTAAGATTCGAACTAATGCTTCCTCTAGGCGCCCCCATACCCTGTTCTTAAACCCCCCCCCCCCCAGTAATGTTTTCTCCAGACGCACACGTACTCTTTACTGTAATCATCCCGTACTCTTTTTATATATACCCCCGTACTCTTTTCTATAGTCGCTCTCGTAAACTTTTCTCTAGAAGTCCCAATACTCTTTTCTGTTGACGTCCCCCGTACTCTTTTCTCTAGACCCCCCTCCCCATGTACTATTTATGTAATAAGTATACTAATATAATGCATGTCTTGTAATTCTTTATGTTTGTTTACTGAATGCATATTTATTTTGAGCACAGTTCTGTCGCTTTCTTTGCTGATGGGCTCAAAATGAGCTCAAATTCTTTAGAGAATGGATTTTTTGATACGCATATTTCTCACATGTACTCAGTCCCTTTCATCGGAGCGACAAGCCTCCTGTCGAGATTACCACTCATATCATATTGCTTAATCGCTTCATGCGATAATCCACATGCGATATTCCACATGCGATAATCAACATGCGATATTCCACATGCGATAATCCACATGAATCTCCCAAAGAAATGTACATGTATTTTGACCAGGGATCGAACCCACTATCTTCAAAGCACATGACTTAACCACTTTGCCACGGAGATCACTATGTATTTAGTTGTTTTATGACAAGACTTCATAGTTAGTAGCTCTATAACGTCATTTGAAATGTTTTATTCTTTACATTCTTCGATTCTTCAACGTTTATAGTTTTCTCTTGCCCTTGTCTTGTCTCTCCTTGTTCCTGTACCATACTACAACACTGATTTAATATTATAGTACAGATTACTATTTTTGTGATAGATGTATCAATCCTTTGTTATGTTGTTTAATATGTATCTATATATATCTAGCATATTACTGTTGTCGTCTTTGAACCCTCCACCTCGTTAACACATAGCAAAGAATTTAATTTGCCAGAGATCACTCCTTAATAATTTTTTTAACTCTATGTAACGCGAGTACCTCGTCAAATTTATAGTCCTGTGAACTCATCAATTTTACCATTAAAAAGCGACGTTGTGTGACTTTTACCAAGATTTTCATTGCTCACATTCTGTAAACTGTCGGAAGAAAATTAAAATTACAGAGATGTCAAATAGCGTCATTTTTTTAAAGAATAATATCCGATGTTTACAGGACTAAAATTGAAAAGAGATTTAATTTGACGAATGGATTAAGCCATGATTAATGGATTCGAAATAAGAAGTTTATTTTTTTTTCATATTATATATCTTACTTTAGCATCCGTAACATAACATGTATATTTTAAGGCTCCACACGTATCAGCCCTTACACAGCCTCAAGAAGTGAACACGATCTGTGATCCCACAAAATGCGGAGAGGATAAAGTCTGCGCGTGCACGTACTCCATTTCTCTGGAGGTAAATTGATCAAATCTGATGTTTATTATATCAAATCTGATGTTTATTATATCAAATCTGATGTTTATTATATCAAATCTGATGTTTATTATATCAAATCCGATGTTTATTATAAACGGAATATACTTTCTCTATTAGATAATTAGATAATTAGATCATTATTATAGATTATCATCTCGGATTAATATCAATTGTCTGTGAATTATTATCAAGATTCACTAATATCAATTGTCTGTGAATTATTATCAAGATTCACTAATATCAATGGTCAGTAAATAATGATTAAAATTCATTATTATTGAGAGTCAGTGAATTATATCAACCTTCAATACTGATATTTAGTGAATGATTGTCAACCTTCATTAATATTGATGGTGAGTGAATGATTGTCAACCTTCATTAATATTGATGGTGAGTGAATTATTCCATTATTTCACTCAGACATTTCTCTAGACCTGTCTCTAGACTCTAGAAATTCGAACGAGTGTAGATAACTCATGCCCGCGCCATGCGTTGATGAAATTACATAATTTTCTTTAACCCCTTATTCTCTTCGATCCTGAATTGTTCCTTGCTAAACAGTTTTAAATAGGGATTCGTGTCTTATTTTTGATATCTAAAACAAGCACATTTATACAACTTCACCACTGTCAAAAGAATGCAACCTTCAAGATTCTTTATTTCTGCCAAATTAATACAATTCTCCAAACTAATACAATGTTCCATATAGCTGATTCTTAATATACATCTGTAACAATTATATTCAATTGAATAATCCAATATCTTTATTTAGTGTCCAGCTCTCACATGCATAAAAAAAGAATATTTTTAACACTAGCAATCTGTATATATTGATTAAAAACATGTTTGAGTACTCACACACAAGCTAATATTGATATAGAGCAACTTTTTCTTATTCTTGTCTCAACAGAAATTGGAATCACATAGAATAGAGCTGAGAACCACTGATAAAGTTATAAGAAAAATCTTTGTCCAATGCCTATCTATCCGAGTATATGAAAACACCCTAGAGAAACAATGGCTTGAGTGATTTATATCGATTGTAGAACCGTATTTTAAACTCTATCTCTGCTTGTTTCTGAGTAGCTGTTTCCATGATTTTTTATCATTAGTTTCATCACATTATTTCAAACATTTTACACTTCTCAGACTGTCCGTTTATTGTATTGGGGTATTTTACTTATCCCTTTTAGTTCTGTGGTGTCCTTTTGTACTGTGTTACGAGGGAGTATAGAGCGCTCTCCGGCGGCCAAAGCTACAAGGTTCATACCCGTCACGGGAAACGGTGCATCCGAATTGTTCAGAAAGCAATATCAACCTACTAAACACAATTATATTGCCTATACAATCAATACAATAAATGTTAATACTAAGGATAAGATAATTAAATGTTATTGTTAATGTTTTTTAACTATAAGTAATTGTTACAATATTTTGTAAAATATATGTAAATGAAAGCACAAAAGAATAAGGACGTTTCTTTTAATTAAGTTTAGATCAAATGGAACCCACATCAAGAAGCTAATACAACATGAACACAAAAAATTGAATTTAAAAACAAAAATTATAGGAACATAGCATCTAGCAGTAAGGGATTAAAAATAACAAAAACATTGTAACGTGATAGTATAGTGCCTAACAGTTCTACTTGGGTCATAGTGCGCACCAAAAAAATGTTTGGTTGTTGGCTTGTCGTCCTGATTAGGTTACGCTACCAACTTGTGTATGTATCATTGCATTATTAAACTTGTTTTTCCACATGTTGCATGCGTGATCATGTTCATTTCAAATCATGATTTAGAAAATATGTTTGTGTGTGTATTTTCCCTAGCATTCAAAAGTGTATCAGATGATATTTCTCAATATGGGATCCGGAAAAGGTTGGGCTCATCCTATTCACTTGCACGGGCATTCTTTCTTTGTGTTAAAAATTGGATTTCCAGATTATAACAACAAAACAGGTAATTGGTGTTTGTCTGTACGCTTCAACCACTTGTAACAGAATATCCAACAGTTTAACAAAAACAAAACGAAATCGACTAATCTGGACATAACAAAAAGATAGGTTGTTTATTAACTTAACTGAAACACAATTACAACATTTGGAATTAACATATTCAACATATTCAAATAGACATATCCATAGACATATTCAAATAGAAACAAAATTACAAGTAATTAACTATATTGGATATAGTATGTTAAAACAGATTGTTAACTCTGTAACAAAATTACAAGTAATTAACTATACTGGATATAGTATGTTAAAACAGATTGTTAACTTTGTAACAAAATTACAAGTAATTAACTATATCGGATATACTAAAATAAGACAGAATGGTGAGTAACTTGACGTTAATGTGTTTTGTAGAACGCAGTGTTTTGTGACATTGTTTACAATTTGTATGCGATGTCTCTGATTATCAGCCAAAAACATCCAACTTCTGCGTGGTATTTTGGTCACTTTGAGATATAATATTGCCAATTAATACCCCCAAAACCTTATTACTCGCCTTTACGACATACATTGAAAGCTGAAATTATTCGCTTCTCTTTTGAGTGCGAGCGATACATGGGTATCTAACAACACTGATTCGATCAAAGTTGTTAGGCGGATTATAACAAATCTGCAAGTAATTTATTATCTTTGCTGCAACACTTCTACAAGTAATTTAGTATCTTTGCTGCAACACTTCTACAAGTAATTTATTATCTTTGCTGCAACACTTCTACAAGTAATTTATTATCTTTGCTGCAACACTTCTACAAGTAATTTATTATCTTTCCTGCAACACTTCTACAAGTAATTTATTATCTTTCCTGCAACACTTCTACAAGTAATTTATTATCTTTGCTGCAACAATTCTACAAGTAATTTAGTATATTTACTACAACAATTATACAAGTAATTTAGTATATTTGCTACAATATACAGATATATAGATAATATTTAAAAATAAAACGCACGGCTTTCCAAACACCCAGACCATTAGGTCACATTTAGATAAAAGCTAATACGGCCTGATATAACCAAAATAGATTTATGTCTTAGGTTGAAAGGGTCGTGCATCAGCTAAGAGGCTTTAATCCACCATCAAACAAACAAACACACATAAAAGCTGCAGCTAGTCCTACATAAAAACTACAGCTAGTCCTACATAAAAGCTGCAGCTAGTCCTACATAAAAACTACAGCTAGTCCTACATAAAAACTGCAGCTAGTCATATTTGTGACATAGAGAACAACGTTGCCATAATTAGCTAAAGCTAGAGTATTTCACAACATATCCAACAAAGTTTTGCATAATAGCATAGCATTACCCTAACCCTTGAGTCAGAAGTTGTTGATAGTCCGTTGCAACAAGACAATTCATGCGGAGACGTGACTCGATGATTAGGAAGAGCATTTTCGATGACTAAATCAGAAGTTGTCCTTCTTAAAGTTGAAGAAATAGGAATAGTTAGTGATCGATGAATACTCACACAAGGTAAGAAAGTCTGTAACAAACGATATGATACAACTAAACTGAACGTTTAGCGATTGTACTGAAACACGGTCAGAAATAATAATTTAAACAAATCACCAAACAGTACTCAAAACAAGATATAATTATTTACAACAGTGATCGTGCATGGGGGAGGGGGGAGATAAATTACCTCAAAATTGGTAAACATAAAAGTTTTGGAGGTAATGAAGGCGAATATATAAATATATAAATATTCCATTTTATAATAATTGAAGCGCAAGTATTATTATTTTTTTAAGAAGGTGGAAAGGACAATATTATAATTTTGCTGACATGTTTACTTCTACCGGTAGTTGTCGAAGGGGACGGGACGTCAAACGATCAGATTCGTCCGGAAAGACGATATATCTGCTTGTACGGCTCAGAGAGGGTAATATCGGTGCAAACCATTATACTTTGTGGAGAATATATGAACAAATAACATGATCCTTGATTTATTCATGCTGCAAGGTCCCAAAAAAAAACAGGCAGATGTTGATGTGGTTAGTTTCCTTGCATACTTACATGGCAGGAAAGTTATGAATAAATGTACTAACTCTCTTTCTCTCTCTCTCTCTCTCACACACACACACACACTTACACACACAGAATTACATTGCACTGTATATCGAATCAATTCTTCTTTATGGATGTGAAGCATGGACAGTAAACAAAATATTTCAAAGTCAGCTGGAGGCTACTGAGTGGGTGGTGGTTTTTGAACAGAATGATGACAATTTCTTGAACAGCCAACGTAGACGTTCTTAGAAATGATGGAGTAAAAAAAGACCAATTATAGCAAAAATTAGTGGCAGGTAGTCAAGATTGTTAGGGCATGTGATGAGAAGAACAAATAGTGGACATTTAGTAACAACCGGAAAGATCAAGGGGTGAAGATACAACGGATGAAAAAGAGAGACGTTGCTGGATGGCTTGTCACTCTGGCACGAGAATGTCACCTGCTGAACATATTAACAACACAAGAGAGAGAGTTGTGGAGAAACATGATCGCCATCATCACTCGAGGTGGCATTTAATTTGTTTATTGATTGTATATCATTAGAAGGTGTGTTTACTTAATTTTCATAACTTGGCAAATTTAGCAGGCATACTCCTTTTTCGAATTTTTTTTTTAAATATCGCTGTTTTATTGTACTTTTTTCCATCAGGACAAGTTATGGACGACAACCTTGACATTGACTGTCATGGAAACCCAGATAGAACAAAAAGTTTCTGCAACTCTGCAAGCTGGGCTAATAAATCATGGGGAGGTAATAACATACCAGGACTGAAACTCGAGTTTCCTATTGAAAAAGACACCGTCATAGTTCCGACAGGAGGGTAGGCTAGATTGTCAGTGTTGCTACTGTATATTATAGAATAAAATCATATTTTTGCTATGTTGTTTCCTTCTCTGAGTATTTGATCCCAGAAAGCTATTCTATGTAAACAAATAGTTAATTGTCTCTCTCTAACAACGTGTTTCTTTCTTATATAAGAATAAGTGTACTTGGGTCAGTTTCTTTAATTAGACTTTCTCAACTGGTTGAAAGAGAGGCAAACTCATTAACTATCTAATTACTAGGTCAGATTCTAGCGCTGATTTTAGACTTGAATCCAGTGAACGAAAGGAGAAGAATATGTGAAATCCGTTTATCTCTATCATATCGGGTTCTTAAGATATTTATGAATGTATTTTTGTTTGGCAAACCCATTATATGTTCAGTTTCATGTATAACATATAATGTTTTAAAAATTAATATAATGCAAAATAATTCAACTTTTTATACTGCTAAAACATGTCTGACATATGTTGCGCTATTTTTCAAACACGTTACTGTATTTTGAAATAATTCTGTGCGAAATATTGCTTCTAGAAGTTGTAGAAATTCTGCTGATTTGTTCTGTTACGTGTGCGGATATTTTACCGATCGTGTTCACAAGGAAAACTTTACATTATTACTTAAGAAAGTATATTAACTTTATTTTCATTCGAAAGTTGACGATGCAGATAAATCTTCGAAGCCAAATGTAGTTTGTTCGACTTGTGCAAATACATTGACAGGTTGGTAACGAAAATCGCCAAAGTTTCAGTCGATGCCTTTTGGAGTTCCAGTAATATTGCGTCAATTGAAACATCATGCTACTGATTGTTACTTCTGCTTGACAAATATTCTTGGGTCATTTTAAAACAGGATAGTCTGTGGTTTACCCAAATATTGAATCCGTTTCGAAACCAGTGCCTCGTAATCCTATCACGTGTCCGATACCAATCGCACCAGAACAATATATGTCGGGCATGAGTGAATCATCAGAAAGTGATAGTTCACATGTATTCGAAACTAATTCTGACTTGGATTCCTCTTCTTCTTCATCGTTCTTCAGTCAGATATCAGGTTACAGCACCAATAGCTTCAATGAATTGTGTGATTCGCTTCAGGTCATCCATGGAACCCCTCAAGTCTGGAAGCAGTGCCGTCTCAGTAGGCCATATTTTCTCCCTCTCTTCTTGACTAATTCTGACTTGGATTATATATATATATATATATCGGAGAATGATGGTATTACTTAATTAACCATTCACAACTTTCAGATCTAATACGTTATCTCGCTCTTACCAAAGGACAGCGGAATTACTTGGTTCACATGCCGAAATCGGATGTGCTAGGCCTACAAGGCGCATAACGGTGGCACAACGTAATCACGCTCCCGGCGGAAATCGCACGGATATCCGTGATGGTTACAATGGAGCGAACGAAAAACAAACAAAAACAAACTTGGTTCACGACTCAAAGAATGAAATCTTTTAGCACCCAATACTCCGATCTATGAATTAAAGTTCGTCATAGACACATAGAACTTGTTCAATAGTTTGAGGTGGATGATGACATTTGCTATTTATTGCAAAGATGTAAACGGTCTAAATGTACACTTCATTTATGAGCACATAGCGAATGACGACATTTCATCGACTCTTCCAAAACTAGTCTAAATGTTATTGCATAACGGAAATTTATTTTCATCAATTTCAGCCGCCCTCTCTGTTCATATGAAATAAACCTATAAGAATATGGCTTTACTTTTGGCAAAAAGCACAATGACTACCAACGCGGATTTGTGGATACCTAAACGTCATTGCAATTCTCACGTGCATACAGACAGGGTATACTCAATTTTGTTGCTTCCTATGTGAATGGATAAAACTGTTATCCACCAGCCATTAGTTAACAAAGACAGCATCATTTTACCACCGTTATATATAAAGTTGGGGCCCATAAAGAATTTTGTAAAACCGTTAGATAAAACGAGCAAAGCTTTCACTTATCTTCGAGAAAAGTTTCCTCAAGTTAGCGATGCAAAGATAAAGGATTTGTAGGACCTCAGATAAGGAAAATATTTGCAGACAAACAATTCGAGAACTTGTTACATCTTTGTGAAACTCACGCTTAAGATTACAAAAGAAGAATTAGAAGCTCTGTGAGATTATGGCATTGAAGTTATCACCAACATTTTAATGACATCTATAACAGTGGCTATATTCCATCTGATTTGCCATAATCAATTTTTATAGCCCTACTAAAGAAACTTGATGCAGTAGATTGCGAAGACCACAGAACAATCAGCCTTATGAGTCAGATGATCAAGATTCTACTGCGCATAATAAGGAGAGATATAAGAGGAAAAATAAAACCAGAGATAGCAGAAGAATAATGTGGATTCGTAGAAGGAAAATGTATAAGAAATGCATGTAGTAAGAACATTAATGGAGAGGGCCATAGAAGTACATCAATACCTATATCTGTGCTTTATAGATTACAGCAAAGCATTTGACAAGGTGAAGCATTCAGATATTATTTTCTTCTTCTTTCGTTCACTTGAAACATGTCTATATCTGTAATTCTGATTCCTTAATAAAACTCACTGTCTTTTGTAGTTCATACAGTGTCCCATAGAGTTTTGATTCCAGTGTTGTTTCCTCTGGCCAATATGTCTGCCTCAGCATTTCATGCTCAGAACACTCTTGAAGTATATGTTTGGCACTCTGTGCTGCCTGTCCACATGTACACATGGCTGTGTTGCCAATCTTGAACTTTGTATACATGTGACTGCGGAGTCGGTTGTGTCCTGTTCTGAGACGTAGAATTATAACTTGTTCTGGTCTGTTCATAATATGATAGTCATCTTGTGTTGGTGTTTGTGGCTTTCTTATTGACTTGATCATCTGTTTTTTCTGATGGTAGGTGATTGGTATATCTGGTTGGTCTTCGGCAGCACCTTCCTTAGCCAGTTGGTCTGCTTTTCATTTCCTGGTATTCCACAGTGAGAGGGTATCCACTGCATGGTTACCCTATACTGGTAAGACAATTCGCTAAGTAGTTTTTTCAAGTCTGTTAGTTTTTCAGACTGGAGAGCTTGAAGCACTGACCTTGCATCTGTCAGGAATACCACAGGCTGTAGGTCAGAGTTGGAGTTCAGCAGTTTTTTAGCTGCCACACTAATTGCCTGGATTTCTGCATCATAATTATTGCAGAATTTTCCTGTCGGTGTTCTGATTGTATCTCTAGGCTTGTGTGGATATTCTATATATACACCTGCACCTCCATTCCTCACGGCATTCTGTGCTGACCCATCTGTGTATACTCTGACCCATATATCTTGTGGATATTCCTCATCCAGGAAACTGAGTGTGACTGTCCTTCGCTGCACACTGTTCTGTTCGTCCTCGCTTAGTATTCCTTTCACATGGGTCTGAATGTATATTGGCATTCCATGCCTTTCACTCCATGGGGTTTGTTCTGGTACAGGCCTTAATGGGCTGTCAACTTCAGGTAGGTCTGTAAGTTGTCTGCGGAGTCGTTTAGCTTGATGGATAAAGCTGCTTCTTTTCAATCGTCCCATTGCTAGATTTATTCAGAGATTATAAAACTGCTAGAAAATCTTAGCGTTGATGAGAAAGATCTAAGAATAGTAAGAAATATGTATTGGAAACAAACGGCTGCAATGAGAGTTAACAACATTATAAGTAGATTTCAAAAAATAGAAATGGGTGTCAGGCAAGGTTGTGTAATGTCACCGGACCTTTTCTCCCTGTATACAGAATACATTATGCGAAATATAGAAGATATGCCAGAAAATAAAAGTGGGAGGATTCAATATAAATAACTTGAGCTATGCTGACGACACAGTATTGATAGCAGGAAGCGAACAGGAACTACAAGCCCTGTTAGATAAAGTAGTGAAAGAAAGTAAAACAAAGGCCTCAGTTTAAACAAAAAGAAAGCAGTTATTACGGTTGCATCGAAGAGACATACACCACCAAGACGCAATATAATAATTAACGAAACAAAATTAACACTAGTTGAAAAAATGAAATATCTTGTCACCCTGTTAACATCAGAAGGTAGCTGCTCAAGTGATATAAAGAGCAGAATAGTACACGCCAAATCAGCATTCCAAAAAATGAGAATTATTTTGTGCAATGGAAGACTATCAATGCAGACCCGAATTCAAGTGCTGAGATGTTATATCTAACCAATTCTTTTTTATATGGATGTGAAGCATGGACTGTAAACAATAAAATTTAAAGCGAATTAGAGGCTACAGAAATGTGGTTTCTGAGAAGAATGATGAAAATACCATGTTCAGCTAAGAAAATTAATGCAGAGGTTCTCATTGATTCTGGCGTAAAAAGATCAAACATTAGGGGCAGACAGTCAAGGTTTCTATGGTATGTGCTGAGAAGAACACAGCGTGAACACTTAAAGATCAAGGGGAGAAGAGATAGAGGACGACAAAGAGAAAAGGAAAAGTTGCTAGATGGACAGGTATTGTAGCACGGTGGAAGTTCACCAACTGAGCGTATTACAACACAAGAGAAAGAGAGTCGTGAAGAAACATGATATCCTACGCCATTCGGCATGGCACTTGATTGACTGAGCTTCGCGCATGGATATTGTATAAGTCTATTATCGCTAACTTTATGGGAAATCATAAATATGTCGACAATGTGCATATTGTCAAGCAGTGCATAGATGCATACAGAATTATGGGTTGTAACATGTCCCTCAAAATCCATATGCTCGATTTGCATCTTGACTTTTCACCTGACAACCATGGCGAAGTCAGCGATGAACATAGAGAACGATTCCATCAAGATATCGCCCTGATGGAGTCACGTTATCAAGGACGCTGAAGTGTAACCATGCCGATTACTGTTGGATGTTTCATCGCGATGTACCACATGTCATTCACCGACGGAAGTCGACTGGAAATAAATTCAAGCCTACATAACTGTTCTTCTTCTATTACGAATAATGTTGTAATACTGTAGGTATTGTTAAAAACTTTAATTGCGTATTTATAGAGATCTGGCCTGATGGAGAAAAACGGATTTGCAGATTTAAAAACAGCATTAAAAGTGAAAAGAAAACATAGACATTTTAGAAAAAGACAAAGAATATTTTTGTTCGTCAGTATTATCAGCCATTCATAATAAGCGTCAATACTTTGTTCACATGCAATAAAGCAGTCATTTTATATCAAGAAAAATAAATTAAACGAAATATTTCCTACCCAGATACTCCACAGGAGCAGCCACTTCAGAAAGTGGCCCCAAATTTCTAGGAGGAGACTGGACAGACCTACCGAGATCCAGTAGGAACCCAGAACCAGTCAACACCGTGTAAATCAGTATAAGACTTGACGAGGCGACCATGAACCACTCAACACCATGTAATTCAGGAGGAGACTTGACGGAGCGAGCAGGAACCAGTCAGTTCATTCAACAGCATTAACAGAAGTCCTTCTCAGGACTACATTCTACCCCCCACCCCAATTGTATTACCCTTATTAGGACACACAGACCAGACCCCAGGTCAAACTACCAGTCCCCCAACAAGACAACCCAGGTCATTAGGCCACAAATAGACCCCCGATATAGTCACAGGAAGTAACATCCCAGGATGAAAAATGCGTGTCTTAAAGACTTAAGAGAAGTCCATCAACTAACAAACAAACAACAAAATTATTAATCCGCTACAACGGCGGAAAACTGTAATCTGAGAGACGAAAAAAAATTGATGGCACAGGGCAACGGATGTCTTTTTCGTCGAAACAAAGATTTATACTTGTGTCTTTCTATGCTCTTCCAATGATATTTTAATTTTCACTACTGTTAGACAGTTTCCACATTTGATTAGAATAGATTACATGAATTCTTGTAACAACATTGTTTGCTCAAATATATCGAACAACCGAGACTGAAATGGTTCTACCATTGAAGAGGAATTAGAGAAAACTGATCTGCAATAAACAACATACTACATGATAATAGTAACACCATGAGATATGAGAACCAGGAAGAAGATGGATCGAAGGCCTAGCCAAAGTACTGTGACGACATCACTGCAGATCAAGTATCAAAACATGACATAGCCTCAAAACCGGTCATCATTCAGACCAGTGACTTCTAACAGAAAATACAGGGATCCACCGGTCATCATTCAGACCAGTGACTTCTAACAGAAAATACAGGGATCCACCGGTCATCATTCAGACCAGTGACTTCTAACAGAAAATACAGGGATCCACCGGTCATCATTCAGACCAGTGACTTCTAACAGAAAATACAGGGATCCACCGGTCATCATTCAGACCAGTGACTTCTAACAGAAAATACAGGGATCCACCGGTCATCATTCAGACCAGTGACTTCTAACAAATACAAGAATCCATTTATCCATAAACCATAACCCATCATGTACTTAGTCGTACTACTTTGAATGCGGAAAAAATCAGAGAGAATGACAAACGAGTGAAAGACAGCTCAGATACAACCATATTTGATTCACATCCGCGGGTAGAAATAGCTCTCATCATTAGAGACATGTTTCTTTTTCAGGATCTAGTTTGTAACGCGTATCCACGTTTTTATTATTAGTTTGATTATTTCCCTTGCCAATGTTTGCCAATTGATATTTATCAATTATTAATTTAGCTATTAATGTTTTTAGGATTAGGCTTACAGTTTGGGTTAGACGATGTTTTATTTTACATAACTAACCCTAGCCCTAAACAAATTTATATTAAAATTAATAAAGGATAAACATAAATTGACAAACATTGCTAAAGGAAATAATTTAATAGGGGGATATGCATTCCAAACCCCCTTCCCCCATTTTCATTATATAAGACTGTACCAGTTTCAACCACTTGCTTATACCTCTTACAATTTAATTTAACAGGAGACACTCGGAAACAGGGTGAGAAGATTTTGCTAATCACTGGAAATACGTGAAAACACACCAATAAAACGACGTTTCGTCCGAAAGGCCTTTATAAAGAACAAATTCACAACATAATACGACGAGTAAGAACATCATTCTCTACGTTCACATGACAGAGAAAAATATAGATACACACCGGAAGAGCGGAAACCGGAAGGAAGATTACAGGTGACTTCATAAACAAGACAGATTCTGACATTCTAATATTTATCTTCTGATGTGTACCCGTATTTAGCTCTGTCATGTTAACGTGGACAGCGCCGTTCTTACTCGCCCTATTATATTGTGATTGTGTTCATGATTGTGGCTTTTTGGTCGAAACGTCGATATGGGTGTGTTCATGTGATAACAGTGATTAACAAAATTTCATTACCCTCCATGCTACTTTCGCTTGTTGGATTTCAGTTCTGCTACAGTTTGACTTATCATCTATTATCAATTGAATTTCACAGGTATGTAGTGACACGCATACGAGCGGACAATCCTGGTGTATGGTTCATACATTGCCATATTGAGCTACATAATAGTGATGGAATGGCTTTAATGATTAACGAGTCCTTCTCTAATCATTTACCACCTCCTGCTGGTTTTCCAAGATGCGGCAACTTTAACTATGATGGAACAAAATCACCACAAAACACAGATGAAGGTACAAATAAATTACAATTCTCCACTTTTATAAGTCTAAAAACAACTTGTGATGATGTCCACAAGAAGTGGAGTTTTATATTCCACGCCTTTGTGGCGTATTCAGGAAGATAATGTTAGCGAACAGTTAAGCCTGTATTTTTCATTGACAAACGGCATACCAATGGATGATTTGATCAGCATCACATTCTTTACTTTCCCCATGAGATTTGGTACCCATTTCTTCAAAATGAGTTGACCTGCTGAGTTAGTTGTTTCTAAAATATTTCCAAATGAACTAGTTGATAATGAATATGATGATGACGATGATGATGATGGTGGTGATGATGATGGTGATGATGGTGTTGGTGGTGATGATGGTGATGGTGGTGATGGTGGTGGTGGTGGTGGTGATGATGGTGATGGTGGTGATGGTGGTGGTGATGGTGATGGTGGTGATGGTGGTGGTGGTGATGGTGATGATGATGATGACGATGATGATGATGATCAGGAGGAGAGGACTGACTCGGGAAGTGTGTCTCAGTAGTAGCCTTTTCGCGGAACCCGCATGAGAAAAAGATAAAGAAAAGACAGAAAAGTCGCCTAGAGAAGCTTCTAGAAATCAATATGCAAGACTTAGTTATATATGAACTATTTCCAACGAAAAATTTATGGACGTTACGGGAAATACTAAATAAAAGTGTTCGCTTAAAGAGCAAATACTATACTGACTTCAATGTACTTGATTTCCCCATATCTTCTTCAGTGTTCATTCTTAAACTCCTTCAGATTAAGAGGATGTAGTTTGGAGAACGGAATGCGTTGTGTCATGGTTTACAGCTTAGCTGAGATATTTGCGACTTTCGGCCTGGGTCCGTTATGGTCCTCTATTGAACGGGACAGCAAAATCCACTCCAAAACCTCCTTAGTCGCTCTTTCAACGAAACGGTACGCTGCCTGTCAAGAAAACCACCCACAGATCAGACCTACGACCTCTTGATCTCAAGACAAGGACTTAACATCTTTGCCAGGGGAATACCAAAGCATGTATTACGAACATGATCAGTAGATGTTTGAGTAGATGTTTGATGTATCATTGACGTAATAGTGTCACTTCCGTCTTCCCAAATCTTCTCTCAAGTTCTCGTTCTGCGTCTTCTTGATTTTAATGTGGGATTCTCATTTTGGAGAGTGTGAAGTGTGATTAAAGTCTAATTCTGGTGAGCTACAGCTTTTCAACATTGAATGCGAGTTCAACTTAGTTATGTTAGACCGTGTGACCACATACAGACGCTGAGGTAGTTTTGTTGTTAGTACACTAGTTTCCTAGTCTTGTGGTAGAAGTTATTTGTTAATATTTTGTTTTTGTTGAAATGGATTTGAGAATCCATGCGGTTCTATTAGAATACTATATCGACCATCCTATTAAAATTGGCAACATAATTTTCAAACAGGAAATACATGGTCACACTTCAGAGCGAAGTATTGCCACGGGCGCTGAGCACTCTCGTAGAACAGACAGCATTAAATAACATAATGTTACTGGCGGATCTACTTTAAATGCATTACAACGCAACATTAATTAAGTGTATAGAGTAACAGCACACATTTGGGAACACTCTTGTAAGGCGAAGTCAATTCTTGTATGTTTATCCTGTTTAATGGGATTTAGTCAACTATAGAATAATTGTTCGAAAACTCCACACAAGACCTGTAACGATTTTTTTGCTATAATTTCGATACCCAGAAATTAAGAAAGTTAACTCTTGCTTTCTGTGTGGATGGGGTGGTTTCTCCAGAGTTTTGTTTCATACCCAGAAGATTCCAACTTTCAGCAATGTGCACCAGAAGATTCCAACTTTTAGCAGTGTGCACCAGAAGATTCCAACTCTCAGAGTCGTGCACCAGAAGATTCCAACTCTCAGCAATGTGCACCAGAAGATTCCAACTCTCAGCAATGTGCACCAGAAAATTCCAACTCTCAGCAATGTGCAGTAGAAGATTCCAACTCTCAGCAATGTGCAGCAGAAGATTCCAACTCTCAGTAATGTGCACCAGAAGATTCCAACTCTCAGCAATGTGCAGCAGAAGATTCCAACTCTCAGCTTTGTGCAGCAGAAGATCCCAACTCTCAGCAATGTACACCAGAAGATTCCAACTCTCAGCAATGTGCACCAGAAGATACCAACTCTCAGAGACGTGCACGTGAAGACCCCCAACTCTCAGACATTTACATTAATTTGAGAAGTCGCCTACTTAAAGAAAGAAAATTGTAGGGATAATTTTGTGGATTCCCTTTTCGGTAACAAATAAAGTGTGAGTCATGAATATAAGCTCCGCTACCAATCATCTCATTACTGCCATAGTGTCCATAGCAACCGAGTCCTGCTCAAATGCCATTGAAATGGTGGGACATCACCTATACATTCCCGGCTAATCAATGGGGCTGACCAATTAAACAGGGCTAACATATTTGACTGATTCCTACTCTCCCAATCAATTGACACGTCTTGCACAGAATTAATTTTATCATTCCCAACGTTCCACCTAGTCGTAACCGGGGGACACAGCTAAGATCACGGCCAGGAATTGAGCTCATCTTGACTTCTCCACGAATGTGTGCAAGCCTGGATTTCCTGAATGTTGCACCACAAAGGGCAATGTTAATTGTACAGATTAAATCATGTGGAACGTCCACAACAGAACAGCCTCATTATATTAAAATATTAACAACTGAATATATATTTATTTCTTTTCAGATGTTTACAGTAAAAAGCTATTCTGGATTGTTGTTGGGTGTCTCATTGCTGTGATTGTTATTTTATTAATAGTAGTTTTCTGTATATATCATAGAAATAAGTTAAATGGAAGTCAAATATCACAAGACGAGTTAGGACATGTAAATATGATGTATGTGGATAATTAATACAATAGTTCATATATGTAAATTTGTGAGTTCATAAAATGAGTTCATATTTCGTTTGTGTTACTATCTCATGCATTATAACCACTATGAGTAGGAAGCTTCTTCTGAAATGTTTCACAGCGATGAGTCTTCTGTGCATGAAATACAGCTCTACTTCTTCTTCTTCTTCTTCTCTTCTCAGTGTCCGTTCTTAAACCTCGTGCATGTTTGCATGATATATTCAAGAGAATAGAATGTTTTGTATCATGGTTTACTATGATATGTGAGTCTTTCTGCCTGACACATCCGACTTCAGCACGGTTTCTGTGTCAATTTTACCCTATACGGTATTTTACTGTCATCTCCACTACATATGGCAGTGTACCTCCATTGCCACCTTCTCCTTGTCATTGTACTGTTATCTCCACCTCTATGTCATTGTACTGTTATCTCCACCTCTATGTCATTGTACTGTTATATCTTCCCTAAATGCCATTATACTGCCATTTCCATCCTCTATGTTATTGCACTGTTATCTTCACCTTCTATGTCATTGTGCTGCCATCGTCACCCTCTATGTTATTGTACTGTTATCTTCACCTTATATATCAGTGTACTGCCATCAACACCATATATGTTATTGTACTGTTATCTTCACCTTCTATGTCATCGTACCGCCATCTTCAATCTCTATAGCATTGTGCTGCCAACTCCACTCTCTACATCATCGCACCCCCATCTCCACCATCAAACCCCCTTTATTCTCCTCTTACGAAATGTATCACAGGTCCCAGCGTTGCCAATCTATGCTCAATATTTTCTGATTCGGCAACAAATGGACGAAATAAAGCTCTGGAGAATCCTCCCAATTGCACTTACGGATTCTTTTCTTCTTCAGAGTTCTTTCTCAAACTCCTGCTGGATTTGTCATGTAGCATTAAAATAGTTCTACTTGATTTTCAACAAGTTGTAGTTCAGAGAAGAAAATACGTTGTGTTTCCGTATTATTCGCGTCATTGGCCCGACACATCCGTTTTTGGTCGTAAACGGATTCAGGAGCTCTATTACTCCAAATTCCTGTGCATTTAAGTCAACAAAGAAACACATTTTCTGAGTATTAATTTGTGATATTGTTTTACTTTAACGTAATTCAGTGTAACAGAAACATGGCAGATCTAACAAAAACATGACAGATGTAATAGAAACTTGACAGATCTAACAGAAACATGACAGATGTAATAGAAACATGACAGATGTAACATAAACATGACTGATGTAACAGAAACATGACAAATCTAATAAAAACATGACAGATGTAATAGAAACATGACAGATCTAACAGAAACATGACAGATGTAACAGAAACATGACAGATCTAACAGAAACATGACAGATGTATAATGTTCTTTTGATGAGAGTATTGTTGTTTCTACGAGCGCCAATTTATAAATTTGTATGTTTTTTCATAATATATTTTTATTTATATGCGACAAATATATATGTAAGTTATTTTTTATCTGAATTGTTATATACAGCCAGCTCTGACATACAGAAGATAATAGTAGATAATAAACAGACAGTAAATACAACGGATGCCACAGCGATCTCAGTTTATAGAATAATATTGATAACTGTATATTTATTTTCGTTTCTGTGTTCCTGTTATTGACGGCAAGGAAGGAGTGTATCTGTGGTAATAAAGATCACTTTAGAATAATAATCGCCAAGACGTGAACAGAAAGGATTATTTATTTTACCTTCGAAGAACTGGGATGCAAAGAGTCAAGACCCTAGAAACTTCTAAGCGGTGCATCCCAGTAACAGGTGTAACATAGATCTATACTGCCTAGTGTCTTACAGATCGTGTATTGGGCTGTCAAGGCTGCAGATGGAATGATAATTTATTGCAATGGGACAATCTATATCTCCCATCCCTACCCCTTAATATGGTCTTTACCATCTTGCAGAAGAATAAAATGTGATTTTTGTGTGTGTATAAAGCCGAGTGTTCCAGAAATTTCTGGGGACTATCAACAAAAGCTACGGAGTTCATTGCTGTGAGTGATACTCTTAGCAGGCTGTGTATCGCTTAATTGGGATGGACGGAGTACATATGGATTAGCAAGTGTACAATGAAGTTAATCCTCTACGCCATTGTAACCATTTGTAAGCCCTTATCACGAAAATGGTTACGGTGTTGTTCATTGTCTAGAACACAGGTGAGCAAAATACCATCTAGCGCCAAATGTGTCTCGTTACGCTATTTTTACTGACCTGCTATGTATTTTTCAAAATACTGTATGAACCGGACCGGATCATACTATATGAACTTACATATTTCCCTTGGTATGTCAAATGACTAAACAAATGTAAGCCCTATCAATGAGAAAAACGCGAAATCGGGTCTGCCGTCTAAATAATGTTGGCCCTATCCACATGAAAAATGTTCAATCTGGCCTAAGAATCAATAAATGTTAACCATTGCCCATCTCTGGTATAAAAAAAAAAGGAAATCCATCGTGATCTTCTCACTTGTAGACAATAGAAATCTAGATAAATGTTCACTAGAGAACAGGACTTTATCAAAGTAAGAGACCTGCTTGAGGTACTGTGCAACAACAGAGAGCGGACATCCCCACCCCTCCTGATTATGAAATATACCTTTGAATAGATGTTCCCACGTGAAAAAAACATAAATTATATAAAGTACACTTGATCAAATATTTACTGAACGCTCATGTGTTGAGATTCAAGACTCCTGTTGACGAATAGGACATTGTCTGGAAGAGCATAGCAATCCAAGTCTAATTCTATTGTTCAGTGTTACCTCTAGCGGAACCAGGCTCCGCATGAATGAGGTAGTATTCGGTACCCAAGGGCACAGTGGGCAATAGAACCGTCTTCTTACACAGATTGATTCACCAGCAGAGAATTAATCAGAGACGAATTAAAAACCTCTCCGAAATAGACGTAATCGACCCAAGTCGACATCAAATTTAAATCAGAATTTAGGTTCAGTGTTCGGAGAAATCTACTGTGATATCATTTCACGTAATGCTATTTTCCCCCATTACTGTTGACTGTCCACAATTCGCAGCCATATATTTCGACTATCGATAAACAGGCTCTAAGGAAAGTTGCTAGGTAAACGTTGAAAATAAAAACTGTACTTCTGAAATATATTTGTTTCCTTTTTGATGTTTTGTTGTTTGAAATAAATAGAAGATACTGACATTCGTACTAGTCGAATGTATTACAGTCGCAACTTTTCGTGCCTCAAGAGATTAAAGCATTATAGAAAAACTGTCAGAAACAACAGAGATTTTTGTTTATGAACAATTATATGAATTTATATGATTTTTTAATATGGAGACGGCATGCACGTTTTCTAGATTGAGGCAGAGAAAGAGGAAGAACAAAAACACTATGACAGTCTAATGAGGTTGGGAGGTGGAAGAGGTTTAATACTGGACGATATAGGTTGTTTGGTTGGTTGCTGATCTAGCGGCCCATGGGCTCATGCCCTTGGACCTAATAATATTAAAATGACATTATATTGCTGGGAAGTCTGTGGGTCCGAGCCAGAGAATAAGTATCACACCTCCAGGAAGATAGGTTTCAACCTATGCACTGCTCCGAGACACTGCAGCCAAGATATGGTTCACTGTGCTCATTCCCCACCACCAATTGACTACTGGTTATGTCGAACTTCTCTATTGCTCCAGGCATGCAACCAAATGTTCAAGTCAAAAGGATTGTCAGTCCTGAATCACTGTGCCTCTAGGATGGGTCTCAGCCATAATGAAAAAACAGTTCTATCAGTTTCCTCCTCCCCAGTGCAGCGCAGTACATCTCTGGCTCCCTCCCAATCACAGAGGGTGCGTACATATACAAAAATAAAGCATAAAATACATTGCAACATCAAAAGAAATGCATGAAAAGCATATTTGTTTAGATCCCGTGCCATGAAGCTTCTATAAGAAGAAAATCTCAATGTAACGGCGTCATCTACTAAGGTTTTCTGTTGCATGTATGGTTTGTCTAGTGGGCCATTGGTGAGACCTGCAGATCCAACCGGATGCGTGGACGATAGAGAGTTGTGGTTATATAAATGAGCTTCTACACCTTCACCAACTTTATACCCATCCAGATTTGACGTAATTGAGTAAGGCCAAACATACTGTTTCCGTGATTTTCATTAGCTGAGAGCAATAAAGAATAACTAAATGACGAATGAAAATCATACACAAATTCAGATTAGCTTCACGCAGTGACTCTGCACTTAGTTCTGATCTAACGAATGTCATGGAAATTGACAATTCTGTTTCGTGTTCTATCTCAGTGGTTCTCAACTTTATGCTGGTCCGTCGTTCTCGTTCGGGAGAAATTTTCTTCACATCTGAGGCCTTAAAAATGATCATTGACTTTGTTTGCAAGTCACAGTCGGTTATTTTTTTAAGCTTCATTACTATAACACTTGTTGCATAACGTACATCTAAGCACCTTCTATAAATCTTGTTATATATCGTACAAGTAAGCACCTTCTATAAATCTTGTTATATATCGTATATGTAAGCACCTTCTATAAATCTTGTTGCATATTGCATATGTCACCACCTTTTTGTGTCTCACCCTGAACTTATCTGTGGCCCCCAATTTCAAATATTTTTAACCATGTACCCCCATGCAAATCTCAGTAACTATTAAGGGAGTTTATATGGTTCACATTGAGACCTACTAGTATATGCAACCCATAGCTCGCAAACACTATAGAAAGCCCTGTGGATTGATTGAATTTCGCTTCGTTAGTAAACATCCAAATTCTCGAAGAGATGTCGTATTATAATCTTTCTTGTGACATTCTCATTGTATCGGTTATTAGCAAAATGATCACGTTCACTATCATCAAGTGACGTCTCTGCAACAAATGTTGGCTGCAAACAGACCACCAACATTCCCTGTCTCTTGTCGTGGTTTTGCACTCTGCTAGACTTTAACCTGTCCATCTTGTGATATTCCTCTCCCACTTGTATCTCTGCCAACCTTTTGCTCGTCTCCCCACGACTTAACCCTCAAGTAAGGTCTTCAACGAAATGTCATGTCCTTTAATGTGTCCAAGATACTTTATTTGCTTGATCTTTATTTCCTTTAATAATTCTTTATTCATATTAAATGTTGTTAAAACTCATTGTTTTTAATCTCTTTCCACGATGTTCTCCCTATTCTTCTATATATCCACATCTCAAAGGCGTCAATTATGTCTTATAGTTGTATCTTCATTGTCCATGTTTCTGAGGCATACATTAATATAGAATAGATGTAGCATTATATAATTCTAATTTTTAGCTTGTAATTTGTTTAGATGTCAATATTTTCCGCAATTGGCCATGTTACCTATAATGAAAAAGATATTTCACAACATGAATCTACTGATGTCTCTGCAATATTCAGTTTTATGAATATTGTGTTGTACTTTGTTTCTGTAATTTTTTTCTTCCATTTCAACAGTATTTTTGACAGGTCTTTGGTGCACATCTTTAACCGCTCTACTTGTAAGTCTGTAAATGCGAGAGGTGAAGTTACAGCCTCACCCTTCATCACTTTAGAAAAATAGAACGTGCATGTAGTATTTTTCTTCTTCTTCTTATGGTGCATGCAATGTGACATTATGCCGTGTGACTTCATGATGTTTGCCGTTGGTTATCATGTCTGTCCACGGCCTTCCATTTTGTGTGCTGTCAATCCATTCCGATACCGATGCTCTCTCCATGCCACAATGCTAGGTTGTCAAGTATTTTATCTCTTGGTATTTCCCTACCCCTCTTGCTCTTCAACTTGTCTGTTATTACAAAGTGTTCCATTTTCCCCCCATCTCATGTCTCCAAAAATTGTGGACTGTCTTTCTGGTGCGGGTAAGTAGCCTTTTTTCTGATTTAACTTCTGTCAAGATATCTCATTAGTAATAATAAACAAATAAACCCAGAGAGTGAACATGGTATCTTCATTAATATTAATAAACAACTAACCCAGAGGGCAAACAAGGTATCTTTATTAATATTAATAAACAACTAGCCCAGAGAGCAAACTTGGTATCTTTATTAATATTAATAAACAACTAACCCAGAGAGCAAACATGGTATCTTTATTAATATTAATAAACAACTAACCCAGAGAGCAAACATGGTATCTTTATTAATATTAATAAACAACTAACCCAGAGAGCAAACATGGTATCTTTATTAATATTAATAAACAACTAACCCAGAGGGCAAACATGGGATCTTCATTAGTATTAGTAAACAACTAACCCAGATGGCAAACATGGGATCTTCATTAGTATTAGTAAACAACTAACCCAGATGGCAAACATGGGATCTTCATTAGTATTAATAAATAAATAACCTCCAGGGCAAACAAACACTCCCTCCCCTCCCCCCCCCCCTTCCGTCTTTTCTTATTGTTTTGTTTGTTTTTTTTTAATTTTAAAACGTCATGAAAATCGTTCCAAAATCAAAGTGAAATGCTTTTTTTAGGAAACTGACCGCACTACCTTCTAAACTAAATCTTATCTACTTTACCAAGCCAATCATTTTTTGTAATCTACCTTGTAAGACTACCCTCATTGATATACCAGTGTGATTGTTCTTTGTGGTTGGTTACTGGTGTGTTGTCTCCGTACAAGACCATCTAAGTCATTCTCGAGAATACTCCTACGGGTAGATACTAGACAGTGACACTTATCTTGTCTAATAAATGATCATTGGTCATATTGTTTACTTTGTGACGCCAGACGATGAAAGGAATGGAAACGCCTGATCAGCTAAGATATGTGACGCTAATGGCATCAGTAAACAGGAGCATACCGGGAAAGGAAGATTTAACTCTCTGCCCCTTTATGAGATCCATGTCTGAAGGATGATCTGAACGAATATCACTGTATTATAATTCACTTGTTTTATCACACCAAATCACTGTATTATAATTCACTTGTTTTACCACACCAAATCACTGTATTATAATTCACTTGTTTTATCACACCAAATCACTGTATTATAATTCACTTGTTTTACCACACCAAATCACTGTATTATAATTCACTTGTTTTACCACAGCAAATCACTGTATTATGATTCACTTGTTTTACCACACCAAATCACTGTATTATAATTCACTTGTTTTACCACACCAAATCACTGTATTATAATTCACTTGTTTTACCACACCAAATCACTGTATTATAATTCACTTGTTTTATCACACCAAGCATTATTCATATGCATTTCTTATAGTTTTATTATTTCATGTTTTATCTCTTGACATAATTGTGCAGCTGCCCCACATGACCAGGCTCCTGATCAAATTTTACCAGGTTGATCGGCCGCTATACAACAGTGATATCTCAGTAGGTGTTATGCCATAATCATGGGGGTTTTACTCTTGGAGATCTTCCACCCGCCCCGCCCCCCCCCCGCCGACCATTTTGGATAGCGAACAAGCATAGCTAACTGCCCCACCAATCCAAATTACCAGACACCGGGACTTTGTTGTTATGGGCACCTCTGACAGGAAAGAATGCTTGGCAATGAAGCTGAAGTGCATGTCTCCAGCTTCCCATATTGTGAATAGATAGACAAGCCATAAAACCCGAATAATTGTCCACCTTTGTGTAGGAGGGTTCTCAAAGTATTACATCTCACTGGAAGTTATAGTCTTCTAAGTTTTAAATATATCTCTGAAGAAACAACACGCTTGCACATAGGAAGTAAGAGCTAATCGCTCGTAATTCCTGAATATCGAAACACCCACCAAGAAGAGCTCCATTGGTCAGATACAGCTTTTAGTTTCATAATGAAGGAAGCAGGATTAATTTGTGTCAATATGAGTCCTCGGAAGACAATTTTTCGTGTTTCGCTCCGGATAGAACGCTCCTACCCCAACAACAAAGTAGAACACTAAGCACAACATGTAGATACTTTTTTTTAAATATCAAAATCAAAAACGATGCTCAACAGATACCACAATTTATTATACGTAAAAGTACTCAGGATAATAATTTTGGGGGGTTTTTTTGCATACTATTCTGGAGATTATTTCATAATATTCTTGACATTATTTCATAATATTCTTGACATTATTTCATAATATTCTTGACATTATTTCATAATATTCTTGACATTATTTCATAATATTCTTGACATTATTTCATAATATTCTTGACATTATTTTATAATATTCTTGACATTATTTCATAATATTCTTGACATTATTTCATAATATTCTTGACATTATTTCATAATATTCTTGACATTATTTCATAATATTCTTGACATTATTTCATAATATTCTTGACATTATGTCATAATATTCTTGACATAATTTCATAATATTCTTGACATTATTTCATAATATTCTTGACATTATTTCATAATATTCTTGACATTATTTCATAATATTCTTGACATTATTTCATAATATTCTTGACATTATGTCATAATATTCTTGACATTGTTTCATAATATTCTTGACATTATTTCATAATATTCTTGACATTATTTCATACTATTATTGACATTATTTCATAATATTCTTGACATTATGTCATAATATTCTTGACATTATTTCATAATATTCTTGACATTATTTCATAATATTCTTGACATTATTTCATAATATTCTTCACATTATTTCATAATATTCTTGACATTATTTCATACTATTCTTGACATTATTTCATAATATTCTTGACATTATGTCATAATATTCTTGACATTATTTCATAATATTCTTGACATTATTTCATAATATTCTTGACATTATTTCATACTATTCTTGACATTATTTCATAATATTCTTGACATTATGTCATAATATTCTTGGCATTATTTCATAATATTCTTGACATTATTTCATAATATTCTTGACATTATGTCATAATATTCTTGACATTATTTCATACTATTCATGAGATTGCGTCATATTATTTTAGAGATTATTTCATTTGTTTAATATTTTTAGAGACTGATATACTATTCCGGAGTTTGTTTCATGTTTTTTAGACACTGTTTCGCAATATTCTGGGAATTGTTTCATATTTTTTAGAGTTTGCTTCATACTATTCCGGAGATTTTTTCGTACTTTTCTTGAGAATGTTTCATATATATTTAGAGATGATTGGTTCATACTATCCTGGAGATTGTTTCATAATATTTATTATTCTGGAAATTGTTTTTAAATTTTTTAGAAATTGGTTCATATGCCTACTATTTTGGAGATTCCTTCACACTATTCTGGACATTAGTTCGTATTTTTTATATTTGATTCATACTATTCTGGAGATTGTTTCATACTATTTTGTTGATTGTCTTATACATTCTAGAAATTTTTTCATAATTTTCTGGAGACTTCTATATTATTATTATTATTGTGATTGATTCATACATCTCACTAGTGCTCAATGTGTCCACCTTTGCTGATCCAGCGGACATGCAGACGATAATACATATCTTTCCACACGTGCTCGAACACAAGAGAGATACAATACGTATTGCAGTATCAAAATGGACATATTGTCACCTAATATTAGGTAGCATAATTACTTCATTAAAGTCAGCAAAAGCGAGAGATTTTTTCAATATCTAAATATAAAAAATATCACAGTTCTGTTTTGTCTTTGCGAAAATCTCGTTTTATGTCATTTATCCGGTGGTCGCCTGTACGAACAACGGGTCAGATGTAGCATTTGCGTACACGTCATCAATTATTACGGACCAATTAGTACCGGCATCTTGACTGATGACATAAGCAAGGCCATTGTTTGATATGCCGTAGAGAAATCCTGTCCCAGAGTTAATGCCGGTAACTACACCAACACGAGGACTGAGCTCTGTATGGAAGATACAAACATGGTGTAAAGTTCAGTAGTGAAACCAAATACATAAATATGCATTGTAAATATTCTAGACGGCATTTATTTAAATTGATGTAAGTATTTAGCATAGAATTACTGCTGAAACGGAATAGAAATAAATGCAGAATATAGAAACATGATGAAGGCACTTTTCCGTCTTTCAAACGGTAATATTATTGTTGTGCTGAACGAGCTATAAGATGTAGTTTATAGTGGTGATGGATGTCGCTAGCAAACTTAATCTTAACCACACTCTTCTACAGTATGTTTAAGGAATCTCAGATTACTGTGCCACCATTGCTGATGTCTCTTCTCAAAAGTGCAGCCATTGAATTGTCTTTTATGGCTTATTTTTTCATTTTGTTTTTATACCGCCCCATACCGCCGAAGACGGATGTGTAGGACCATTTGCGCAGATAAACGGCGACACAACGCATTTCCATTCTCTGGACTACATCCTGTGGGATATCTAGTAGGAACATTGTCCTGCTACAAGAGAGATCCAGCGGGAGTTTGAGAATGAACACTGAAGAAGAAGAGGAATACCGTTCCTGATCGTTACCCCGTGTCCGACGGGTTACATGGCATTCTGTTCACGTGATACATATCAATGTCTATACCATGCACATCATGTTTGCAGATATCGCTGTACCGAATTAGATGTCTTTTCGCCAACTATAACTCCTCATAAATGAGGTTCTTCGATAATCTGTTATCTTCCCTCCTCATAGTGTGTCCCAGTCATTTCACTCCATCATAACAGCATTGAAAATACCGTGGTAAAAGTCAGTAGATAAATGGGGGGGGGGGGAGGAGATAGAGTGTACATGCAAAACCTCTCCTCCCGTTCCTTAGGAAATCAAAAGATGAATTGAAGTGTCAGTGAATATAGTCAAATAGTGCATAACACCCCCCCCCCTCCCTTTTCTCCCCCTGTTAACGATTTTTCACAAACAGTCACTAATTTCTCTTGAGGAAATTATGCACTAAAATTAGAGAATGAGGGAATTATGCACTAAATTGGGAGATTGATGGAAATATACACTAAATTGGGAGAATGAGGGAATTCTGCACTAAATTGAGAGAATGAGGGAATTATGCACTAAATTGGGAGAATGAGGGAAGTATGCACTAAATTGGGATAATGAGGGAAATATGCACAACATTTGGAGAATGAGGGAATTATGCACTAAATTGGGATAATGAGGGAAATATGCACTAAATTTGGAGAATGAGGGGATTATGCACTAAATTGATAGAATGAGGGAATTATGCACTAAATTGGGAGAATACGGGAATTATGCACTAAATTGGGAGAATGACCTTTTATTTAGGTAAACCTCCACCCTTTTACTTAAGACATATCTAGAGCGCAGCTGTGATAACTCTGAATGCTTCCAGCATATCAACGTTAGTTACTTTTCCCTGCCACATAAAGTAACTGAGACAATATCTGTCTATATAAATGTACAATTTAAGATGAGTTTGGCGTCTTAGCTAAAAATTAATTATAAAAGACTGCATGAATATAAAATTGGCCAACTAGTTTATTTATCTTCGTTCGTTCTCAAACTCCTGCCGACTTGCAGAACACCAACTGTAGAACGGAATAGTTTACATAGGGAGTTACAGCTGGTGTGGTGAACACACATTCCAAACTTCTGTATCAGCGGCCTGAGATTATGGGATTTGTAGAACTAGTAGAGTCTCCACATCGTCTTAATGAAGTTATTTTCAGTTAAAATTCCAATAGATGTTAGATATTTTATAAAAAAACATTTGTGTTTTTCATTGACTGAAGAGTTTGAATTTGCTTCACAATATATTTTCATCGCTCCAATCACTGACACTGACCTCTCACAGACGTCCGAATGGCTTCTTCTTCTTCTTCTTCTGCGTTCGTTCTCAAACTCCTGCAGATTAGCAGGATGTACTACGGAGAACGGAATGCGTTGTGTCATAGTTTACAGCATTGCTGCAATATCTGCACCTTTCGGCCTGAAACATCCGACTTCAGCATGGCTTTGGGTCTCTGACCCTATACGGGATGGGACAGCCAACTCCATTCCATTACCTCCTTAGTCGCCTTTTACGACATGCGTGGAAGGTAAACAGTGTTGCTATTCTTTGCTCCCATTTCGACACACCCTGGCAACACACGGGCGTCCGAAGGGCTCGTAAACTAAGTTGGAAATAGTATGTAGATGTCACAGAAAGCATGTTGATGCTAAGCGTTCCTTCGTAAGTAAATTTTAACTTCAATTTTATTATTATTTTCGGCAGTGTTGTGATTATTAAACTTACATAATTGTTCCTGCTAATTTGATTGTCAATATAATTTTATAGTGTTTCATAGTTTAAAATATGGAATGTAGACTAGGGTTAGGTAGCTGAGTCATCACAACAAAATAGTGTTAAATTAAGCCAGCAAGGATGTAGTGATACACAATTTTCCTGCTATTGAAATATATCTATCCTGCTTATATATTGTATAATATTATATATATATTATAATATTATAATCTAAAGGTATAGTAGTTATGTTTTCTTTAAAATAGTTCCAAAAAAATCAAATTATCAAAATCTAGGTTGACCGAAAGTTTAGTCATTTACGTGGTGCTTTTATTAGCAAGGTTGTGAGATCAATACCAAAAAGGTGTGTTTTTTTCCCAATGTTTCGTGAATAACGAGTACGTCTCGTTTTGTGAAAAACATCTCTTTTAACCGCGAAATCCCATTTTTTCATATTAAGATCACTAAAAATAATGAATGCTGCAACTGAGGTCACACAAAGTTAGAATATTTCTTTTGAACTCTATAAAATAGCAATAACTTAACCCCCATTAAAAAATACCCCCGCACACTACAGAACCGTATGTACATCAACAATAACAAGCCATGAGGTGTGTACAGATAACAGAAGATTGGTAACAATGAACTGGAGACATACCCAGGTACGTTGGTGGAGATGTTGACAACACTTTGTAGCATGAGACACCAGTTGCGCTGCCTCTGTAGGATCATGTGTAGTACATTATGTATACAATAGAATAAACATGTGCAATAACATTTGTGCATCATATGATTGATTAATAAGATATATATATATATATATATATATATATATATATATATATATATATATATATATAATGGAATAACAGTTTTACGTGGAACAAAAACTATATCAACGTTTCTATAAAAGGTCTCTATCAAGATAGGGGAAAAACCCAAGAACAGAACATCGAAGTAAATCAGAGATTACATACAGCTCATCTTATTATATTGTATACGGATTGTATGAGTATAGATTACAAATGTAACAAATTCAAATGATTTTGTAGGTAACGTAAAACATTACAATTTCAAATATAATATTGGAAATATAATGTTACAAAATATAATGTTGAAAATACAATGTTGGAATTTGTTGTTTGTTTGAGAACCCCCGGGATCGCGAGCGATTAGCTCTTCCTTCCTATGTGCAGTGGGGTGGTTTTTCTCATCTTTCTTTCATACCCACGAGACTTCAGCTTTCAGCTTAGTGCACTGCCTATTGACGAAGCCTTCTACTCAGAGGGGGTCTATAATTGTATAGATGATATGCTACAAAGCTTCTATAAGAGAGCTTCAATTTAACGGCATGTCATCTACTAAGGTTTTCTGTTACATGGGTGGTTTGTCTAGTGGGCCACTGGTGCCATAGACGCAACAGAATGCATAATATTGAAAATATAATATTGGAAATATAATATTAGAAATATAATGTTAGAAATATAATGTTGGAAATATAATGAACAAATAAACAAAGATTCAATAATTTGTTACACGTTAAAGAGTCAGTCGTGCAAGAGAACATGAGAAATGTGAGAAACATAGACGAACCGTTGAGAGAAAAGAGACAGGTACGATTTTGTTGTGCACAAGATATGGATAGGAACTGTAAAGAGAAAAGGGAGACAGGCATTGATACAAATTGTAGAGAGCGAAAAGAAACAGTTTTTCATACAAACTGTAGAGAGACAGGCGTGGATACACACTGTGTAGAGATAGTCACATACATAGACATAGAGACAAAGCCAAATAAACTTAGGCAGACATAGCCACACACATAGATATACATGGAGATAACCACAGACAGATATAAACACACATAGACAGACAGTCACATACATAGACAGAAATAGCCACATACGCAGACAGAAATAGCCACATACATAGACAGATATAGCCACACATATCGAAATACCTAAAAGGGAACTGTCAGAGAGAGGTGTAATAATGATGACCAGTATTAAATCAAATGAATTAAGATTCCATTTCTCAATTGAAAACGAGTCTTATTGATCTGTGAGAGTATTTAGAAATCATGTCTCATCATTCGTATGCAGACATCTAACCACATGCAAGCCGCCAATTTTGTGAAATATATGTGAAATATATGTGAAATATATGTGAAATATATGTGAAATATATTTGAAATATATTTGAAAGTTGGTCACTCAATGCAGACACAGAAAGAAGTTTTAGAAAATAGTGCTAAAGACGTTTTTAACAGATTTAGCTATATAGAACGCACAACAAATATATTTGTCTGGCCGCAAATAAATAAATTTGCATATCAAGAACCACTTTTGGCAGTGGTGAAACAGCGTTAACTTGTTTTATTTGGACATGTAACGAAACACAACTAGCTTTCTAATGTGATTTCAAAGAACAGTCGTTGGTGAAAGGAGGAGAGGAGGACAGAGAACATCCTGGATTGATAACATCAAGAAATATCTTAGCGTGATTTTTCTACACTTTTCCGAATGGCTGAGATAGAGTGGTTGGCACTAGTGGCACCATCAGAAGAAGAACTACAAAGACAAATAGATAGATCAAAAATTCTATACCTTTAACATGAAGATAAATATAGAAAAGACCGAAGTAATGAAGATAGGAAGAACAGAAAGAAACACCAATATATATTTATTGGAAACAACAGACTTTAACAAGTGACAGAATTCACATGCCTAGGAAGCAATATAACAACAGACGGCAAGAGCAGCTAAGAAATACACAATAGACGTGGTAAAGCATACCAAGCCCTAGGGCAAATACACCAATCTTCAGAAACATAAATGTAGATTTATACACCAAAATAACACTATTCAAAACGAGTATTATGCCACCGCTATGCTACCAAAGCCAAACATGGACAACGACAGCACAAGACAAACGTAAGCTTGTTACCGCTTAAATGGCGTGCTTACACAGAATCCTAGGAATATCGTTAAGAGACAGAGTGAGGAATGAGGACATCCGACAAAAAATATCACCACCCTAATCTTAGAATAAATCACGAAACAAAAGATCAAATGGTTTGCACACATCAGCAGACTACCATCAAACAGCATAGTGCAGCAAGTTATGTTACATAGATACAGCGAAGTCAGACCTAGAGGCCAACCACGAAAACGATGGACCACTGAAATAAAGGAGGCGAAAAATTCCACAATATACTCAGCGCACAAGAGGGCTGTCTCCAGAAAACTCTTCTACCGCGGATGCCGAAAGTGAACAAAGGATTTCAGCGAATAGATAGATAGATAGAGTCGTTTGGGGAACTTTTGCGCTGATGTGACTAGTGTGAAATAAACCTACTACTCTAAACGGGTTGAGGGTATTATTATTATTATTATTATTATTTATTATTATTATTATTGTTGTTGTTGTTGTTGTTATTATTATTATTATTCAGCCGACAACTATTTGATGGTATGAATGTTGGTGATGTTTTACAACAAAAATCTGTGACTTCAATACAAAAAGCAAGCGTGTTTAACACTGTAACAATGACAAAGTAGTTGATGTCAGTTTTGTTTTATGTTTAATGTTGTATTATGTGTGCAAACATTTCTAGTTTTATTTTTTGTTTCCTTTGGAGGCTGACTTTTAGCGCACTCATATTTGTTTCAGTGATAGGGAATTTTAATTTCCTCAACCTGCATACAGGACCTCCGAGTTTTTGACAGTTAGGTAGTAGTTAATGAGCTTACCTCTCTTTTGTAGAGGCGCACCGCTTTCAACCAGCGGACAACAAAGTCAATTAGATTATATCAGGACGCACTACATAAAATATTAGAGGTAACAAAGAACCCCCAAAGGTTTTTAACCATTAGTAGTAGAATTAAACGCTTGACTGCATCTACATATAGAACTAAACACTTGACTGCATCTACATATAGAACTAAACACTTGACTGCATCTACATATAGAACTAAACACTTGACTGCATCTACATATAGAACTAAACACTTGACTGCATCTACATAACCATTTCGTCTCTCAAGAATTTTTCGGATATCTCTTGAGATTATTTATTGAATCTACGAAGTTACATGCCATTAGCGATACCCCTCGATATAAGTCACACTTCTCTGTTGAGAAGAATGGAGTGCATGTGAGTTGTAAACCCATGCAGATAAGTCAATCCTCTAAACCTGTTACGCAATTTGTTTAACTCCTTATATTCAAAAACCTATGTGGCGGTCATTTAAACAGACCCCTGAAACCTCCACGATTATAATTTTGTATTAGTCTCACCAATGAAATCACCGAATACTCTTCTGTGTTAAACGATTATATGTACATAGAATATTTATTGTTATATCAACAACAAAATAACCATAATAAAGAAAGAAAGCAAGAGTACTGTCTTACGAGTACAAATATTATAAAAGGAAGAATTTATATTGCTTTAATATCAAACTTGTATGAATTAATATAATACCGTCTCATATGGAAGGAGTCACAGCGAATTGGTTCGGAGAGATCTGTCTTTGGTAAAAACATCAATTCTTCAAAACCTGCAAGTAAAACAAAATATAGAGCTGGAGATAGCATATGATTATCAGAAATTATATAGTCAAAAACTATTGCTATTACAAAAAACACAGAAGGCAGCAGCGAGATTTGAACCGGGTCCATCCAGTTGGCACCGAACCTCCTCGCAACTTGAGTCAACCAATTTTTCAAAGTGATTCTCGCTATTGATATTACTCATTTACTGTTATTACGATTGTTATCAGTTCTGGTCTGTTTCTGTCTTGATAAAACGTTTTTACTCGAAACGTAGACATTATGTATACTCATTTATAAGCTGCCTGTAACCAATTTATATATTCATTTCATTACCTATCCATCTATTGGCACCATATGATATTACACTTAAGAGCTACAGTAGTTCAGTTGATAATGCACTTGTTTCCTAGACGACTGATCCAGGTTCGCGTTTACACCTCAACTGGGAACATTTGTGACTTAAATCCAATTTAGATTGAAACCACCTACAGAAATTGCTTCTAGATTTTGTGAGAAACAAACACGCTGGATGTGATGTCATCCCTTAGTATGATATTATGTAATTGTATGGCATTAGTATGGCATTAGTAAATTCAAAACACGGGCTAAACGCAATATTCATATAAACATCTAAAATGATTGATGCTCGACAATTTTCTTTTACGGTCTTATTGCTGGTAGCCTCAGGTTTTACTCTTCCTTGCTGCTTGATGTCTACACCATTAGATATGTCTTCTTTTCCATGCGTCTTTTGTTCCATACGTCTTTGGTTCCATACGTCTTTGGATGCAAGTTTAGAGTTGGGCCAATTTCCCTCAATTATTAATACCGGGGTAAATTTCTGCAGGATAAGCTTAGTGGTCTTTTTCATCTGTTCCATAAGTACACAGTGATTTTGCAGGTAAGACACCAGTGTCGGGAATGCGATCCTGGAATTTAGAGGGCTAGAGTAACACATGGTAAGTAACGAGAAAATTAAAATATGCAAAAATGTTACCAATATATATATATATATATATATGTTAGCAACTATACACTGCGACAGTTGACGTTTCGACTAAACAACCTTCATCAGGAGATAAGACAACAGACAGACACTACATAAAAACAAACATATGGTGTGACGATGGTACGGAATTACGGGGCAGAAAGAAAAATTATACAGTACAGCCTAAAATAAACAACGATCTGGTGAAATTGGAAGACGAAAAAAGAAGTGAATAATAAGTAGCAGCATAATAATAATAATAATATATATAATATAATAATATAGCAATAAGTATAAGTAGCAATAATAATAAACTGCCTGTGAATCACTGTTTTTCTCTAAAGTATAATGACCTGTCTCTCTGCTCTAGATAGTGGTAGTCATTTTATGTCGAATTATATCTATGTCTGATGTTTTGTATTGTTTTCTTCTTTTCAGGGTATGAGACATCATTGTCATCTTACAAAAATTATTCTGCCCTTTTTGACAAGCTCATTAACCATGTCATCACAGTGTGATGCAGACCACAATGTGAAAAAACCACAATGTGATGCAGACCACAATGTGATGCAGACCACAATGTGATGCAGACCACAATGTGATGCAGACCACAATGTGATGCAGACCACAATGTGATGCAGACCACAATGTGAGGCAGACCACAATGTGATGCAGACCACAATGTGATGCAGACCACAATGTGATGGTGGTCAATTGAAGTACAGTTCCTCTCTGTTTTCTCTATGTTGTTTCTCTTTCTCAGGTGTAGGAAACTTTAGGAAACAGGATGTTTACTTGCTCAGAGATAGCATTATACGATAACACTGATAAAAATATTAACCTTCCTTATATGCCACACACCGCCATTTTTCTTCGCAAGGGGTGCATGCATGGGGTCTCACCGCCCCACACTGACAGGCACCCGCGACGCAGCAACCGCAGTTTGTTAGCGTAGAATCGTAAGCACACGTACATTTGCTTGTGTTTGTCCACGTGAGCGGCTTTGCTGGAAATAAGGGAAATCGTAAATGTAGAATAATTAAAGGGATAGATGAATAAATACATGGATTAAATTATGATGATGATGATGATGATGATGATGATGATGATGATGATGATAATGGACTCCATTTAGCTGTGAGCAGGTAGCTTTTGACAACCCATAACCTTTCTGACACAAGCACAGATCCTCATGAATTGAGTAACCGAGGTAACACTTGAACTAATGGAAGGTTTAATGTCTCAAAAGCATGGTTCTTTTAGGGAATTTATTGATGCGTGTTTAGTATCTAAAGGAGGTATTCCAGTGTGACAGTATCCCAGGAACATCACGTCTTGCCAGAATTTCACGATGACGATTTTTTTTAGTCGAAACGTCTCTTGATTCTTTTGATATCGTTAGTGTGTTTTGTATTTTGTTGCAACACTCCCTATTTATCTGTTTTTTTTTCCCAAAAGTATTCTCTTCTGTACCAACAAGTTTATTATTCATCTGTCAAATCTATTGACAAATCTACAGTAATTGTATAGTATTCTTCGTCACCTAGGACTAGGAATATGTCACAAAAGGACACGTGCAATGTCCCCTGGCTTGCATCTCTTTTCATCCATGGGGACCATGTGAAAAAGACAAATTAGAAATCAAGACTAGACATGTCGTGACAATGATTTTTTTTCAGGGACAGTTTATCCACTTTCCTTAGTCGCTCCTGCGAAATTCCTGAAAAGAAGACAGTGACCCTATTCTTTGTACCCAAATTAGAATTCCAGGTACAGGTTGCCAGAAATGCGGGTTTAAACTATACATGAATGACAGGAGGGATCGCAAGATGTGACGCTTTTTTTTATTAGATACTCTGCAAGGAAATTGACAGCCGGGTTTTTGTAAAGACAAGGAACTCTAGACGGGTTTTTTTCCTAATGTCCAGGGATTCTACTGAACTCAAAAGTGAGTAATCTATATTGAAAGCTTGTTGAGTTTTGACTTCTAGATGTTTGTGAGCTACATGATTGAGTTTTGACTTATAGATGTTTGTGAGATACATGATTGAGTGTTGACTTATAGATGTTTGTGAGATACATGATTGAGTGTTGACTTATAGATGTTTGTGAGATACATGTAACTATTTTTCTCCCTACATGTTGTGAGCAAGATTGTTATTACACGTCAATCATACATGTAAAGGCAGGATTCTTCTCTACTTTCCATTGAGTTGTTAGCTAAAGTATTGCAGGTGGAGGCCTATCTCTCTCAATTCAAGTGTACATAACGAACCATCTTCAGGAGTACAATTTAACATCAAACCAGAGCCACTATACAGAAGAAAGTCGAGGACCATTTGTGAATGACTTAAGTCAACAAAAGTTGCTGATTACTAGCCAAGATTATAAATAGAGAAAGGCGTGAGTGTGTGTTGGGGGAAACACATGATGTTGATTATTATTATTAAATGAGATATACCGCCGAAGACGGATGTGTCGGGCCATTTGCGCAAATAAAACTGCGACACAACGCATTTGCATTCTCTGGACTACATCCTGCTGGAAATCTAATAGGACCATGGTCCTGCTACAACAGAGATCCAACGGGAGTTTGAGAATGAACGCTGAAGAAGAAGAAGAAAAATGATATAGGAATTATACCTTTTTATGTCCCAGATGATTGCTTCGTTGGTTGATTTATTCATTCATTCAGCCACTGGTTCACTCACTGATGCATGCATTGATAAATTCATTGATTTTTGCTTTGACTTATTGGTTCATTGATTCGTCTTATTGATTGATTGACTTGTAATAACGAATGATGACGGTGTTCTTACAGCATATATGTAATAGTTAGTGCTGCAGTAAAATTATTTACTAATAGCTAGAATCATATATAGCACTAAACATTATGTTTTACAAGCACACAGAATACACGAATTAACATTGACAAATATAGCTAACAGTTTACACAACATACAGAAACAAAATTTCAACCAAAAAGTCTTCATCAATTAAAAAAAATAATGAGCGAAAAGAAGTCAAACAAAAATACTATAGTAATTAAAATTGAATCATTGAAAATTGAAAAACATGCTAGAGATTTAGTAACAAAAATACAACAAAAACAATTAAGTATTATGACAGAAACCTATATTTAGAAATTGAAAATACGACAACAAACAACAAAAAGAGAACTAGAAACAAATAGAGTGATATAACAGCATATCTATGTATAGGAATTCATTTCATTGATATAATAAGGTTTAAATGTATCATACTGCAATATACAGCAATTCTCGGGGACGAACGTCAACGAAGCAAGATTTTATTGCAGTAAGTTCGATGTCACGAGCATGAATATGGCCAGTTCCAGCAAAACGCATTGCAAAAACAGATATTCATGGTTAATATCATTAATATATTGGAAGAAACGATTACCAAAAGTTTTGTCAATTCGTCCTATATATGTTATGTTGAGGGCAGCTTTTAATTTTGTTGGTCGTTTTACACGTTAGTTCCCTAAAATTGTTTTCATCATTTGTAAGCGCTGCAACGTGACATATATGCGAGATTGACAAAAGACTTGGTGATCGTTTCTGTCAAAATCTTCATGATATTTGCCACACCATATCTAACACAGGCTACACTGCATTTCCGACAACAAACTATTAATTGGGGTTCTTGCAATAAACTGATCATTAGTTCTTACATCAAAAAATTAATGAAATCCTTACAGCAAATTCTGTCGATGTCTACAGAAACGTAAGCGGTGTTTGATATGAGGTCTGTCACGTTTCCCCAACGATTGTTATAGACAGCTTCCCCTGTCACAATCCTGTTAGTTGCCATCTGAATCTGAGGTCTGGAAAGATCTAGGCTTAGCGTTAGTTCTAGAGTAAATGGATCACTGAATGTCAAGCGAGTAATCTGTGATATGGGGATAGATGAATGGAAAACATATATTTGTGATTGTATGTAAACATTAATTTAAAATATTTGACTTGTTTGTAGTTTTCAGTGTTTTGTCTACAGAGTATCGATCGGTAGGACGATCTCTCATTTGTTGTTTTATTATTTGTGGGATTGATGTTTGCGTCCTGAATACAATATGCTGCTAATTTTTATTATTGTTATATTATAAGGACCTGTTTTTTATTTATTTCTGGAACGTGGCTTAAAATTACAAGATGTTGATATTTGGCGTAGGTAAATATGCAAATTAAATTCTAATAAAAATCACAACAGCTATAAATTGCAAATGAAAATGAAAATATTTTATGACATTTTGTAATGATGTGCTAGTTTTGATATGTTGCACTCATGGGGATGGGGTAATGATTTAGGTTAGGAGATTAAAGGAAATGTATGTATTAATTTTGTATTGCTGTCCACAAGTCTCTTTTGTTTATTAATTTCTCTACCATGAGTCCTTTCACTGATTTATCATATAGTTTAGCTGGTAATAATTTTATTATTATTATTATTATTATTATTATTATTATCATTATTATTATCATTATTATTATTATTATTATTATTATTATATATAAGAGCTGGGATTTTCTGGGCATTTTTATTTTGTCTTCGGAGCTGGGGACTTTATAAAATGTTGAACGCTAATTATCGACACAACTTACTTTCTTAGTTGTTACAACTTTTTGTACAACCAGACTTCACCTAAAATAGATTTTTCGTAAGCTCCTCTCAATTCAATTTCTTCTTTCTAAGCATAATGCTTTCTGATAACAATCACAGACATGTTGGTACCGAGACTAAACATTATCATTTATATGTTCGAGCAGCAATAAGTATTAAAAATAAAACAATGGAGGGAAATAGCAAGCAAGCAAATAAATTATATATTTTGCACGTATTATACATACACCTTGTTAAAGACCTTACTTTAATATAGAATGGAGGTAAGGTGAGCAAGAAGTAGGTAGAGCTGCAAGTGGGAGGGAAATTTCCTGAGATGAACAGGTTGCAGTTTGTCAAAGTGTATCACCAACGCAAGAGACAGGATATTGTATATCGGCTTCAGCGAATCTTCTATGTGAAAGCGCACTGGATAATGATGTATAAAGATAAATCGCCAGTAACAGATACATGATTGTCCTGTCATCATCATCATCAGGTGCCATGCCGGGTGGCGTAGATACATGATTGTCATGTAACATCTTCATAAATTTATCGCCAGACCAGATACATGATTGTCATGTCATCATCATCATCAGGTGCCATGCCGGGTGGCGTAGATACATGATTGTCATGTAACATTCATAAATTTATCGCCAGGACTAGATACAAAAGTTATTGTCATGTAACATTCATAAATTTATCGCCAGGACTAGATACATAAGTGATTGTCATGTAACATTCATAAATTTATCGCCAGGACCAGATACATGATTGTCATATAACATTTTCATAAATTAAAAAGGGTGGAATATTTAGCTCTGTTTGTGAAAATATCAGGAACGTGAGATGAGCTCAGAGACAGATATTATATTTTAATATTTTACCAAATTGGCAAAATGCACACGCTAAAACATCATCAGAATATCAAAAATGCAAAAGTTAGACAACATTAAACTGCTGAAGACAGATGTGATAGGCCATTGGCACAAATAAAACGGCAACACTATGTATTTCCATTCTCTGGACTACATCCAACTGGAAATCTTGTAGGGCCATCGTTCTTGAACAAGAGAAATCCAGCGGAAGTTTGAGAATGAACACTGAAGTAGAATATGAAGACACATTAACAACATTAGAATATCATAAATGCAAACAGTTTGAGTTTCATACCAATTTCTGTTTTGATATAGCACGGCAGAAGACTAAGAAAACAGCGGTTAAATATGACAAAAGTTTACAAAGGAGATACCTCGGCTATGACGGTGTTCATATCTTGTTTAACTGTAATGGTATTCTCTAGTGGCACAGTAAACACTTTCTTTCTCATCGTCATGTAGCTAGGTAAGTACACAATGACAGTAACGTTGTATGCAGTGCCTGTGGATAACTTGCTGTGGCCTACCAAGACCTGAAGGACAGCTGTGGAACTAATCAACACGAGTGATCTTTAGCTGTGAAACTAATGAATAAGTGTGATCTTTAGCTGTGAAACTAATAAATACGTGTGATTTTATTTATCTGTAAAAAAATATGAATAAATGTGATCTTTAGCTGTGGAATAATTTAACACGTGTGATCCTTAGCTGTGATACTGGTGAATAAGTGCTCTTTAGCTGATGAACTAACGAATACGTGTGATCTTTAGCTGTTGAACTAATGAATACATGCGATCCTAATCTGTTGAACTAATGAATGCATCTGATCTTTAGACATAGGGAAATGAAAAAATTAATTTTCTATTTTTAATTTTTTTTTATTTATTTAACATGGGTCGTCATCATCATCATCTGGTAGCAGACTCTGGACACGATTTAGCAGTTACCACAGCGATGCTAAACACCTGATGATCTCCAGGGGCCAATCCTCCTGCTTCTGTGAGAGGCAGATAATCTTTGATACATTGTGAACATACAGAGACACTAGGGATCACATCTTCAACATGAACAATATAACAGAGATTTGCAGAATGTTCAATACAGACATATAGAATTGTTTCATTGGATATCAAAGACGTTTTACTGCGTAACTAAGTAACTAACCAGAAATTATGGAACATAGTGGGAAACATGGGCTTCCCACACCATCTCATACCGCTTATTAAAATACTTTATCAAAAACAACAGGCATCTGTTCGTCTCGATAGAGAAACATTTGACTGGTTTGAGGTCCAAAAAGGAGTCAGACAGGGATACATCCTCTCATCACACCTGTTTCAATATTTATACATAAAACATCATGGAAAATGTAAGAGAAGACCCACGTTATAAACAGTTTCAACTCCTTAATATCGGAGGACACGAAATCCCAGAAATTAGGTATTCATGTGACACCACACTTATATCAAGAAACCCCACAGGTTTAGAATAAATGATTATGCTAGTCAAACATCATAGCGAGGCACAAAACGTTTTCCTTAATGCAATAAAAGACAAAAATAACGCATGTAAGCAGAAATGAAATTACACCTAAAATAGTCATTGACAACAACTAGAAAATGTAAACAACTGAATATCTAGGTTCAACCATCAACACAACAGGAGATTGCTCGACAGAGATAAGATAGAGATTAGCAATGACACTACAAAAAACATCATTGATGAAAAATCTACATCAAGGAGCAAACAGAAAAACAAAGTTACAATTGCTAAGAAGCTATAGATTTCCAGTGGCAGCATACGGTTGTGAGACGTGGACAATGACATCGACAATAGAAAAGAAATGATCTACATTTGAAATGAAATGCTATAGAAAGGTCCTAAGAATATCATAAACAGAAAAAAAAACTAACGCAAATGTTCGCAAAGATCCGAACATAGACTGACTCCTCAAAACTATCAAAAACTCAAACTTACATATTTCGGACATATAAAAAAAGACACAATGGTTTGGAAAGATTAATCATGGAGGTGAAAGTTCCAGGAAAGATAACAAGAGGCAGACCAAGTCTGCGATGGACACATGGCATCGAAGATCTTCTGAACATGATACTGGAATAAGTTGCGCAGCTCACACAGAACCGTGAGACTTAGAGATTGGCAGTAAGGGCAGCGTTCTGCAAAGTACACATCATATAGAGAGATTGTAACCATATCCCTTTTAGCCTGTTTTTGTTTTTATTTGTCCTGATATCGCCACCTCCATTCTAATCTTTCCTAGACTGTCACGTTGTTTATAATCATAATATTGTAGTTTTCTGTAGAGGACCTTCTTCTGAAAATTTTATCACATTTGTTTACGTTATGATGGCTTTATTTGTGATCGACATTTTGGTTCAGTATTTTCATGAATTTTCTACAAAATGAATGTATTCTTTTGTTTTGGTGATTATCCAAGATTCACGTGCATATTTTGTCACTGGGAATGTGCAGGCTCAAAGGAAGTTAGTAATGACATTGTGCTACTTTAATCAGAAAATGTATGTAGTGCCTATATACGAAGTATATACTCGTATATATATATATATATATATATATATATATATATATATATATATATATATATATATATATATATATATATATATATATATATATATATATATATATATATATATATATATATATATATATATATATTCATAAATTAATGTACTCTGTTTTCATGGTTATCAAGTGTCATCTACACATCCAATTTTACCTGCAGCGGACTTGCAAATCTGCTGTATCTTGCCTATATATGCAGTAAAATACAATTATTTATACTAAAAAGCAACACATTCTAATCTGTACTAAGACTTTGTTTGAATGTACTGCAACAGACTTGATCGACGTTTCGGGTAAACTCGAATTGTTGTCAAGAAAATGATGCACGAAACATTACAGAACAACACAATGACGCTGAAAGGCACGGTATAAAGAGAAAATAAATAAAATGGATATGTACATAATGTGAAAGTAAATCCGTAGATTCAGGACCTCTTCCTTTCCCCCTCCCCCACCCTTTCCAAAAAAAACATGGTGCTTAGATCTAAAAAAAAAATTTATAACCACCACCTCCTCTCTTGTAGTGGTTTTCTCTGAAAATAATTATCAAAAAACCCTAAAAGGTAAGTGGCTTTCGTTCTTAGGGGACCCCCCTTCCCACAACACTGTCATAGCCATCCGAATTCCTCGTTAATTATACAGTCCTGTGGGCTCAGTCGGTGTCATCATCTTAGAGTGATGCTATGTGACTTTCCCGTGAATTTTAGTGGTTGTCGACACAAAATATACCTAAAATTACCAATATAAATCAAGGAAAGTCAAATATCGTCAATTTTACCCATTTACAGCTGGTTCGACTGGAGCATCGTGTCAAACATGAAATGAAACTAGGATTCTTTTTAACACTTTACGTCCCCTTCAAGTAATAACACTGGAAGCATTCTGAACAAGCGAGCATTGATCTAAGAGGGAAGGCGAATTTGATCATAAAAGCGTTGCTGAAAACTGATGCCTTCGATCTATGAACAGATATCGGCTCATCAGATTAAGGCATAGGGTAACAAACCTACTCTATGTCCGATGAGAAAGAATATTTTGTCTGTGCTTATATACTGATACAGTTATAATAACTATCGGTATCACCAATCACCATCACAATAGTTAATGTTATCAATGTTATTATGAAACTTAACCATCACAATAGTTAATGTTATCAATGTTATTATGAAACTTAACCATCACAATAGTTAATGTTATCAATGTTATTATGAAACTTAACCATCACAATAGTTAATGTTATCAATGTTATTATGAAACTTAACCATCACAATAGTTAATGTTATCAATGTTATTATGAAACTTAACCATCACAATAGTTAATGTTATCAATGTTATTATGAAACTTAACCATCACAATAGTTAATGTTATCAATGTTATTATGAAACTTAACCATCACAATAGTTAATGTTATCAATGTTATTAGAAAACCACAAAACCGTCTCGGCGTAGAGTCAGTACACATTCACTGCCTGGCGACAGATAGGAAGGCTGCCACGGGCTAGGGTAGCCCACCCGAATTGTCAAGGCATGTCGAAATCGGATGTGCTAGACCTATGAGGCGCATAACGGTGGCACAACGTAACCACGCTCCCGGCGAAAATCGCACGGATATTCGTGTTGATTACAATGGAGCGAACGTAAAACATTAGAAAACTTACTTTCCGTCGTAGGCGCATTCCTTGGACTGTTGTAATTGCACTTCTAGATCAGGCAAACTAACTTTCGGTGCCGAGATGTTGACTTCAATAGATGATACCCAGATAAAATTTCCGCTGAAACTTGCACCCATGTCCACGGGCCACGTATCGCCGCTCTGTGAAAAACAACAGATACACAACTATCACGTTCACGTTAACGATGTATAAAATCTCATTAAAAAACAAAATGAGTGATTATATTATATTTCTCCAGGTGAATGATGGTTGGTCGTATCCACACTTACCGTTAATCGTAGGAGTGGAGCCTCAGTTGTCGTTCTAATGCCAGATGTGTCGTCTTGATTGCGTCGAGTCCATGTTTGTTCAAGCTTATCTTGAAGTTTTCTATACACCATTTTCTTGGTCTACCTTGGTCTCTATAATCGGATATTTTTTTGCTATATGCTCTTATTGATATTTGATTTTGGGTTCATTCATATAAGGTGACCGAACCATTTCATTTTCTGTCTTTTGATATACTCAATATACGTTATAATCATTATCATGTGACATATTCTTTCCAGAATGTGGTCTTCCTCGTGGATTCTCTAAACACACCGCGATACTGGAAGAGTTGACCTGTCGCAGCTAGAAAAATGTTTAAGAAATCTGATATATCACTGCATCGTCGTCGTTTTTGGGCGCCCTCTTCCCCTTCCGCCGTCAACTCTGTCTTTAGCCAATAATATTTCCATGCTATCATGTCTCTCCACATAACCAAAAAACACAGCCCTCCTATTAGGATGTTGCCAAGCAGCCAGTCATCTTCGAATCATCGAAAGATTATATTGTACTTGCTGTTATTGCTATTAAATATGTTAACCTCCAGTATGAGAAACTTACACAATTGTATATATAAAGTTTGAAATTAAAATTTTTAAGAATAGCATATACAGAGAGACCAATCGAACACGGCGTCCGCAAACACCTGAACACATAGAAAGATTGTATATTCAAAACTATCACAAAATCACAGGCTAACATATTTATATTTAGGTATAAAGACATAACGAATTGTAGAAATAGTTCATTAGAAAGGAAGGTTCTAGGTAGAAGAAAAGATGTGGTCTAGGATGTCGGTTGACACATGATCTTTATGACTTTTTTCAATAACACTGAAAGGAAAAAGACACTTGCACATAAACCAGAGGCTTACAGACTGACGATGCGGAGAACGATATGTAAAGAACATCTCACATAAGAAATATAACAAAAAGGTGGTGTCAACAACAGTATAATGTGCAATCTATCATTAGTAACACAAAATAATGAGAAATATATGTAGATAGCAGAAATATAGACATAATTACCTGAAACTCACTAGAAGATAGCAGAAATATAAACATAATTACCTGCAACTCACTGTAGTCTTCAACACGAACTGTAAAATCTGAAACTATTGTAATCTCTGAGAAATTAGCAGCATCCAGAGCTATATCAGGCAAATTCATGATTGCCATATTGTTCTGATATGAGCCCAAACTTGAAGATTTATTCCCAGAGACGCTGTTTAATGACAACATTGTTTCTATAGTAGTACCTGAGGTCGCATTAGTGGTAACCTGTAATAATTCAAATACTTTGTGTGATTGCATTTAAGAAATGTACACACCTGTAGGCACACCTATAACGTGTATTTATTTCTTATCGTGTGACGTCCTGAACTGGTTAGACAATCATCTTTGCATTAAAAATTGTACTGCAGTTAATTCCATTAACATTGAAATAAACATACATAACACATTGTATATAACATTGTATATAGGCCTACACTATTAAAAGAAATACAAATAAAATAAAATATTTTGGACATACCTGTTGAATACCTTAAGTAAAGGAAAAAGTTAAGGGGGGTGTCAAACAATAGGTGGGCAGACATGCAAGTATGAGGTAAACATCACTAGAGGGACAGGTTACAGTCTAATAAAATACACAACTAATGCAATAGACAGACGTCTCTTGAAGGTCCCTTGCAAAAGTCGTTGTGTACACGAAATTGACTATGATAGCGGTGATGATGATAATAATATATTCACTTGATTCTGTTTCAGGTACATGTACGTACCTTATTTCGTATGGGTGAATGTTAACATGTTTACTATATCACAGTATTAGTTTTACTTATGGAATCACACGTACTTATAACTAACGTGGACCGGTAGGAGAAACGTTGAAACATGGGAGCTATATCTCGTTTTAAAAATGTCTGCTGAACAGGTTTTTTCGGCTCTGTCTATAACATAACATCTCAATAACAGACGCAATCCAATAACTTTCTCAATAACTGACGTAATCCAATAACATTCTCAATAACAGACGTAATCAATAACATTCTCATTAACAGATACAATTCAATAACATTCTCAATCTTCTTCTTCTTTCCTTCCTCTTTTACCCTTTACGGGTGTCGAGGGAGATACAATGTTCTTGTTCTTGCTTTTCTGGCAGCTTCAGATAATGTTATTTGGTGTTCGTGTAATGTCTCTTTGATGTTGATCCAGCGTACTCTAGATCTACCCTTGGCTCTTCTTTCTGCTTCTCCTCTCTTCATATATGCTTTATAAACTAATGAATCACACTGCATTCTTTCCAGATGACCAAACCATTGTATTTGTTGGTTTTGTATGTATTGTAGAATTGATATGGCACCCACTCTTTCTCTAATGACATCGTTTCTAATTCTGTGTCTTCTGGTCACTTCTGTGGCTTTTCTCAGACAATAACATTCTCAATAAGAGACGTAATCAGATAACATCCTCAACAACAGACATAATTGAATAACATTCTCAATAACAGATATAATCCAATTCCAACATTCAATATTCAACATTCTACATATTCTTCTTAATCAACATCTTTCATCTTCGTCTATCTCTTTAAAATCGCTTCTAGTTCTTTCTATTCACTTTTCATTTATCTCCTTGCCTCTCACAATCTAACTCACACGTGTTCATTAGTTTCACAGCTAAAGATCATACGTGTTCATTAGTTTCACAGCTAAAGATCATACGTGTTCATTAGTTTCACAGCTAAAGAGTATACGTGTTCATTAGTTTCACAGCTAAATATCATACGTGTTCATTAGTTCAAGTGGGGGAGAAGAAATATCACGAGATGGACAGGTTAGTCTTAACAGAGTACATCATGAATACAAGAGACAGGGGATGTTGGAGGTATGTAGCAACCAATCTTCATTAAAGAAACAGCACTTAATAAAATAAAATTAGTGCTTGCTTATAAGATGGAAATTTGAAATTTTACATTTGGTGTATCCAACTATGCACTACAATACGCGCTCTCTCTCTTCTGCTTAAGTCATACCAGAAATGGTGTTGGTTAACTTAAAGTGATCAGAGAAAAGGTACACAATAAGAAGTTTACGATTGATCAGGACGTTTTGTACTAAATTACTAAATATTTCACTATTATAGACATCAGTTTCGGGTCAGATAATTTTCATTTAACACTGTTCGATTTAATGTGTGGGTCGCCCGTGTGTTGCCGGGGCCCGAAAGGGGAGCAAAGAATAGCAACGCTGTTTATCTTTCACGCATGTCGTAAAAGGCGACTAAGGAGGTTATGGGATGGAGTTGGCTGTCCCATCCCATATAGGGTCACTGACCAAAAGCCATGCTGAAGTCGGATGTGTCAGGCCACAAGGCGCAGATATCACAGCAATGCTGTAAACCATGACATAACGCATTCCGTTCTCCGGACTACATCCTGCTAATCTGCAGCAGTTTGAGAATGAACGCAGAAGAAGAAGAATGTTTGGATGAGTTATATTGCTTGTTCTTTTTTTTTTTAAATCAAATAATTATGCTGTTGTGCACAATTTAAGTTACCTGTACACTTATGAATCACATTTATGTCATCGATATTATAGGACTGGGCACAAAGATTCATTAGAATACCTGCAATATTTTCCGATAACATTGCAAGATAGTAGGTATGAATTGTTGTTCGACCATCACAAGTGATGATAACCATTTGTTACATCCACTTTTGAAAATTCATTTAGAATTATGTCCATGCCTAAGAGTTAGTAGATGTCTAAATACGTCATATTCGAGCTACAAACATCCATGGACAGTTCGGGCATGGAATGACCACTTTAGAAAGATTTTGGTCTATCCGTGACATTCTAGCTATTCAGCTGCAGCCTTTCTTCTCTTTTCACACTTGGATGCGACCTTTTTTTGACTGTAGAGAGCCATGTAGATATATTTTATGCAAGTTCTTGCCATGTGTCTTGGTCTATATCAAAGGTTTTTCAGTGCGGTCTTTAGCGAGTCCTTGTAGCGCTTGTAAAACAGATACCCTTGTGATGTTTGTAAACCAAATAACCCTGTCGTCTGTGTAAAGCAGATATCATTGTAGAGTATCATTGAAAATAGGAGGGCTTGTAAAACATGTTTTTCAGTGGGGGTGTGGGGGGAGTGTTAGGTTAAAAAAGGTAAGCCATCGATTTCAATGCAATTATCTCTTTTCCATTACATTTTTATAATTTTTTTTCAGAAAATTGTTTTAAGAGTGGGAGGGTGTTATACCTTCATACCTGCTTGTAAAGCAGATACACATGTAGTGCTTGTAAAGTACATACACATGCAGTGCTTGTAAAGCAGATACACATGTAGTGCTTGTAAAGCAGGCATGAACTATGGAACAAACAATAACAGAGTGGGATATACAAATCTGAGGTGGAAACATCTAATTTAAACAGTCATGGAAAGCAAGCAAAAGGGAACACGATGGTTTGCCTGTAATAGAGCTAAATAACATGTATTATAAATGAACAGGGCCGTAGATATATTTTCAGCAAGGAAGGAGGGTTACCTTAAAAAGGGTAATTCATCGATTTGCATTGCAATTCCCTCTTTTCCATTACATTTTTATGACTTTTTACTGAAAAGTTTTATTTTGGAAAGGTGTTATCCACCTTTTGACTACGTTTCTAGTAATAAAAGTCATGTTCCTAATACTAAATGGACGGAGGAGGGGTCCAAACCTCCCAAGCCTGTCCCCACTCCCCCGTTTCTGCAGGTTTGTAAATGAATCAGAAAAGACAGACAGACTTGATTACCATCAACTTCTGTACTGTTAACCGGACTTCGTTGGACTTTGTCTCTGGCGATGTGTAAACATGGATAACACAGTCTCGAACATCTCGTGGTGACTGAACTGTGATCTGTGCCGTAAAGAGCCCCATGATCGGTTGTGTCATAGATGTCAAAGCTTTAGTCATAACTTTAGGTACTGGAACCATGTAGTAATTCGAGACAACTGTCTCAGTCGATGTCTCGTGTGTTGTCCACAAGACGGTCACGGTTATCACACCCCTAATCAGACTCCCTCCTGTGATGTTATCTAGTAAATACAACAACAAAAAACATTAATGGTTGAATCGAGTCCTTCGAAATTAAAATATGTATTGGCTAATAGGAAATCAATCCTTCTAAAATATCTCAATTGACTATTCTCTTGAATTGTATAAGCTGTCACGCAAAGTATAATCATGGCGACCAATGAAAACACGGGAATAGTCAAACGACTCATTACGAAGGCTTGATTTCCAACTAGCCAGTGTGTTTTATATTGTAGACTAATCGTTAAACACTATTACAAAAATATAAAACATTATATAGAGTCCAAAGTTGAACACATTTCTTATACGTGTATGTTATAAATAGACAGGCATACCATACATACACACACACGCAAGCGCACTATCTCGCACGCGCACTCGCTTCACGCGCACTCGCTCTCACTCACACTCTCGCACTAACACTTTCACACTTACACACATTCACTCTCACTCACACTCTCATTCACACTCTCACTCACTCAACATTCTCACTCATACTCACTCACACTCTCACACTTACACTCACTTACATTCTCACACTCTTACTCACTCACATTCACACACACTCCCACACTCATTCAGTTTGCTCCACACACACTTCTAAAGTTTTCATTGACAGATGTTTTTCCAACTATATAAATTGTAATTTTTCACTTAAAGTCGTTTTACCAACAATGGACATTCTAAAGTTGTCGGTTTAAAATCGTTTTACCAACAATGAACATTCTAAAGTTGTCGGTTTAAAGTCGTTTTACCAACAATGAATATTCTAAAGTTGTCGGTTTAAAGTCGTTTTCCCAACAATTGACATTGTAAAGTTGTCGATTTAAAGTCGTTTTACCAACAATTGATATTGTAAAGTTGTCGGTTTAAAGTCGTTTTACCAACAATTGACATTGTAAAGTTGTCGGTTTAAAGTCGTTTTACCAACAATTGATATTGTAAAGTTGTCGGTTTAAAGTCGTTTTCCCAACAATTGACATTGTAAGTTGTCGGTTTAAAGTCGTTTTACCAACAATTGATATTGTAAAGTTGTCGGTTTAAAGTCGTTTTACCAACAATTGATATTGTAACGTTGTCGGTTTAAAGTCGTTTTACCAACAATTGATATTGTAAAGTTGTCGGTTTAAAGTCGTTTTCCCAACAATTGACATTGTAAAGTTGTCGGTTTAAAGTCGTTTTACCAACAATTGATATTGTAAAGTTGTCGGTTTAAAGTCGTTTTACCAACAATGGACATTCTAAAGTTGCCACTGAAAGTCACTCTGCTTGGTCTAGGCCACCACTTATGTTCAGAAGGTACGCCAGGTAAGTCTCCTTCCTGTTTATTGGTATGTATACTGTTTCCGTTACATCCTGCAAGATGGACGATGATAAAGTAAACGATGGTTAGCTATTTATATGAACTTTTTTGTCGATACAACAATTACAACTTTTGAAAGATTTACAATTTTCTAATAAGTTGTGTGTGCTTGTAATAAAGTATATATATTATCATTATTATATCTATCGATGTGATTTCTCATTTACAGAACGTTGTCCTCACTGCCACTCTGTATGTCTCTTGGATCTGTGCAAGTTGCCCTGCTTCTTCCAGTGTCATATTCAGAAGGTCTTCGACGTCATGTGTCCATCGTAGTCTTGGCCTGCCTCTTCTTATCTTTACGGGAACTTTCCCTCCTTGTTTAATCTTTCTAAACTATTTTGTCTATTTATATGTCTGAAATATGTTATCTTGTGTTTGTTTGTTGTTGTTTTTAAATATAGTTTGGAAGAGTCAGTATTCTTCTATGTTCAGTCTTTTGCGGACGTGTTCGTTGGTTCCACTCTCTGTCCATGATATTCTTAGGACCTTTCTATAACTTTTAAATTCAAACGTCGATATTTTCTTTTCCATTGCAGATTTCATAGCCCACGTATCACAACCATATGTTTCCACTGGAAAGATATAGCTTCTTAGTAGTTGTAACTTTGTATTTTGTCTGCTATGTGCACATATTTTTATCTGTGATGTGTTTGGTAGGGTCATTACTAATCTCTTTCTGATCTATGCAGAGCAATCTTCAGTGGTGTTGATGGTTGACCCGAGATATTCAAAGTTGCTAATATTGTCCAGTTGTTCTTTATCGACGACTATTGTAGTTGAGTGTTATGATTAGTATTGCGTGCAAATAATGTGTATTACATGAGATATATTACTCTGTACAATTTAAAGTTAATGTCGTATAAGAAAGTATGGATGTATTATGCACAGGTTCCCAATATTTATCAAATTTTGGTCCAATTATATAGAAACAAAGAGACCGGTGACCAAAATACATTTTTTAAAGAGCTAATGAAAATATATCGAAAGTGAATTTGTCAGTGTTATATAATTCTATATAACCTTACCTTGTGATATATGTAATTTGATTATTGAAACTGTCCCTCGTTAAATTCACGGTTAAGTTTTCGTTAATGTCAACCTCGTGTTACTGATTATTTTGAAGAGGTGGGGTTTCAATGAAGAAGTGTTGAATATCGACTCTCCGGAGAAAAAAAATCATTCATAAGTGATAGAGAATTAATAATGCACTCGGATTTACCCATATATATATATATA